>JARHVA010007428.1:367500-684813 GCA_037957365.1 Torreya grandis
AAAGGCATGTGTAATTACGTATATGAGCTCAGAACATGATAATTCAGAGTGACCATATAATGATATAACCTAAGAGTATCATGATCATAAAGGTGGATATCCTTAATGTCCATATGATATGAGCAAAATAATGTCCCAATATATGAAATAGTAATATATCATGTATCTATATATGTCTATATCACACTCAAGTAAAATCATGCCACACATGTGTATGTAGAAGTAACTAATATGCCATCCATCAACATGGAAATAACACATAGACTCTAAGGAGCCAATAGAACATATAGGTACAAAAAATGATTTTGTATTTTTGAATGTTTTTGAGTTTTTTGATATTTTTAAAATATTTGGATAGACTTCTATATGATCCCATCTAAAGGGTGATCATAGATATCTCCCTACTTAGTGCCTAACAACCTTAGGATGGTCATTTTACATTATCTACATTGTTATTTTATAATATAAAAATGTAAATTCCATGTTCCTAATCACATTTTACATGTAAAATAGAATTAATGTTATCATTTTGAATATGTGTTTGTTTGCCTTCATGAGGAAAGGAAATACCTTACTGAGTTGAATCAAAATTTTCTTCCATTTGGCATAGCCAAAGAGTTCCTAGTGTAAGTGCATATGGGGATGTGGTAAGCATAACCCAAAACCATGTTTGAATTATTTTAGGGAAAAAAGGAATTTGTATTATTATGTTTCCTAAGGAGTCTTTCCAATCGACCTTTCTTTGCAAGTATTATAGACCAAAACAAAGATAATGCAAATGCCTTTTATGGCAAGTAGTTTTAATGTATGTTAGATCAATATGGTTATGATAAAAATAAGAACCACCCATGAATAAGGTGATTGCCAAATATTATTTCCTTGGATGTTGTTTTATTTTTTCTACTTTGAATGACTTGGTGTGTAGTGTGTATCTATTGTAATTATAAATTATCGTTTGAATGATCATGCAAAGAATTGATAAACATTTTATAATTTTTTTTATCACTAAATTATGAACTTGATTTATTGGGAGGATCATCGAATGTAATAATTTTAACATCAATGAGATATTAGATCTTATGTTTCAAGATAAATCTTTTGTTCATAGATTTCCTTTGTCCCTAATGATAATGAAAATAAAAATTCCCATCGTATCCTTTGGGTAGAGGCCTAATAATATCAAATGCTATAGGGTGAGGTAGATATATAAGATTGCAATCTATTGGAACAAGAAATAATTAATAGAGATATCCATAGCAAAAATGATTGAAAAATTATAGCAATAAAGGATAAACAACACACAAAAAAAACCCTTACTTTCCAAGGGTTTGATGTTCTAAGATTAATTTCACCAAATGTTTAACCCTAAATTAGATAAGGATCCTAGTTTTGTTTATAGGGTTAATAATATGTAAATGATAATTTACAAGGGTGATATCAGATTTATAATAGGCCAATTAGGTGCTAAACTCATATATAAACATATTTTGAATTCATTAAATTGAGATAGGATAAAAATAGTAAGTACATGTATGCTAGATATGAAAATTAAAAAGAAGTAAGGTACTTATATTTTTATAATTCTAATGTAGTTATAGATATATAACAAACAAGAAGTAGATTTTAAGATGGTTCTAGAATAGTTGTTATATTCTAGATTGAGTGCCTATGGATTTGTAGATAGTAACATCATCATTGGACAGTTAAATTGATGCTCCTATCTAAACCTGACCCACATATCTTGTATCAAATAGCTATTGGAAAAGGATGAAAACATGTATATACTTATAGGTTTGTATTAAACTTAACTCTAGTGCATTTAGATCTTGGTCATGGACTATAGTTCCTTAAAAAAATTTAAAACCCTAGTTACTCATCTTCGTAGTGACCATATGGAAAACTGTGTTAGTGAGCACATGGTTTTGAGTTGACCCTAAAGAACGATGTATCAATGATCACTTCCTACATATACAATAATATTAATATGGACTCAAACTAATGTATTTATACCCTACATGTTGGTTTGTGTGTGAATCTTAAAATATGTGCAAAATAAGTACAAAGGTGACCTATCTTATAGTTTGGAAAATATAGCTATTGGCATACTCCTTCTACTACATAGAACCTATGTGTGTTTTGTCCCTATAATCAATATGAAAATAGGATAAAATAATGAATCTTTAATTTATCAAGTGATTTATTGAGTGCTTTTGATATGTTGCCTTGGGTTGTGCTAGGTGATTTTAGGTTAAGAATGAATGAGGGTGGTTATTATATTTATATCAATCACTATGGAAAATTAACTCACATTAAAACACTTATGCCAATCAATAATATAAATTTAATTTTAAAATTTTATGACTTTAGGGTACTAGACACTTGCATTGGAGTGGGACACTAGTGTCAACACAAGTGTCTATCATGAACATTAGTGTCTAATTAGTAGGAAAGTATGTATAAACTCAGAATTTGTAGAGGTGGAAGATAAATAGGTTTCTAGCATTCTATGTAAAATATAAGGTTTGGGTCATCTTCATAAGATTGGTCAAACTGAGAGATAGGCCAAGGGACACAATATAGAGTAAATATGAGATTTTGAAAAGTGGGAAAGGTATAGAACTAAGAGGAACATCCAAGGTCTAAGTTCTCCAAGTGTACAAGACTAAGATGCTATATAATACATAAAATATTGACTACACTTACTTTAAGAGTTTTAATTAGGATTTATTACCATGAGTTAGAGAGATTAGTGCATCTAGTAGAGCTAGAAAGATTAGTTGGACAAGAATCACATCATATAATGGGTCATCTTATAAGTACACCACAATAATATGAGATGAGTCTAGATAAATATGCCCCATCCAAGGGTTAGGGAGAGACATGAAATTATTTATATGATTTATTTATGTATATATTTTATGTATGTATCATATGTATTTACTTAATATGACACACTTGATAATTCTATATGCATACACACACATGCGAACACACACACACATGATTTATTTTTGGATTTAGATTTATGTTATGGATATATGAATGGATATAATTTTAAATTATGCATGTGTTATAATTTGACATGAATGGTAGATGGATATAAGGATAGACATGAATACAATAATTATTTCTCCCAATTTTGGTATATTATAGAATATTAATCATTTCATCTTTAATTATGGTTTTGAATGAAATGAAAAATAAAATAAAAAAGGTATGCATGGTTAAATAGCCACCTTTGTTGTTTTTATTTTCCTTGAATTTACAACAATAATTACAACACTAATATATTATTAAGAGTTGATAAATATTTATTTAATATATCATAAAACAATATGCACAAATGGTATGAAATAACCATGATGACTATTTAATTGTATGTGTAATGATTGTGATACTCATTTGTGTAATACATAATGCATCATGATATGGAAAATCATAATCAAGCCATTTTTAATACACCAAATGACCTTAAATTAAAAATTAATAATAAATAAAAAGAAATAAAATGTTTTTAACAATAAAATTTATGATAAACAAGGAAAATTATCACAAAATAAATGCACACACAAAATATTAAAAAATGATAAGTGGGTAAATGACAAAATGCAAGCAAATGAAAATAAAAACACTTAAGAAATAAAATGAATCAAAAGACACATAAATTTAATCGAATGACTTTTTTAACATCCTAGGATAGGGTTGAAACTTTTTTAATTAATATACATGACAACATTGGACATTTGATGAGGAAGTCCTAAGAAAATCATATTATTTTGTATCATGATGTTGAAAAGGGAAATCATGTTTGAGATGATGGGATGATGAGAATGGAGGTAGTTGAACTAACCCTATAGGTTCCATGTCTCCAAGCATTGCATACATAATCTATCATGGACAAGGTCCATGTGGGGATATAAGGCTAGATTTAGGTTTCCCAACAAGGGAATAGATGAAAAAGTGATTATGTAATGTAAAGTGTAGATGAATGATTTACCTCCTAAGAATATGAGCTAGTGAATAATGATTTTTTTAAAGATAGATGTATGATATATTTTTTTATAGATGAAGTGTCATGTGTTTGGATATATAGATAAACATGTGTTGAGATATTGATGTAAGTAGCCTTATTTTGATAGGACTACCTTATTCACAACTAGGTCATCTTAAGTTTGATCTAGACTTATAGTCTTTTTTCTCATACTAAGTTTGATTTAAATTAATAAAATATAAATTTATTAATGATTCTCACATCCATAACAACATGATCTAAATTAAGCACATTTTTTTCACCTTAATCTTAAACTCATGATTAAAACTAATGGCATGGTTTTAATATCATGTAAATAGGTTTGTAGATAGGGGATTATTAATATATTGATACACTATGCTATCATAAAATGTAAATAACATCAAACATTTCATACAGGACCTAATTCAATATTCCACAAAGTTTCAAATGCTTTGAATTAGTAATCTTGATTTATGTTCTCTTTTAGAAGTCTCAAATAGGGTTTAGACTATAACATACACATATGTTGACTGATACCTCATAAATTATCCATTTATAGGAACTTTTAACTCATGAAACATGTTTTATTCCTTTACCAAAAATTTATTACATTCTTATATTAAGTTATAGAGTATTTACATGATTAAATCTCAAGATATAAAGGTTTTAGTCCTATAAAACCCTAAACTAGGGTTTGCAAGACTATGTAAGCCCTAAGAACACTCAAAATGGGTATTTCAAATACTAAGGAATATAATGAAGTATTATTAGTTTAAATTGAGTCTATGGACACCTCCACTATTTTCAAAATCTTTCTTTCTACCTAATCAACCCTTACACTTGGTTACACTACACTTCCTTTTGACTGAGATAACCCTATATATACTATGACTAAATAATATGCAAACAATGAGAAGAATTAAAATTTATTAAACTATTTAGGGTTATTTTTTATCCTAATATACTCTTCCTTTAATCCACTGATTCTTTCCATCACTTTTACAAACCAAATAGAATCTAAAGATGGAAAAAAAACCTTCTTATCTATCAATTACCCTTAATATTGTATTCACTATGTTCATACCTATAACATAGGAAAAAACTTTGTACCAATGAAAATATAAAGATTTAAGGATAATATGAACTTTCATTTACATGTACTCAATATGCATATTGAGAGAAAAAGGACAAGCAAAGAATATTTTTTGATAATGATACAAAAATTGATATTACAGTGTTTATAAACACTTCCTAAACTTCAAACATGTATTCTTTTATTCTCTTCTTATCTCTTCCTATTATTTTTCTTCTTGAAGCATTTTTCATTATATATACCTATCTATACATAGTGCCTTATTTAAAATCTTTATTTTTTTAAAAGGACCCATTAGAACCTTCTTTTTTCATGCATAAATTATCTTGCCTTTTCTTTAGCATACAAGGTTTGACCTTAAATGGGTTTAACCATGAATAAGTATGAATAATGTAAAAGGCCACTATAAACACTCCTTACTTCTTATTTAACCCTAATTTGGATATGGATCCTATTTATTGGTTAGGGTTAAGGATATATAAATGATATGCTACAAGGGTGAATATCATATCTATAACATTCTAATTAATGTGCTAAAATAAGATGTACCATATTCTAAATTTATAAATATTAGATGGTTTATTAATATAAAGTATAACTATGGTAGATATAAAAATCACATAAAACAATGAACTTAGATATTTTTTATACTAATATAGTGTTGGATATACTATATGTGGGAAGCAAGAAATAAGATATTTCTAGAATCATTTTGAGATTTTAAATCTTGTTTCTCTAACTTTCTAAACATTGCATCACCTTGGGATAATTGAATCAACACTTATCTTTGATCTCAATGTTATTTTCCTATAAGGAATACATGTTAAAAAAATAAACAATGACCTATATGCTTATGGTTTTGGATTTTCCTTCACTTTTTTGTATTTATATCTAGGTCATAGATGGTCACTCTTTGGTGAAATGGAAAAACCCTAGATTTTCATATTCAATGTGACCTTGTAGAACAATGGGTTAGTGGGATGATGGTGTTAGATGACCCAAAATGACGTATCTATCAAAGGTAACTATATACATATCCAATACTCTATAAGAGAGACTCATATTCTTGTATTTATCCCTACATGTTGTCTTTTGTGTGAATCATGAAAATGTGTAAATCAAGTAAAATAGTGACCTAGCTTATAACTTGGAAACTATGACCTTATAACTACTCCTTTAGTACTTCATAACTATAGCTAGGTTGTTTCTATGAATAATTTAATAATAGGTAACAATATGAAATATTTTGGTAACTTGAATGCTTCTTTAACACTTTTTGAGTAATTTTTTAGTTTGATTGCTAGGTTTTAGAGGTAAGGAATGAATAAGGGTTGATATTGTATTTATACCAATCCTATCAAGAGATAACTTGCATTAAATCACTTAGGCCGAATGTGATGATAAATTTAATTTTTAATTTAGATGATTTTTAGGGCACTAAACACTTTGTCAGGCCTTGATAATAATGCTAATGTTATTATTTGAACAAGAAATTAGTGTCTAGAGAAAAAGAGAGTAGACATAGGCTCATAGTTTGTAGAAGTGTAATATAAGTACATTTTTAAAAAATTAAGAAATATGGGATATATGTTTCATCAATATAAGGTTGGTAATACTAAGAGATAGGCCAAGAGGCATGAGATAAAGTAGATTCCATGATTGCATAAGCAAGGAATGCCTAGAACTAAGAGGAACAACTAGGGTCATAATTTTTCTAGGTGTACAAGATTGAGGTGATACATAATCACAAAATATCATCTAAATTTTCCCTTATTATAATCTAGTAATGATATTTTTAGTGTAAAGGAAAGGAAAATGTGCATGGGTGTGTATACACACCTTTTATTTACTTGATTTAAATTTGAGTGCTTTCCTAGATATAGGTTTGAGTGTTTTACTAGTGAGTAACCTATAACCAAGTGCATGTTATAGTTTATATTAATATATAATCTAGGTTAAAATTATTTAGAATAGATTAAAATTGAAATAACAAGGTTTATGAATACACCTGCATGTTAATGGAACCACCTTACCTATTGGAAAGTTATTTTTGAAAAATACGTATCATTTTAATACTCTAAAAATGAGATTAGGATAAATATAGATAATTGTTTAAATTTCATATATCTAAGGATATTTATAGATATAAATAGTGAGAGATAAATAGAGAGAGAGATTGGAAGGCACATGACCCCAACTTAGAGCAAATGTGAGTTACCACTTGGAAGTTGAGACTAGCTCAACCATATAACCCAATGATACTTGTAAGATAGTGAGTTTTGATGATAAATTAAAAACTAAAATATTGGTAATATTGAGTGATTTAATCACCCCATCCATACCAAAATGTGAACCAAATACTATAGTAGATTTTCTTGTTCAAGTTCATAAAATATTGTTGGGAATCAATATGTGCAATAGTTTTGGAATTTGAGATTGATTTGGATTTTGGAATATTAGGAACATATTTCATAGAATATGCAACTTATATTTGTCTCATGTTAAAACTATGTGTAGCAATGGTAACATGTATAGAATTCTACCATAAAGGTGTATTAGAATCATATAACTCTATGTTTTGTACAATTTAGAAACTATGAAAGTGTAAATGGAATGATTCCAAAGAGTGCCCCCACTATATATGGAAAAATATGAAATTCATATAAGTACCAATGTGGATGACATATTTCCAAAACACTCCCCCATTATAAACTATAGATGTTGAATATAGATTAGATGTGGAGAAAATACTTCCAAAGAATGCCTCTATTGAATTTGTGAATTATAAGTACCATACTAAATGAATGCAGAGGACATGATTCCAAAGCATCATCTCACTAAATATAAAAATGTGAATGTGTGGATCCATGCCATCATGGTATATCCCAACTAAATTTTTAAACTCATGTAAGTACCATATATTTTATGATTTTGGAGAACATGATTCCAAATCATGCACCCATTTTAATATGGAAACTATGAAGAATGGGGAAACCATGTCACCATGGCATGCCACCACTAGTATTCCCCCCTTTGAGGTGAGGGAAATATATTATTCAATAGTTAACTTAAATCAAAAGGTAAAGGTAACTATAAATATATGAATGTAAATATTATCACCAAATCATGCACCATATAGGAGGTTGTTAAATCCTACTATAATATTTGGGAAACATTGGAATACCTCTAGGCCTATGGGTTGACTATAGTAGAGGTAGACCTATAGGTTTAAGTGCTAGTTCCCTAAATTGACCTTTAAGTGATTACCACCTATAATAAATCATTATTTGTGGGAAAATGGGTAAATATATTCATGAAATGAAACTAATATAATGGGGTGATACACCCTAAGTATTTCCACAAGATCATCATACTTCTTTCACTAAGAAACAAGACCTAGAACACTAGCTTCAAGGTCTTAGAATATCCTAAAATTAGTATTTCAATGTAGAGGTGATATACATGAGACAACTCAAGGTAAGTGTACCATAGGTAAAATTTTATACTCTAAGGACAATTCAAAACATTAAGGTATCCAAACACACTATCTACACTCTATATGACCTTTTAGAATGATAATTTCTTGCACCAAACATGAAATAACAAAGAGATGAGAAGGATAATTATTAATCATTATACTTCACAATACATCACCTTACACACTTATAAAATATGTTTATTAACTCAAATAAATATTTTATATATTATTCAAAGGAAAATTACAACATCAAACCAATAGGGCTTTGCCATACACGGTCTGGAATCATTATGCAATAGCCAAAATGGCTAGTACTTATAGAATGTGAAGGAGGAAAGAGAGAGTTGGAGGTCAAGGGACATAATAAAAGGTGTCATTATGAGAGAGGGAGTTATATTTTTAGGATTATATACTATGATATAGACTATGGAATTTCTCTTTAGAAAAATGCCACTCCAAGTAGGAAAACTATCCAAATTTGGCATATGACCTCTCAATTGGCTTCTCTTGAGCACTCCACAATAGACAAGGAAAAATTTAAACATGTAAAATATGATGGGGTTATTAATAAAAATATATAAAATGTATTTTATATGTCCCTAATAATTGATATTCTTCTATACAAGTGTTCTCACTACCTGTAGTCATTATCATCCTTTTTTCACTCTTTCCTCACACTTATCACCAAGATGCCCATCAGTTGTTCAATACAATATATAAATTGGGTGAAATGACACATTTAAGGATTCCTAATTTCCCTATATCCATTAATCAAACCTTAAAATGCCTCCTAATTGAAGTTATCACCTTCTCATTTGGTGATCACCTTCAATTTACTATCCCAATTTGGACTGCCTAAAGTGAAGATGATTGTAAAGGTATCTGTGTGATTGAATGAATAAATAAAATATAATGAGGGGTTATTTTAGGTACCATTTAGTCTCCCAAAGTTATACTCATCATTTTAAACTCCTTTTTACCTATAAAAATGAAAAACTATCAAGAAAACAATTTTTTTACCTTGTTTGTATAAATAGGGTACAAGTCAATCTAATGGGAATGAGCCTAAGGGAGTATTATGCAACTCCCAATAATTTTAAAGACCAAACTTGATCATTTGGATTCATTTCTACTTACTTCTTTCCATTTAGGTCAAAAATAAGGGTTTTGGAGGGTTTTAGGTGGTTTGTCCTCTTAAGGATAGCTCATAAAACTATGACATCCAAACCTTAGATATATTCCACAAGGTAGGGATATGGTACCCCTTACATATATTCATATCTTATTGATCTCCCATGCTAATCATCCATATATATATGATATTTTTAATGTGGCTTCTTGAGCTCTTCCCTACATTATGCACACCCTATCATGCTTCTAAGTCAAGAAATAACTTCTCTATGACCTCCACTACAAACCAAAATATTTGAATCAACTTATAACTCCCCATGAAGTTCTTATAATTTATTACAAGTCTCATATAGTGTTATAAATGGAATTTTACGCCTTTAGGTCTATAAGCCTAGTTTAGGGCTAGTAATCTTAGACTATGATTACCTTCTCACAACCACTTCTAAGTGGTTGGTCATGACTATGAGACCTTTTTATATTTATCCATGTCTAAAAAGGCTATTCCCACCTTTATTTTAATTTTTTAATCCACTACTAGTCTTCCTCTCATCATTTTCATATACTACTTATAGACCTTATAGTGTGGGAGTACCCTCTATCTAAGATAGAACATGGGTACTCCCCTTATTATCTCAGGAAAAAAAGGAAATGAAAAAAATGGTCAAGATATGGGAACACTCTATACATAATTTTAGGTTTTAACCATACTTATATCATCATAAAATACCACAAAATTGAAGGCAAACTTCTGTAGAACTCACTAACTGTGCAGGGTTTATAAGCATGGTTGTAGGTTGAAACTTGGAACCATTCATACTATATTTCCATTTGATCATTAGGTGAATTATATATCACTAATTTTAAGGTATTTTTAAACATATATAGCACCCTAACCTTTATCAAACTCTTCAATGTATACCTTCCACTTTGATAGGCCTAGTTGGCAAGTTAACTATGTATTATGTTTCCACTTAGAAAAGGGGATGCCCATAGATGAATATTATGGGTTAAAACTTTTATAATGTTAAACTATCCTCTTTAAGTCATCAAAGTAACTTTAAAATCATTGTGACTCGCTTCATGCTTGAATACTTATGATAAGACTAGACTCCCACATGCCAAGGCATTTTCATCCTATAGTTGACTATAGGTGACCTTTTTGAGGGTAAAGGTATAACATGCATTGGAATATTATCAATGTTTATAAGTTCTCATCTTATTCACTCACATACATACTATGTCTTAGATTCAAAAAATAGTCATACTACCAAATTCTCACATGTCCTCATTCTATAGTCAACTGTAGATGTCCATCTTAAAGGCAAAATAACCATTACAGGTGGTAGTTTGAATTCAAACCTTAAATTTCAACTTTATCATTATTAATTGATCTATTAGTACCATTATAACTTTAGTATGATCATTTAATATGTAAATATGTCCCTATAATACCACCTTGTAATATGAGATCATTTAAAGTTCAAAGTACTGTAGAAAACACTAAGAACCTGTAGTGAAAGATTATCTAGAATGGAGACTTCCTCTATATCAGTTGTTTGGACCAAATGCTCACTCCCTTTTGTAATGTCTCACTCCTAAAACTAGGATGCAATATATTATAATTAAAATCTATCTATACTTTATGCCACCCCATTGTATGATAACACAAAGAATGGACAAGGCCATGTTTTGGAATTTTTAAGGTAACAAGTCCCTAAACTCTTTCTCCATATATGAACATGACTCCTCACATTTGATTGCTAATTATGGTTCTAATATTAATTTTTATGTAATATTAAACATTTAAATACATTAATGAGGGACCAAAATTGTCTCAAATAATTTCTTTCTAATCTTTCTAGACCTTTATGGACACCTGTAGGTGCCTATGTAGGTGTGACATAGGGTACTGAACGTAGACCATGAATAATATGCATAGTGTATAGGCCTAAAATTTATATTAAACCTTATATCAATCATAAATTGATCCTTTTAACCTTTAATGTCTTAAAAATAATTCCAATTTTCTCATTCAAATGTGATTATTATTTTTTAGGGCACATGTAGGTGTATATTAGGCTATAACACTGTGTATATAGGATAACTAGTTGTCACATTAAATCATATGTCATTTGAATTGATTGTACTGGTTCCTAATGTTATAAGAGTTTGTTAAACATATTAAAACTCCTAATTACATCTCCATGAATGTTATCAAAACCTTCATACACCTCATTCACCAAACTATGTATGACAATCATATAGATAGTTGATTATGTTGCCCTTTCTTAACTGCAACTTCATTGATGTTAGAATTTGAGACTAATATTGGAAGGAGAGGGTGATTTACATGACTTATAATAATCATTAAACATTAACATAATTTTTATTTAAACCACTATAGGAAAGGAAAACCTCTACAATTGATAAAAAAATGCCTACAACTCCATTAGTGATATCAAATTGAAACTTAAGATGCTTGGCTCATCAAATCACCTCCACACATGAAATAAAATATGTAAACCATGAAATAAGTATGTACACATCTCCTAGAAATATCTGCATCAAATGTTTAGTATGAACAACTTTGGACAAGTAGAAAATTTGTAGGGTCTAAGTATTAACATGTAAAATGTAGTAGTTAACTTCTTAGCATTGGTTCTTAAAGAATGGGGAAAACAATTTTGAAATAATACCATGAAATTTAATTAAATAATATTATTAACACACATTAGAGGCATTTGACCTGAAACAACTCTTGATGTCCATACCATGAGAAAACATGTTGACCAATTTTGTATGCTAAAAAGAGAGATGGAGAAGTAAAATGATTTTAGGCCCATTTTGAGACTTCCAAAGTGGATCAAACATATAAGTGAACATAGGGAAGCTGAAGATTAATTTTCAAACCTTCCACACATGCCAAAACACTTGCATAGGTTGTACAATTTCCAAAAATTCCTCTTTTTCAACTATTTTCTTGATCTCACTTAATAACTAAATTTTTTTAAGTTAGTAATGACATGAATAATAATATTATAACATATGGTGGTACATTTGGAAAAAAATTTAACACTTTTATACCAATCTAAACCATACAAATTTCATAAATATCTCAAATAGTGAACTTATCATGACATGAAATGACTTAGGACCAAATTTAACTATGACCAAGGTTAATAACACATCAAATGCAATAAAATAGGGCCATGACACGCCCTATTACATCATAATAAACCCATATATAAATATTTTTACTATAAGAGGATAACTTATTTTGACTTTTGGTCAAAATAGTTAACATTCTTGATGATTTCCTAGGGGTGTTAAGCCAACTATGCCAAGACTAGTAGCCTATTCTTATCCATTGGGATGTGGATCACCTATGAAAAATTTTAACACTCAATTTATTTTGAAACAAAACCAAAAAACAAGGAAAGACATAAAAAACAAGACACACTAAAGGAAATAAACATGTGTTCTCAAGAACACTTATAAAACACACACACACACACACACACACACACACACACACACACACACACACACACACACACACACACACACACACAGACACACACACACACACACACACACACACACACACACACACACACACACACACACACACACACACACACACACACACACACACACACACACACACACACACACACACACACACACACACACACACACACACACACACACACACAACTAAAATAAAGACACATGCCTAACTTAGTATTTAAAATACTCCACTCTTGAGGTGGAAAACAACTTACCATGCTTAAAATAATGTAAAATTTTGTTCCTCTTTCATCCTTAATTCTCTATGAAATAAAATTATTATGTGAGGCATGCTTGGCATCAAACTCTTGACTATGAAAATGATGAAATGACTTACCATCCCTATATCTTCTCATGCCTACAAGTGGACTACTTTTGGATTTCATGAATACTCTCTTATACCCTCCAAAGACCTTTATTGAATCTATAAATTGATTTATATTTGTCATATCTGATCTACACTCCTAAAATTGAGTATTAGGAAGCATGACAACTACTTCAACTTCTCTTTCTTCTAGGATAGTATGTACTTGATGTGTATGATCATCAAGTTCCTATTCACCAATTTCCAACACCTCTAAATGTGATTTTACCTTATAATGAGTGATTAGATATTATTTAAGCACAAACACATATATTTTGACTTAATTATGTCCCTTCATCATTATCATCTCTTGGGTAGTAGCTTCACTAAGCTCTTTTATGACTGCATACCCTTGAATAGTGACTTGTACTACACCTTCATGCTTGATATAAAAATAAAAAACCTACTTATTAGTCTCATTAACACAATCATAAAATATAACCTTATTAGGAGGAGGAATAGTCTTACCAAGATGATCACATTTTTGAATTATGACATTCAATATTAGTCATAGGTCATCCTCTTCCTCATTTATGTCATCTTAAAGGACTGCTTCATCAAGTGTAGGAAAAATTACATGGCTCTAATAATCATAATGATATATCATGATCTTTAATCTATCATCATCATACACATGGATGAAATAAACACCTTCAATATCTTGCAAAAAATAATGCTCAATGCTCACCTCAGATTGCTCAAATGATCCTTCATGGATGACATAGGTGCCAAGGTTAGTTTTCTCAAAGTAGGTATATGTGTCATGTTAGTAAACATATGTACCATAATCATATAACAATAATAATAAATCCCCTCAATCTTATAATAATAACCATCATCCAAAATAAACTCTTATTTTTCATTGATGACACAATTCAAGTTGGAACTTGCTTCTACATAGGGCTCAATGTGGAATCTATCAAGTGGTTGTGTCCTTATGGACAATTTATATATATATATATATATATATATATATATATATATATATATATATATACTATCTTGAAGGATAAGAAGGACCAATCAACAAAGAATTATCCTCCAATCTTAGCTATGAAATTTCTTGAATGGTAGATTTCAAAATCAGAAAACAAGTCAACAACTAAAATGTCTTGCACAATGGGAAAAATAGATAATCATGCAAGAAAATCTTCAACCCTTTGATAAATCCCACTAAATTTGTTCATGTAAAATAAATTTTAAGCACCCCTCTATTATTTTGTTCATACTTTATACCTAATTTCTTATCTAAAACCTTGGGCATCACTAATGTGCTAGCTCCACTATCAAATATGCAAATGTGAACTAGTTTTTCCCCAACAATAAAAGTGAGGTATAAGGGTAGAGGATTCTTAGATTTTGTAGATGGTTCCAAAATGTTATTAGGGTAATTATTAAGAGATACATTACCATGACCATGGATTTATGATAAATTATTGACATGGATAGTGGATAGGTATTTTTGTAAAAGATCTGTTTAGCTAGTCATATGAAGGACATCTCAAAGGGAAATGGATGAATTGGAAATCTTTAATGAATGTAAGATTTTTAGAGAAGTTATTACCCTTTATGGATTCTTTGGAGACAAGGGAGTGCTTGTATCTTGAGTAATTGAATAACTTTGAATATACCTTCCAACATTTTGATTTGGAGGAGGTGTAGGAGTATTAGGGACTACCATGTGTATAGTCATGCTTTTCTACCTTAGAAGAGGATCAAATGAACTTGTAGGCACACCCTTATAATTTAATATATCCTTATTATTATCTCTAGTGTTGTTTGTAAATTAGTTTACTTGATTAAGCACAACACTATCTTTAACTAGGAAATTGGTGAAGCTCTCTCCTTGAGGCCACCAACATTCACTTGCTTGCATTAGGACTTCATCTTTTATTGATAGTAGAGAAGTGAATCCTCATTGAGAACTATATATCGTTCTCCACCTTAATTTTCATCCATGAATTGTCCTTATTTATAATCTTCTGGTTGGATCATATTGCTATACATTGTTATAATTTCTCTTGTGTTGGTGGTGGAAGTAGGATTATACACAATGGTAGGACTATTGAAGTTAGGCTGCCCTTGACCTCTCCCTAACCTGAATTGTTGTCTATATTAATAATGATATGGATAGGGGTTTTGGTGACCACATTATTAGATATAGGATTTCCTAATTTGAGCCTTAAAGAAGTTATACATTTCCTGCCAATCAATGGCATCATATGCCTTTTTAGGAGCAGACTTTGACTTAGCATTTTCATTAAGAACTTAGGTAGAGTTTGGAGTAGTAGTAGGAACATTAGGTAGTAGTGGAAAAGAAAATTTTGGAGGAAAATTTACTTATTTAATGAGGCCATTATCATCTCTAATGTCAATATCATATTCCTCAAGTAGAGTGAAACCACCCATGGATTGTATCATGATGGCAATATCAGTACCAATGGTACTCGAATATGTAGGAAATACAAAGCTAGTAGGTGGTCTCATAGGAGGAGGAAACCTATTCCAAGTATTTTAGAACCTCTCATTGAAATTGTGTATTGTCTCCTTGGGGGCTCTTTAGATCACATTAATTTGGTGAATGAGTGAAGTGTGGTCACTCTTATATTCAAATCTTGATATTAGTAACACTTCAAAGTCATTACATATGTAATCTATCCACCAGGAAAAGTCCAATAACAATCAAGTTATATAACTCTAAGGGACATGTAAAGGAGTATCATGGCAATGTTTACCTTAGTGACATTATGAAAAATACATAAGTTTGAGAATCCCTAATGTGTTCACTAGGTATGGCATGACCTTTACCATTAAATGTAGGGACACTCTTTATATCATTAGAGGGAACGTCATCATATGAATCAAAATGGATTGGATATTTAGTGTTAAATGTTGGGAAGTCATGTCTCTTAGCCATGTTTTATTAAAGTTCTTCCTCATTCTCTTAGTCTTCTTGTCTATCAAAGTCCTCTTTCTCTTCAAAGGGCAGGATATATTGAGGATGTTGATCTTCAAGAGGAATTTTAGGTCGAAGAGGTCAATTGATAGGATTGAAAAATCTTCTAGAAGATGGAATAATAAATAACATGAAGTATGAGTAGAAATATATGACAAAATAATGGTATACAACCATATTTTACCTTAAATGGAGTTCCCAAATGTTGAGTATCACACCAATATGTAGCTAATGTTATCAATACCAACATTCACCTTGACAAGTTGTCTTTAAGAAAATGGTCTCATCAAGTATGCCATAAATTTTGTCACAAAATATTTAACCCTAAAGGAGTTTTTTAAATCCTATTCTAATATTTGGGAAACATTGGAATACCTCTAGGCCTGTGGGTTGTGTATAGTAGAGGTAGACCTCTAGGTTTAAGGGATAGCTCCCTGAATTGACCTTTAAGTGTTTATCACCTATACTAAATAATTCTTTATGGGAAAAAGGGTATAAATATGCATGAAATTAAAATAATATAAGGGGATGATACATATTAAGGACTTCCAAAATATTATCATACTTATTTCACTAAGAAACAAGACCTACAACACTAACATCAAGGTCTTAGAATATCCTAACATTAGTATTTCAATATATAGGTGATATACATGAGACAACTTAAGGTAAATGGACTAGAGATAAGATTTTAGACTATAAGGAAAATTAAGAACTTCAAGGGATATATACACACCATCTACACTCTATATGACCTATTATAATGAGAAATTCTTGCACCAAACATGAAAGGACAAAGAAAAGAGAAGAATAGTTGTTCATCACTAGAATTCACCATAAATCACTTTGCACACTTAGAAAATATGTTTATGAACTCAAATAAATATTTAATATATTATTAAAAGTCAAATTACAACATCAAAACAATAGTGATTTTCCATACATGGTGTAGAACTAGTATACAATATCCAAAATGGCTAGTACTTATAGAATATGAAGGAGAAAAGAGAGAGGTAGAACTCAAGGGACACAAGAACATGAGTAAATATGAGAGAGGGAGTTAATTTTTTATGAATATGTAATAAAGGAAAGGCAATGTAAGGTGTCTTTATAAAAATGTCCTTCTAAGTAGGAAAAATCTTTAAATTTGGCATAAGACCTCTCAACTGGATTATTTGAAACTATCCTCATCGTTGGCTTTTCTTGAGTGAACCAAAATAGACTAAGAACAATTTACACATGTTTAATATGATGGGTTGTTAATAAAAATCTCCAAAATTCATTGGATGTGTCCCTAATAATTGAAATTATTTTGGACAAGCATTCTCACTACTTACAATCACTGTCATTCTTCTTTCACTCATTCCTCTCACTTATCACCAAGATGCCCATCAATTTTTAAATCCAATATATATATGGGTGGTATGAAACTTTTTAGGAGTATTAATGTCCCTAAATCCATTAATAAGACTTTAAAATGCCTCCCAATTGAAGTTATCACCTTCTCACTTGGTGATTACCTTTCATTCAGTATGTGAGTTTGGATTGCTTGAAATGAAGGTGACTGCATAGGTACCTATGTGATTGAATGAATAAATAAATAAAATTTATGGGTTATGTTATGTCCCATTTGGTCTCCCAAAGTTATCCTCATCCTTTTCAAATCCTATGTACCTAAAAAACATAAAAAATTATCAAGAAAATCAATTTTTTACCTTATCCGTACAAATAGGGTATATGTCAATCTGATGAGAAGGAGCATGAAGGATTATTTTGTAGGTATCAATATATTTATTGATAAAATTAGCTCATATGTATGAATTAATAGTTATTTTTTTCCAATCAGGTCAAAAACAAGGGTTTTGGAGGGTTTTAGGTGGTTTATTCTCTTAAGGATAGTTCATAGAACTATGACATACAAACCCTAGATAAAATCCAAACGGTATGGATATGGGAACCAATATAAATATTCCTAACTAATTTATCTCCCACTATAATAATCCTTACATATACGAGCTTCTTATGGTGGCTTCTCAAGCTCTTCCCTACATTCTGTGCACCTTGTGATGCTTCTAAGCCAACAAATAAATTCTTTGTGACCTTATATACAAAATAAAATATTTTAATCACCTTAAAAAAATATGAATTTCCTCAAATGTATTTCAAGTCTCATATAGTGTTATAAATGGAATTGGACCCCTTTAGGTCTCTAAGCCTAGTTTCAGTCTAATAGGCTTAGTATGTGCTTGGCTTCTCACAACAACCTCTGAGTGGTTGGTCATGAATGTAGTACCTTTTTTATGTTTGTCCATGTAAAAAACAAATATTAACGCCTTTATTTAAATTATTTAATCACCTATTTATCTTCCTCTCATCATTTTCAAATACTGCTTGCAAACTTTACTGCCTGGGAGTGTCATCTACTAAGATAGAATAGAGGGCACTCCCACTATTCTCTAAGGAAAAAAGGTATATGAGAGGTTTATTAAATTAATGGGGACAATTTTTATGTAATTTTATGTTTGAAACATACTCTTATCATCCTCAAATACCATAAAACCCAAGGTATACTTCTGTAGAACTCACTGATTGTGTAGGTTTTGTAAGCATGGTTATAAGTTGAAACTTGCAACCCTCCATAATTTGTTTCCATTTTATGAGAATAAATTGAATTTTATATCACTAATATTATGTTCCTTTAAAACTTATCTAACACCCCAACCTTTTCTGAACTCGTCAATGTATACCTTTCACTTTGATAGGCCTAGTTGGTAGGTTAACTATGTATTTTGTTTCCCCTCAGAAAAGGAGATGCTTGTAGGTGAATATTAAAATTTTAGACCTTATATCATGTTATATTATCCATTTTAAGTCATAAATATCACTTCCAAATCATTTTTACTCACCTCATGCTTAAATAGCTTTGATAAAACTAGACTACCACATGCTAAGGTACTGTCATCTTATAGTTGATTATAGGTGACCTTTATAAGGGCAAAGATATACCATTCATTATAATATTATCATTTTTTATAAGATATAATATTATTAACTCAAATAAATACTATGTATTAGATTCAATCAATATTTAGATTAATAAATTCTCACCTGTCCTCATTCTAAAGTCAATTGTATATGTATATCTTGAAGGCAAAAGAGCAACTGTAGGTGGTAGTTTGAATTCAAACCTTGAATCTCAAATCCCTCACTATTAATTGATCTAGTAGTACCATTATAACATAAATATGGTAAATTTAAATTTAGATATGTCCCTATCATACCACCTTGGACTATGAGATCATTTGATGTTCAAAGCACTATAGAAAACACTAATAACCTGTAGTGAAAGATTGTCTAGAATGGAGAATGACTTAATATCACCTCTTGGGACCGAACACTCACTCATTTTTTCAAGTTATCACTCGTATTATTGGGATATAATATAATATCATTAAAATATATCTATATTTTATTCCACCCCATTGTATGATAACACAAAGAATGGATAAGGCCCTGTTTTGGAATTTTTAAGGTAACAAGTCCTTGAACTCTTTCTCTGTATATGAACACGACTCATCAAGTATACTGTAAAGTAAAAAATACTTTACGTTTCATTTTTATTTTCAATTACACACTACAAAATTTTTTTCTCGCATAATTTGGTTTAAGATGGTGAAGTTTTGAAACAGAATGTGGGCTCTAATTTCCTTTTGATTCATTTTTGTCTAAGTGTCAAAGTCAGGTAGAAGCTGCCAAATGTCATCAGCTAAGGCACCTTTCATAGTTTCTATAAGTTGGTCAGGACATGCCACATATCTCACAATAACTCAGTGGAATGCGACAAGTGTCATCATCCACATTTCATATCGACATCTACATTTTAAATCTCTTTTAAGTGGAAGGTTTCAACAAGCTAAGTATTAGGATCAGGTAGAGAGTGCCAAGTGGCAATCACAGAAGGTTTCAATTTGATTTTCTAAAAGTGATAGAAGACACCACATATCTCAACTAAAGAGAGTGAAATCTGCCATGTGTCAACTTCTAAATTATCTTCATTTTGTTTCACCGATATATTAAAGACTGTGGTGGGTCTCAGGTTTTGTTTTTGAAGCAAGCAAAAGCCACCAAGTGTCGTTGTCCATGTAAATATGAAATGAGGCATAATTATTTCTATAATATAAATAGAGTGACATAGAGACCATCACGTGTCACCTTCTATAGGTTTTGTTGTCCCCCAAAAATATCACTCATTTTTGGGACAACATTTGAACTATTTTGGTCCTATAGACCAAAATTGTCTTTTCCTTTTTTGAAATTGGTTTTGAGCATTTGAATTTCTCATTTTTCAAGCTTGTCAAAAAATCTATAGACTCTACAGGATTGAATCTATGGACTCTATAGGCTTGAATCTACAGACTCTGTAGGCTTGAATCTACAGACTCTATAAGAAGAAAATCTATAGACTCTATAGGCCAAGTTCTATAGGCTTCGTAGGTTGATTTCTACAGACTCTATAAGAAAGAAGCAGGCTCTCAACACTGAGGCAATTTCAAGGTTCAAAGTTCAACCACTTTAATGAGTTCAACATCTAATTGGTTTAACGTGCTTGGTGCAAAAGATCAAAAAGACTTGTCCAAATAACGAAGAATGAGCCAATTGAACCATTGAACCATTGAACAAAAGTTGGTTCAATCGGTAGGTTCAAGGGGCTGCCCTAATGTGAAAAAGGCAAGTGCCCGTGTGGAAGGTAGACAACATTGGTTTGAAGGTCAAAGAAAAGACATAATTCCTTCAAATTTGTTCAAAGGCCCAAAAAGAACAATTCCCTCAGACTTTTTATCTGATGGAATTGACTAAGTGAAGGAGGCTAAAGGAATTCACTCGAGAAAGGAGCTCAAAGAAATTGAAAGGAACAAATAGCTAAGGAAGAAGCTTTCTTTTAGAGATTTTGTCTGAAGGAATTCCTTCAGACTTTTTGTCTGAAGGAAAAGCCTAACAAAAAAAGCCCGTTGAAGAAGCAAGAACCCGCTAGGAAATTTTAAGCCCAAAGGCCACCCAAAAAATCCCAAAGGGTAGGTACCCTTGGGCGGGGCACTTGACGACAAAGAAAAAAACATTTTAAAAGCCTGAAGGGACACCTTCTTTTCGAGGCATCCCAAGAGCCTTCGATGACTTAGAAAATGAAAGATAAGGGAAGCATGAATGAATGAAATAAAGAATGAACCAATGAACCGATTGAACCTTAAACCAAAAGAGTTCAAAGTTTAATGGTTCATGGGTTCAAAGGTTCAAAGGTGGCCTCAGTCAAGGAAAGAAGTAGCAAATAGGTGGTTCAACAGATGGTTCAACCAAGGAGTGGGAAAGTAATTAAACCAATAAAGTAATTGAAGCAAGAAAGTCATTGAACCAAGGAGCCAAGAAGGCCTCTTGAACTGTTGAAACAGTCAACCAACAACGTCACCGTGGACGTCAAATTTAAGGTAATAAAATATCTGCTAAGTTTTAAATGTGGCACAAAACCAAAAAAATAAACTCAGTGACCAACTGAAGAAGGAGCTGAAAGAGCTGGCAAAGCTAAGAATATAGCCTCGAGGGCTCAGATTCTAGGAAAAGACAAAACTAGAAAGGGAAAAAGATAGCCTGGGAGCTTAAATTCCAAGAAGAGACAAAGCTAGAAAAGACAAAAGTGGAAAGAGGACAAAGAGGATAATATCTATACAGTAGTTATTTTGGTAGTTGGAATAGTCTGTGAAGTAGATTTTCTAGCTTGCAAAAATTAAAGATGCAGCCTATTTTTCCTTGCATGAAGTAAAGACAAAATGGACAGCTGTGTAAATATTAGAGGGGACAGACTAGATGATCTAGATTTGGGAGAAGACATATGGGATGAAATGACATGCCATAGTTAAGATAGTCACCCTATTTTCAACACAGTCCTTTGACAAACCTGGAAATGCATTCAAGGCATAGAATGCACAGCATGGGCCATCATATGGAAAAAGTGCCAAGTCTTTTTGGGCTGCTATATATTGTAATCTCTCATTTGTTATGAGGGAGATCTTTCCCTTACCAGAAGTGAAACTCTGCCCAAATTGAAAGGCATTATTGAGACTTTTAGCTCAGATAGTAATTCATATTTCTTTGATTGAATGAGAAAGCAAGTTACTTGCAGACTTTGTGCTATTATAGCTTGTGCTACTTTAGGAGATTATTCTTATGTCTATCTTCTGAAAGCATTCTTATTTATTTGATTTAACAAGTAGGACTAGTAGAGGTGATAAGGAAGGTGTCTTGAAGCCAACTATTTTCAGACTTTGTGTTGTCATAGTTGTCTTTAGTGTGTGTTTTTATTTTACGTTTCTATGTAAAGGACCTTGGGATGACTTTTTTCCCCCATTGTTCTTCGTATTTCACTCTTGGGTAGTTGAGGTGGAGACTTTGTGCTACATTTCAGGCTACTGGTTACTCTGTGCCCTTTTGTCACCAGTTACTTTTAATATCTAAAAGAAACTCCTGATGTTCCCTGTAAGAACACTTCTAAAAGAAGAGAAGTGCCTTTAGTGTTTACACCAAGATTTTCTCCTTTGTCTGTGTGCATCATCTCTAAAAGAAGAGAGATGGATGGTTTATCATATCCCCATGTCTTACTTTCTACTTATATATAGTATATAGCCTCCACATATTTAATAGGGAACCTCCCCTTGATGAGAGGAGAGATTTTTCCCCTATTGATGTAGTAAACTTGCACAACTGGCTGACCAATCTTCCTACTGTGGTTGATCAGACCTATTTTGTTGATCAATATGTTGATTGACAAAATATTCATGCAATAGTTTTTGGTGACTCCACTAGGGATGAAAGTGCAGTCTGAAGCCTCAAGTTTTAGATTAAAGTAGTTCCTTCCCTTATCCATTATATAGACTCTAACGACTCCATTACGTGTCCTACCCATTATTAAATATAGACTTACTATTTTCCTCCATCTCCATTATTTTATCTAGTCTACAAAACTAGAGCTGCTAGAAAAGAGTGCACAGTTTGAAGCCTCAAGCCTCAAGTTGAAGCAGGGCCAGTTCTTTTCCATTTTTTTTGTTCTGTAATTTGGCCACTCCACCCAAATTTGTTATCCATGTTCATCATAATTAAATCATGGTAGTTAGAGGCCCCTATAGTAACTCTTTTGGCCCACTCAACTTGACTCCACCTCTGCATGAACTTCCACATAGTTTAAGGAAGAATTTCCCCAAATTCTTTGGTGATGGGAAGGTTTATCCTAATGAACACATTGTAGCTTTCAGCATATCCTATAGTGTAATAGGGGTGGAATTTGAAGATGTGGTAGTCAAGCTTTTTGTGGAGACCCTACAAGGTTTTGCTACAAACTGGTTCTACCATCTGTAAGCTGGATCAGTGACTGACTGGGATACACTCAAAGCCAAGTTTGAAGCTAGGTTCAAGCCTATAGAGGATGCACATGATTTGTTGGCCCAACTCACTCAGATGAAGAAGAAACCTCATGAGCCTATGAGGGATTTTATTGCCAGGTTTAACAAGCTAAGGCACAAGATTCCTATAATCACCTAGTTGACACCTCAAAATCTCATGTGTTTCTTCATCAACTCACAGCTACCTAAAGTGAGTTTTCTATTGAGATGAGCTAGACATATAGACCTTGAGGCTACTCAAGACTTGGCTATTGAGCTAGAAGATGACCTTATCTTGGTAGGAAAGATAAGGAGAGACCTAAACAAAGGTAAACCCTCTTCATCTTTTGAATACTCACCCATAACCACCATTAACCTAATGGTACAAAAGTTGGCAAATGAACTGCTAGCCTTGAAAAGACAAGTGGCATAAGGTATGTCTTCTACTCCATACAGAGATGTACCAAGAAGGACATTCCCCAATCAGCCATATCAAGGCAATGCTGTTAGAAGTCAAGAGAAACCAAATCATCTTCTTCCCCCATAGAGGAACCTTGCCCTTGAAGCACCTCCAACCAACTTAGTAGTGGAATATCTAGAAATAGAACATGTTTCCTATTTCCAACCTAAGTTTGAGCAAGAAAATGATGCTGGTCTCTTCATGAAAGATCAAGAACAATTAGTTGGTGACTCCTACATTGGTTTCCTAAATTACCAAGATGAACACAGAAGTGAAGGTGAAGCAAATGAGGAATCATATGCAATATTCACCCGATCCAAGAATCAGTCAGCCCAACAAGCTGATAAAGAAAGAATAGAGGAATGAACTCAGCCTACAATTTTAATTTCTAAGTGGGGAACCACTCTGCCTTTCTAGTCAAAGGACCCAGTGATTGCCAAGAAGGTTAGTACACGAAACATCTCTACACCTTCTACTTCAACTTCACAGATCAGTCCTCCCCCTCCTAAAAACCAAAAGGATGAACTCCCATCCTCTCTTCCAAGTCCATCTCAATCATTTGACATTATTGATCATGTCAAGAAATATGAAATTCAAATGACTGAGTTTGAATCCCTACAAGCCAATTTTGAGTAGTTAAACATTGGTGAAGAGCTAGGTGTGGACCTGTCTGAGGCAAAGATTGTGGTCACCTAAATGTCAGCCCCTATTGCTCAAATTCTATTTGAGCCTTCAAGTAGGGGTAATTACTCCTTGACCATAGAGGATGCTCATGTCTCAGCTGATCAAAGTCCCATGGCTAGCAATCTAGGATTTGATCCAAACAAGGCATCATAAAAATTAGTAGGGTACAGTACAAATCAAGAAGGATCTTCCATCTCCCATGAAGAGAAATCTGATATAATATTAGCTTTTGATAATTCTTGGATCCTAGAATTTGATGGTAGTAATTCTTCCAGAGTTAGATGCAGATCTCTATTGCTCATATTGAAGACTACTCAGGATGAAGAGATCGAACTCCTTCACACCAAAGGAGATACTGAGTTGATGGTTTGTTAGGGGTCTAATGCTAATAATCAAAATATGTGATAGACTGAACCAACAAAATAACAAGTTATGGTGGTGGACCATACTGCTGTACTCTAAAATTAGTAAAAGGAGCCCTTTGCCAAGAGAGCAAGGAGTTATGGTTTTAAAATTGAAGACCACATCCTACCATGGGGCAAGAAGAAGAAAAGGCTAAGAGGAAGATGCAAAAAATTGGTTTCTTAGTGGAGAGCTCCATTCGCCTGTCACCATTTTTGGTCACAGAATGGTTTCCTATTGGTTTATCAAGATGCCATCCCCTTTTCTTCACCTCACAAGGAGCAACATCTAAAGTACTTCAATCTTGAAGTATCAAATAAATTCATGGGTACATATGTATATCTATATAGTCTTTAGTTCTATTTTTTTCTTTTCATTTTCATTTTCATTTTTAGAGCCTTTCTTTTTGGGTAGCATGACTCCGTAGCCTAATGGCACACTTCAAGGTACTAGAGATTCTAGTTTCTACTCCCCTCAGTTGTGTTTCAAGTTTTCATCTGAAGGAAGTTCCCCAACTAGAGCCAGTTGTTGTCCCCCAAAAATATCACTCATTTTTAGGACAACATTTGAACTATTTTGGTCCTACAGACCAAAGTTGTCTCTTCCTTTTTCAAAATTGGTTTTGAGCATTTGAATTCCTCATTTTTCAAGCTTCTTAGAATATCTAAAGTCTCTGCAAGCTTGAATCTATGGACTTCGTAGGCTTGAAGCTATGGACTCTACAGGATTGAATCTACAGACTCTGTAGGAAGAAAATCTATAGACTCTGCAAGCCAAGTTTTATAGGCTTCACAAGTTGATTTCTACGAACTCTGTAGGAAAGAAGCAAGCTCTCAACATTGAGGCAATTCAAGGTTCAAAGTTTAACCACTTCAATAGGTTCAACATCCAATTGGTTCAACGTGCTTGGTGCAAAAGATCAAAAAGACTTGGCCAAATAATGAAGAATGAGCCGATTGAACCATTGAACTATTGAACCAAATTTGGTTCAATTGATAGGTTCAAGGGGCTGCCCCAAAGTAAAAAAGGCAAGTTCTCTCATGGAAGGCAAGCAACATTGGTTTGAAGGTTAAAGAAAAGATAGAATTCCTTTAGATTTGTTTGAAGGCCCAAAAAGAATAATTCCTTTAGACTTTTTGTCTGATGGAAATGATTAAGTGAAGGAGGTTGAAGGAATTCACTCGGGAAAGGAGCCTAAAGAAATTGAAAGGAAAAAATGGCTAAGGAAGAAGTTTTCTTTCAAACATTTTATCTAAAGGAATTCCTTCGGACTTTTTGTCCGAAGGAAAAGCCAAATGGAAAAAGCTCGCCGAAGAAGCAAGAACCCACCGAGGAATTTTAAGCCCGAAGGCCACACAAAAAATCCCAAAGGGTAGGTACCCTTGGGGGGGCACTTGATGAAAAAGAAAAGATTGTTTTAAAATCCCAAAGGGACACCTTCCCTTTGGGGCATCCCAAGAGCCTTCGACGACTTAGACAAAGAAAGATAAGGGAGGCATGATTGAACAAAACAAAGGGTGAACCAATGAACCGATTGAACCTTCAACCAAAAGAGTTCAAAGTTTAAAGGTTCATGGGTTCAAAGGTTCAAAGGTAGCCTGAGTCAAGTAAAGAAGTAGCAAATAGGTGGTTCAATGGATGGTTGAACCAAGGAGCAGGAAAGTGATTGAACCAATAAAGCAATTAAAGCAAGAAAGTGATTGAACCAAGGAGTCGAGAAGGCCACCTAAACCGTTGAAATAGTCAACCAATGACATCACCGTGGACATCAAATTTAAGGTAATAAGATATCTACTAAGTTTCAAATGTGGTGTGGAACCAAAAAAGAAACTCAGTGACCAGCTGAAGAAGGAGCCAAAAGAGCTAGCAAAGCTAAGAATATAGCCTCGAGGGCTCATATTCTAGGAAAAGACAAAAATGGAAAGGGGAAAAGATAGCCTAGGAGCTTAAATTCAAAGAAGAGACAAAGCTAAAAAAGACAAAAGTGGAAAGAGGACAAAGAGGAAAATATCTACGTAGTAGTTATTCCGGTAGTTGGAATAGTCTGTGAAGTAGATTTTCTAGCTTACAAAAATTAAAGATGTAGCATGTTTTTCTTTTCATGAAGTAAAGACAAAATGGACAATTGTGTAGATATCAGAGGGGATAGACCAGATGATCTAGACTCGAGAGAAGACATATGGGATGAAATGACATGCCATAGTTAAGATAGCTGCCATATTTTCAATGTAGTCCTTTGACAAACCTTGAAATGCATTCAAGGCATTAAATGCATAGCATGGGCCGTTCTATGGAAAAAAGTGCCAAGTCTTTCTAGGCTGCTATATATTGTAATCTTTCATTTGTTACGAGGGAGATCTTCCCGTTACCAAAAGCAAAACTCTACCCAAATTGAAAGGCATTACTGAGACTTTGAGCTTAGATTGTAATTCATATTTCTTTGATTGAATGAGAAAGAAAGTTACTTGCAGACTTTGTGCTTTTATAGCTTATGCTACTTTAGGAGATTATTCTTATGTCTATCTTCTAAAAGCATTCTTATTTATTTTATTTAACAAGTAAGACTAGTGGAGGTGATAAGGAAGGTGTCCTGAAGCCAACTACTTTCAGACTTTGTGCTATCATAGTTGTCTTCAATGTTTGTTTTTCTTTTATGTTTTTGTGTAAAGGACCTTGGGATGACTTTATGCCCCCATTATTCTTTGTATTTCACTCTTGGGTAGTTGAGGTGGAGACTTTGCACTACATTTCAGGCTACTGGTTACTTTGTGCCCTTTTGTCACCAGTTACTTGTACTATCTAAAAGAAACTCCTATTATTCCCCACAAGAACACTTCTGAAAGAAGAGAAGTGCCTTCAGTGTTTACACCAAGATTTTCTCCTTTGTCTGTGTGCATCATCTCTAAAATAAGAGAGATGGATGGTTTATCCTACCCTTGTGTCTTACTTTCTACTTATATATATAGTATATAGCCTCCACATATTTAATAGAGAACCTCCCCTTGAGGAGAGGAGAGATTTGTCCCCTATTGATGTAGTAAACCTGCACAACTAGCTAACCAATCTTCCTGCTATTGTTGATCAGACCTATTTTGTTGATTAGTATGTTGATTGACAAAATATTCACATAATAGGTTTCTCAAAAGGTGGATAAAAGTAGTAGAGATTTCCACATATCCTTAGTTAAAAGTAGAGGAGATCACCACATATCCCTTGTTAAGTAAAGTAGAGATTGCCATGTGTCCTTTGTTGAGGCAAGTAGAAATTGCCACCTATCCCTATGCCCCTTTTAAAGTTGCTCAAGAAAGAAATGTTATGTGTCTTATTTTTTGTTAAGTTGATAAAGTTTTGAAGAAGCAGATTGCAACAAGTGTCAAAGGCAGAACATTTCTAAGGAAAGACACAAAGAGAGTATAAGTTACGTGGAAAGTGTCATATGTCTTCAATAAATGCTGCAAAACATACCAAGTGTCATTCTATAGTGTCTCCTAAGTAATAAGAAGGTTTTTAAACAATTGGCCAAGTGTCCTCTTCTATTTAATAAAAGGGAGCATCCTGTGATCTATTTCAGCCAATGAACTGCCAGAAGACAGAGCGTTTCAGAATCTAAGAGATATCTTCTATTAGACACTTCCAATTTAGTTAGATTTTAGTTGGGCCATTAGATTGAGAACACATAGACAATCTAGAGTGAATTTGATGCTATAAAAAGTGGTATAGAGATTAGAGAGAGAGAGAGAGGAGATAAGAATGAGATAACTTGAGACAATTTTCTGAGAGAATTATTATCAAGAGTTTTAGACTTTCTAGAGCTGTGATTAGGAATATCATTGACTTTTTTCTATTTTCTTAAGTTAGAAATTTTATGTAATTGTGCATGTTTCTATGCCTCTTATGTGATTGGAGAATTAATGAGAAGATTGAATCATGTTGCTTTGTTGTTTTTTTCTATGTCTTTGAAAAATTAGTCTAAGTTGTGTTGTCAAGAGTTTTAGACTTTCTAGAGCTGTGATTAGGAATATCATTTGCCTTTGTTCTATTTTATTGAGTTGGAATGTTTATGTAATTGTGTATGTTTATGTGCCTCTTATGTGACTGGAGAATTAATAAGAAGATTGAATCATATGCCTTTGTTGATATTTTCTATGTCACTACAAAAGCGGTCTAAGCTGTGAGCCTCTATTTCTATTGTTTTCATCTTTTACATTGATCATGCCTTGTTTCCTCTTAAATGTAATTGAATCTTACATATAGTTTCACTGTGCTCAGATTAAGGGTCAAATTATATTTAGGTGCATCACCATAGTTAGAGTTTATTTCTTTGCATTTGTGTTTTTGTTAAAATTCCTATCCCTTTTCCCAGTATATGCTCGATATAAATAAGAGACCAACTTCTTAAAAATTTGGAGGTTGTTTCAAGTTGCAAGTCTAAAATTTTTGAAACTTCCCATTGTTGGTGTTAGAAACAAGTGAAATTTTAACCATCAACAATTTTTGGCATGCCCGATGGGACACTATATTGAAGTTTCTTTCAAGATTGTATGAACCAGAGAGCTACGAGGAGTCAGAGTTGTGGACTAGTAACCAGATCACAATCTACTATAAATCCAGGTATTCTTTTGCCACCTTTGGTAACTAGTCCTAGAAGAAGAGTCAACCAATTTATACCAATACCAAGAGTAAATATGGGAGCCCCTATACCCCCAAGAAATTATGCAAGTCGGAAAAATGTTAGTCCATTGATTCTCCCAATACCACCAGCCACTTGGGACCCTATCCTAGTGAATGCCTTGAAAGCTCTACCCAAATTTAGTCGGCAAGATTTTAAAACACCTAAAGAACATTTGTAGGATGTATCAGATGTCTATGCTATACATGTTGTCACACAACAAAATGTGGCCATAAGATTATTACCAGCTTCTTTTAAAGGGAATGCTCTAGAATGGTACCAGTCCTTGACTCCAAATACCATATCTACATGGGATCAAATTAGAGACCTTTTCCTTTAAAATATTTGAAGATAATGGTGATAAGTCTTCTTTATTACAACAATTAATTACCATCCAAAGGGCACCACAAGAAGCAATGACTGACTTCAATTATAGATTTCAAAAGACTTGGGAAAGAATCCCTATTACAGCTAGACCATTACTAGGTATGGCTATATTATTTTATCTTAAGGCTTTAAATATAGACATATCTATTATGATTTAGTCACTTGGAGGTCAGACTCTGCTAGAGGCTTATGACTATGCAGTCAGAGCTAAAAATAATTTGATAGATGTTGGAAAGTTGCCTCCAAGACCTCCCATGCCCATGTTTCCAAATATTTCCTTGCCATTACCTCAAGAATCCCATTAATCTATAGCCCCACCTATGTCTATGTACACATATCCTCAATCACTTGCCAAATAAATTGTCCCTGCCCAGTCATATGAGCTGGATGATATCAAGAATATTTTAAGGACATTTTCTAATGAGTTGATTAATATGAAAAGATAGTAGAATATTTATACTAAACCCCAATACCAGGGCTACCAAGGAAATATATTTTCATGACAGCCAAACCAATATCAGGGTCCTTAAAGACAAAATAACCCTTAGCTAGCAAACCAATTAGTTGCAGTCCCTACACCTTCACAGACTATTCCTCCCAATTCAAATAGGGAGATTGTTCTAGGGAAAAATAGTTATGCAAATAACACCAATGCCTGGTGTTTCCCTTGAAATAATTCTCATAATCTTAGAGATTTTCCCATGGGTAATCTACAACAAAAGGTACCAGAGCAAAGAAGAATGGATGGACAATTTACAAGTACTAGCGACAATCAAGTTTACCAATCTTCTGCTATGTAAAATTTAGTCTTAATGGCTTAGATGTAAGGGATGTCTTGCAAAAAGAGGAAGAAATAGCCCCAGAACATGCTTTGTTCTCATGGGTTGAAGATGAAGAATCAATTTTCTTGAATGAAGCTTCCACTTCCAAGAAACTAGTGGTGCAATCAAATTATTATAATAGATTAAAGAGGATGGTGGAATGGCCTAAAGTTGTAAATAGTCAAGTCATGGAGCCTAAAGTTGTAAATAGTTAAGTCATGGAGAATCCTCCATTTCAAGGACAAATAAACATAGCTATCAGACAAGAAGTGCCTCAACCAATGCAGAATCAAGTGATTACTACACAAATTCAAGAAAAAACAAGATATCTTTATTTTCAAAGAACTTAGACCCTGGGACCAATAAATGTGGTGGATCAATTGAAGAAGACTCTAGTACAAGTATCAATATGGGATATATTGGCTATTAATGAATAGAATACACTACTACAAGAAGCTCTACAAGGCCAAGCAGTGCCCAAATGTACTATTATCAAAGAGGGACTTGCTAAAAAATAAAAGCTCAGAGACATAGTTCATCTACAGATAATAGCCCTAGTGAACAATGCACCATAGGTAAGAAAATTCAAACTGGATCCCTTCTATTTAACTTTGATAGTTGGCAATAAATTGCTGCATAATGCAATGATAGATTCAGGGGCTAATACTACAATAATGCCTAAGCAAATAGTTGATGCTTTAAAAACAAACTATGAACCACTCACTAAAGGAGTCATGCAGCTAGATGGCAAAGCAGTACAAATAATAGGGAGAATTAAACAGCTCCCATTACAATTATATACTTGTCCCAATATACTTTTAAATCAAGATGTAGTAGTCATAGATATACCTCTTATTTTTGGCTTATGTTTATCAAGAGACTTTACAGCCAAAATAGGAGGATATATGTCACTTGATTGGTCTCACCTCATCCTAAGAACCAAATATGATTCCAAGATGAAGATATTATCTGAGCCATTATATAAGGATCACATCACCAATGAACCAATTGTGAAGTTAGAGGCAGCTCATGCTATGATGAATAAAGAAGAAAGGGTTTTTGTTGAGGAGTTAGGTGAATGGATTGAACATGATCAAAAAGAGGAAAATGATCATTTATTAGCTATGATGCAAAGTGATCCATATGGAAATTATGACTCCATTGGTTTGGGCACTTATGTCATATTTGAGGAAGATCATAAAATCCCAAATGTTTTAAAGGAAGAAAAGTCAAAAGATACCTCTTCTATTAATCCTTGGGTCTCTCAACATGAATTCCATATTTCAAGTGAGAAGTCACAAGCATATGCCTTAATCTTTGATGAAGAAAATATAAATTCTGACTTTCTTCTTACTTTGCAAGATGATGTGGAGGAGCATGAACATTTCCTTGATCATGATTTGAATGACTTGTTTTAAATCATTGGGTCAGGTTACACTATTTTTCAAGGAGGCTGTGAGCTCATTGCAGATGAACAGGACATCATTAAGACTCAATTACATATTCAAAATTATTGCAAATTTTTATAATTATCCTTTCGAGAGGTTGGTAATTTTGAAGTCATTAAAGAGGATGATCATACAATAGAACTTGAGTTTGAGGCAGAAGGAGATAAGCCAATAAATGATGTATATCAAAGGGTTTTTGTTGATGAACAAATAGTCATTAATTTCTTGATAAGATGAGTATCAAGAACTAGCATTTGATAAGCTTCCTAGAACAAGAAGAGTTTATATATATTGGAAGCAGGTTTGACTCAGACTCACTCAAATGCAGGCCAATCAATGTGGCATACAAAGAAAGCAACTCACCAGAGCTACATCCAATTCAACTACTTGTCCGGCAACATAAGTCGTCTTGCCATGAAGGAGACTTTAGAAATTTGTCTTTTGATCTAGGATAGAGATAAAGATACTTGGTTAATGTATTATAGTTAGATAGTTTCCCCTTTCTGTATTACTTTGTTTTCCCATTTTTGTTTTCCCGCTTTTATTTTAAATAAGTGTTCTTTAAACATGTAGTCAATAGCTCAGAGAATTTTCAAAAACTTTAAAATTTATCAATACATTGAATATCTTCCAAATATTTAGAAATACCCAAAGTACCTTGCACTACCACTTGCATAATGTGTCTATCTCACTATCCCATAAAGATTGAGTAAGATTTGCTAATGTTTATTCAATTTTAATGCCATTTTGAGACATGATAGGTCAATAAATACCTCTTAGCAAGAGTTAAAGCTTACAATTTCTCAAATATTCCTGCATCTACGAGAAAATATACTGCTACTTGAATTTTTAGTTCCTAGTAAACTTGCTTCAGTGAAAGTGTTTCTATTTTGCAAAAGTTCATACTAGTTATCATAGAATAGATATAGAGATGGAGGGACCATAGTCTCCACAACAAGGAGCTAGGATGTATGAATCCCTTGACAAGTTTCTTGCAAGCAAATCATATGCTTTAGCTCCAATGCAACCATTGAAGACCTATCCATGGACCAGAATCCCTAAAGTTGGTCAAGCAAGTGACCCAATAAAGATAAAAGATTATGCAAATGGAGTCATGGACCCAATTCTTCAAAGAGTTAGTAGCAAAACTCTTAGATAAAGGGCACATCAAAGGTGTCTTCAAAGGGCCAAAGTGGGGCAATATGAGATATTTTCCATGAGGATATGGACTTCACAATTGGCACAATTTGTTGTCCCAGCTATACATCCATGCCCTGACTTGGTCAAACTATGCACAGACTTGTTCCATGGACCCTCAAACACCATTCAACAGGGTCCATTCACAGTGTAAATCACACATAAAGCTATCAGAGACATGTTATCCCTATATCACGATAATACAACTACATTTCCTACTATTGCTAAAATGCAAAGAACATGGGCAAACATCAATACTCAGTTGAGGTTCTTAAGATCCGAATTGCAAATTGGCGATGATGATACTATTATGCCTACACTCCCTGCAGCAAGAGCCCAATTCACTTAAGCTAGAAAATATGCACTATTTATGATGGATTTCATCTTTATAATGAAGGATGATATGGCAATCTATGGAGAACAAATTGCTATCCTCTTTAGGCTAAAAACTATTGACAAAACTCAAGAGTATTGGCTTGACTTTTTTAAACAAATTGCATACTCAATGGCAAAACAGTTGGCCCAGTTCAAATCAAAAGGAGTTTTTAGGTACTCTTCTTATTTGTTTCACCTCATTTTATATTAGAACTCTAACATCTTTTCCCAACATATGCATCTTGATATATATGGCCTAAGTTTTCATCTCCAAAGAACCACTCCTGTGTCTGCATGGACACATATTTTGTCAAAAACTAGTGACCCATATGAATTCTAGGAATTATTTGTTACCCCTTCTTTTTATCACCTCAGCCCCAAACCAATTATGAATAGACTATTTCCAAGTGTTTCAAACCTTCTGGCTAGTTGCCCAATTCCTTATGATTTCTATTTTGGATCCCACCATATAATTATTAGAGTCCATGGTTTTTATGGGGAACCAATGTTGCTACCTAAGATTTGACTCTTAGGTTAGCATTCTTAGAGATCAGTAGGAAGGTATCTAAAATAGATAATGAATATGGATTTGGGAAGATGAAGAGAAAAATGTATGACCTCCCATGGATGACAACCAGCATGGTATTAAAGCCAGAGACGCTGAGATTGTGTTGCTTAGAAAGCTAGCCTTCCTAGGATTCCTACTAGTTGAAGACAAATGGGTATATGACTTGAATGGTTTCATAGCTTCTTGGATAAGGACTAATAGGGTTGCAACCAGAATTGCACATGAAGACTACCCCTTTTGGGAAAACAAGAAAAATCCTAGAGAAGATACTCCTAGATTTTATGTTGAACTAACAGATTTGCCCCTTCCCCAAAATAGACCATGGGAAACTTTCTATGCTAAATAGAGGGATTTCGATCTTAAAGTCAGAATGAATTTTAACTTAACAAAGGGCAGTAAAAAATAAAGATTGGGATGCTAATAAAATAGAAGCCTATTGGAAATATAGGTAAAAAATTTGTTAGACAACTCATTCTTTTGGGAACATGGACACAGATGAGAGATGGGAAGAAATATGGGATGAGTGCCATTTGTCCCCTATATCTAGCCCTAACACAAGCAATCTGCTAACATAGGGTGTAGAGATGAAAGCTAGAGTAGGATCAAGCCAAGAGTCACAAGCCTCAGGGCAAACTATAGCTATTGTAACTGTATCAGTTTGGCCACAATCTCTTAGCATCATGGAAAAGAAAAAGAGTGTGGTGCCTTCACCACCAAAAGCTTCCCCATTGACATTGGTTATTGAAATTCCCAGTTCTCCACAAGCATCACTAACGGTAGTAGTAGATGTGGAAGGAAAAGAAATATAGGTAGAAGAAGAGACACCCAAGAAGCGTAAGAGGGTGTAGTTTTAGTTTGATTCAGAAGAGGAGGCAGACCCCCCACAACACCAATTACAGAGTATTGTAATTACTCCTCAAGTAAGTATTATTCCTCCTTCTCCTTCTCAATCTCTTTCTTCTCCTGTTGGCATGATTATTCCATCTAGCCAGATGACATCCCCTACCACCTCTGCCATTCCCATTTCTCACTTTGCCCCATCTATCCCTACTCAAGCTTTAACATTACCTCACTTTTCCCCCTCCGTTCCCAAGAAAATTTCCCCTCAGATTGCCCATAGCCAATAATTGGCTATTAAATATGGTTTGCCACATGGACATCTTTTTATGGGTGGGCACATTGCCTCTCCTTCTACCTTCCAAACCCAAACAGACACTACTAGGAAGGTGAGGGAAGCCTAAAGAGAGAAAAAGAGGATCAAGGAAAATAAGGCCTTGGCTACACCACATTTGTGGTCACAATTTGACCCAATTCAACAATAATTGACAGTGACTCATTTGTCACCTAATGTAATCAACCCAATTGAGTAGATGCAGTTGGAAGACTACACAATGAATGTAGTGGCTATAGATATGTCCCTATTCAGGCCACAAGACAAAATTGAGCTACTAACCAAATCCACTTATGTAGTTGCTGAAGACTACTTGAAGAATTCAAGGAGGCTATAGAAGATGGAGGCCAATTTAGCCAAGGAAAAGGCAAATTGTAATAGTTTGACCACATAAATCAATAGAAAAGACAATGAGATAGAGAATCTGAATAAATAATTGCAAGATACTATTTCTTTTCAGACTCATCAGGCAGTTCAGGCCCAAAATGATTCCTTAAAAGCAAGGCTAATGTAGGTAAAGGATGCAGTGACGACCCTAAGGTGTGAAGAGGTAGCATTGTAATAAAAATGCAAGGAACACCTATTGTAGGTTACTCAATTACAACAAAAGTTTTTGTTTGAATAGAATAATACCATGGCTACACAAGCCCAATTTCAAGCTGAGAAACAAAGAACAAAAAAATTGACACTAGAGCTAGCCAATAGGCCAAAGAATGTTGGAGTGTTAAGTCTGGTGAAGGATCTTTATGAATCCATGTGGAAAAGAATCTCTTTAGAGATTATTTAGCTTAGGCCTTATCTCACCTTCCTGCTAAATGCACAAAAATTATGTGAAAAGGTGGAGAATTCAATTGCAAACACTTTGGCTATAGTTTTTGGGAGAGTATTGGACTCTAAAATGTTGCTACAAAAGCTTTATCATGAAACAAATGGAACATTGTTCGCAACAGGAATTGAGAAAAGAATGGTCACTGCTAAGTGAGTGAATGAGGTTCTCAATTGCAATTCCATAGCCATCATTTGTAGAGATCTTCTTGACATAATGAAAAAAGGCATAAGTGAAATGAAATAGCACATTGAAGACCTAGTATAATTAGGTCTTCCTTCTTCTTTTCCTAATGACAACACGGTGCTAATGGTTGATGAAATTGAACCTTTGTTATTGGCCAAACAAAATGATCAGACAATTTTTTGGGATTTAAGGGATGATTCATCAATCCCTGAAGTAGAAGCTATTTTGATTCCTATTTCCTAGCACGAATTCAAATTGAAGGCTATAGTTTAGATTTTCTAGAATTTTTCACACAAGGATATTATTAACCTTGATTTAGGCTTCAATGAATTATAGAATAAGCAGGGGTTATTTGATGATGAATGGTATGCCTATCAAATAACATTTTTGAAGCTATAATTTTGAAAATCTGATCTAGTGGGAGTTGTGGTTTCTTTTTTAGCAGGCTCAAAATTCATTAGGGTCACCAATAACTGTAGAGTAAAAAATACTCTAAGTTTCATTCTAATTTTTAGTTGCACACTACAAAAAAATTTTCCCACATACTTTGGTTCAAGATGGTGAAGTTTTGAAATAGAGCGAGGGATCTAATATCCTTTTGATTCATTTTTCTCTAAGTGTCGAAGTCAGGTGGAAGCTGCCAAGTGTCATTGGTTGAGGCACCTTTCATAATTTCTATAAGTTGATCAAGACGTGCCACATATCTCATAATAACTCAATGGAATGTGACAAATGTTAGCATCCACATTTCATATCGGCATCCACATTTCAAATCTCTTTTAAGTGGAAGGTTTCAACAAGCTAAGTATTAGGATCAGGCGGAAGGTGCCAAGTGGCAATCGCGAAAGGTTTCAATTTGCTTTTCTAAAAGTGAAGGAAGATGACACGTATCTTAGCTAAAGAGAGTGGAAGCCACCACATGTCAACCTCCAGATTATCTTCATTTTGTTTCATCAATATAGTAAAGACTACGGTGGGTCTCATGTTTTGTTTTTGAAGCAAGCGGAAGCCACCAAGTGTTGTTGTCCATGTAAATATGAAATGAGGCCCGATTATTTATATAATATAAATAGAGTAATGTGGAGACTAGCATGTGTCACCTTCTATAGGTTTCTAAAAAGGTGGCTAAAAGCAATAGAGATCACCACATATCCTTAGTTAAAAGTAGCGGAGATCACCACATATCCCTAGTTAAGTAAAGTAGAGATTGCCACGTGTCTTTTGTTGAGGCAAGCAAAAATCACCACCTATCCTTATGCCCCTTTTAAATTTGCTTGAGCAAGAAATGCTATGGGTCTTATTTTTTATTAATTTTTTAATGTTTTGAAGAAGTGGATTGTGATAGGTGTCAAAGGTAGAACATTCCTAAGCAAAGACACAAAGAGAGTATAAGTTACACAGAAAATGTCGTGTGTCTTTGGTAAATGTTGTGGGACACACCAAGTGTCTCCTAAGTAATAAGAAGGTTTTCAAGGAATTGTCCAAGTGTCCTCTTCCATTTAATAGAAGGAAGCATCCTACAATCTATTTCAACCAATGAAATGCCAGAAGATAGAGCATTTCAGAGTCTAAGAAATATCTTCTATTAGACACTTCCGGTTTGGTTAGATTTTAGTTGGGCCATTAGATTGGGAACACACAGACAATCTAGAGTGAATTTGATGCTATAAAAAGGGGTACAGAGATCAAAGAGAGAGAGGAGATAAGAATGAGATAACCAAGGAGAATTTTCTAAGAGAATTATTGTCAAGAGTTTTAGACTTTCTAGAGCTGTGATTAAGAATATCATTTGCCTTTGTTCTATTTTCTTAAGTTGGAAAGTTTATGTAACTTTGCATGTTTTTTTGCCTCTTATGTGACTAGAGAATTAATAAAAAGATTGAATCTTGTGCCTTTGTTGATATTTTATGTGTCATTGCAAAATTAGTCTAAGCTATGTTGTCAAGAGTTTTAGACTTTCTAGAGCTATGATTAGGAATATCATTTGCCTTTGTTCTATTTTCTTGAGTTGGAAAGTTTATGTAACTGTGCATGTTTCTATGCCTTTTATGTGACTGGAGAATTAATAAGAAGATTGAATCATGTGCCTTTGTTGATATTTTCTTTGACTGCAAAAGCAGTCTAAGCTGTGAGCCTTTGTTTCTATTGTTTTCATCTTTTACATTGATCATGCCTTGTTTGCTCTTAAATGTAATTTAATCTTACATATAGTTTCACTGTGCTCAGATTAAGGGTTGAATTACATTCAAGCACATCACCATAGATAGATTATCTTTCTTTGCATTTGTGTTTTTGTTAAAATTCCTATCCTTTTTCCCAATATATGCTTGATATAAAGAAGAGACCATCTTCTTCAAAATTTGGAGGTTGTTTCAAGTTTCAAGTCCCACATTCTTGAAACTTCCCATTGTTGGTGTTAGAAACAAGCACAATTTAAACCATGAACATATACATGATAATCTATAGATATAATATTGGTTGATATATCACCTTAAAAAATTTAATACCTAAAGTAAGGTCAAAACCTATCTCAAATAACTTTCTCTCAAATCTTCTTAGACCTCTATGGAGACCTTTAGGAGCATATACAGTGTGACATAAGGCAGTGAAGGTGGAACATGAAAAATATGTAGTTTATGGGCCTAAAATCAATATTAGACCTTATATAAGTCCTATAATTGATATTTTTAAATTTACATACTTGAAACTATTTCCAATGTTCTCATTTCAATGTGATTATTATTTTTAGGGCATTTATGGGTATACATTATGCTGTAAAACTATGTATATAGGAGAACTAGTTATCACATTAAATCATATGTAATTGAAATGGATTAGATTGGTTTATCATGTTATAAAAGTGTCTTAAACCTCATAAAAACTACTCATTAAATATCCATCAATTTTCTTAAAACCTTCATACACCACATTCACCTGATTGTGTATGATAGTCATGTAAAGAGCTAATTATGTTGGCCTTTCTTGACTAAAACTTTATTGATGTTAGCATTTAAAACTAGCTTTGAAGAAGAAGGTGATTTCCATGACTTAAAATAGGAATGAAACATCAACATACTTTTTATTGAAACCAATAAATGAAAGGAAATAATCTATAGCTGATAAACATGCCTACAACTCCATTGGTGATCTCAACTTGCAACTTGAGATGCCTGGCTCATCAACTCACCTCCACACATGAAATAAAAGATGGAAAAAAAATTCACTTGTATTTTAAACTTTTTATGAGATTCCTAATCTCTCCTCATCCAAGTGGAACAATGGAAACACCTCTAGGCTTGTGTGTAGCTTGAGGATGAGGTGAATCTCTAGGTAGGGATAGCTTCCTTGATGTACCACTTTGGATCACAACTACATATTAGCTTTAGGGGGGAAGAGAGAGAGATAACTAAAATTAAACTATTATAATGGAGGTGATAAACCAAATAATATGATGAATTCCAAGCAGTAGCATGTTACACATGAGAATAAAGGACTAACCAAACATACACTCTTTCAATCTATATCTTCTCACATTAATATTACATTACGAGGTTATGGATGAATGCGAAAAGTTAGGAAGATTAGATATGAGGCATTAAATGGAACTAATGGAAATACTAACTAAATCAATCCTTCACATTTCCTAAAAGACATCACATGCCCTACAATATGAAGCTTTCCAACTACAAATAGGATAAAAGAATGAGATAACATGCCAAGGAATCCATAGTCTTCACTAAGAAAGATTTAGCATTCAAGTAGAATACACTATGAATAGTCATAAAGAGGTAAAAAATCAATATTATTATTTATTAAATGGTATGAAAATGATTGGGTCTTCTCCATACTATGGTGGATCATAAATTACAATGGACAAAGTTGTTACTTCTTATAGAACTTGATTGAGAGAGGAGAAGAGAGAAGTCCAAGGGTCATAAGGAAACTTGTAAAGATGATAAAATTAGTTAATTATGCATGAAAAAAGGATGTCGGATGAACCATTTAAGGTAAATAAGCACAAGTGTCCATCCAAGACATAAAACTCATGAAAAGTGGCATGAAACTCTTCATTTTGGCTCAAAAAATTGCCTTCATGATTTGGACTTGTTTGAATGTCTAAAAAATAATTAGGGATAAGTATGATTATTTAAATGAAGGATAAAGGTCGTAGACATGCCTCTCCATACATTGGTTACATCCCTAGTCATTTGAAATCATCCCAAAATGAGCTATCATCATCTTTTATCAAGAAAACTCTTCCTTCCATGCACCTTGCACATTTGGCATCTAAAAAGAAATTAGTTTTCCATGAAAATATATGAGGAGTGGATGAAACCAATAAATACCCTACATGTCCTTATAATCATAATGGATACCTTAAAATCTGGTCACTTGATGTCTTCCATCCTTCTCACTAGCTTACTCACTATGCCAATTTTGACTCACTAAGATGAAATAACTAGTTGAGGTAATTAGGAGTTGTTTCAAGGCACAAAATTGACATGGGGATTTAGATGAAGTATCAATATTTCCTCTTATGTGATTGGCATCCCTTGGAAATTATCAAAACCTACACAACACACAAAACAATCAAGAAAACCATGTTTGTACACATTATATATAGCTAATTTTGATGGTAGGGAGCCTGATCGAGTCCTTTACAACATAAAATCATCATTATAGACAAACTCCTTAATTTTGGTGTATTGTCTCCCTCAATCTCTCAAACATGTCTTTACAATGGTTTTAAGTAGTTTTGACTCTTAAGGTTTGTTCATGAAGGTTTCACATTCAACCAATAAACAAATCTCACTAGATAAAAGTCTATGACCCCTGCTAACTTCTCCAATACTCTTATTTCCCCATGCAAAAAACCAAGAGAGATATGAGTATTCAAATTTGACCTATTGAGCCTTTTACTCCATTTTCTACATGCTTAAGTTGGTTTTTGAGCCAAAAATGTCCTTTTAATAGTTTACTCTAAATGTTACCACCTTGAACATATCTTTGGTGACCCCATAAACATTTCCCAATGGGTTAGAATTCATATCTCATGATAAAAGTGAAAGTAACTCCCCATTTGGTTTATAGGCCTATATCTTGCCTAGTATGCCTACCTACACTCTTATGGTTTAGACCATCCAAATTAGTTTATTTGTATTTCAATAGATTTATCACCTCTTTTATGGCCATATGAAAATGATCCAATCATTTGGAAATCTCATATAGATCTAAAAGTGAAGGTGATCTCTTGTTTGGATTTAAGGCCAAAACCTTACTCTTAGGCCTGACTATAACCTTAGAGGTTTACATCATCCCATTTAGTTTATATCTTGAAATATTGGTATATCATGATGGTATGGATTTATGACAACTATAAATTCCTCTCCCCAAGGTCCAAACAACTTTAGGTTCACCTTATCACCTCCCTTATTCAAACTTGCCAGCATATGCACAAGGGGAAGTACCCTTTATTTAAGATAAAATAGATGGTACTTACCTTATTATCATAGAATAAATGTATATTTTCTGAAATTATACAAGTTTTGAGGACATATAACACAAAAAATAATCCTTTTATCATGTGATTTGACCCCCAAACTGCATCAAAACCCAAAAGACTCCTTAAAAGTACTGTTTGTAGGATTTGTTGGTATGGGCTATGTTTTTGCATCATTGGAGCCCTATATATAGTATGTACCCATTATTATGGTTTCATGATGTTTTTATAAATTTCATTAATTCTTTATAACCTTCATTCACCCCTCTAACTTCTCACATATTGCCATATGCTTCTGCGTAGCCTAGACTGTATGCACAATTATGACTGTGTTGACTTGTTTAGAGCTCTTAGGCTTAGACCTATAGGTGTAATTACATCATTAATATTTGAAAAAAAAATTCAACCTAAATATATTACCCTAGGATCATTTCACACCTTTTGGATCCATTTTTCCCCTTGTATAAGCCTAAACAATCCCCTAAGCACATTGTCTCAGTTGATTATATACCTACAATCACCTATAATTTACTGTAGGAAGAGTCATGTAGGGTTTTATGAGTTTTTAAGGTCATTATGTTTGTTTCTTGAGATAATCTAATCCTTTTAAAAATTTTCCAATCACTTTTTAGAATAATGACCATACCTTAACACTCATGTATGCAAGAAAAGAGACCCTTCTCAAACTTGAACTCCATGTTGGTTGTAGGTGCTTGTTTTCATGGCCTATGTATAGAATGATGGTGTGTATGGGATGTAAATAAACTATAACATCTCCTAATAATTATCTCTTTTCTCACAAAAATTACTTTCAACCATTATAACCCACTAACCATGAAGGTAAGGTCTAAATTACAACCTTGTTGAAAGAAGGCCTTGTTTATAAAATTTAACCCCAAGTAAAATTTGGGTCAACCCATACTATTTTGAACTTTTATATAAATTTTAATATGTCCTATGGGTTCATCTATTATCCTATATGTCTCATTTACCCTTACCCTAGTCCTTATTGAAACCCATCCTCCTTGTATTAGCTTAGTCAACCAAAGTCAACATTGGTCAAACCTATTAAAAGTTATTCAAAGTGCCAAATTGTATTTATAATGCCATAATATGGTCTTTTAATTGTTTCAAGGTGTGTTCAAGTCACAAATTATCCATTTTCTAGGTTTCATGTGGTAAAAGGGTCATTTGGCCACTTTTCTAGCTAATTAATTAACTTGTACGGATGGTGGGAATTAAAAATATGTCATCAAGGTGAATATAAATGTGGATAAGGTCAAATCACATAATAATCAGCTAGGTGATAGTTATAAGTTTGTTATGTTTAAGAAATGGTCATTTTTCCTTAAAAATATGCCCCTTTGGGTACTTGTATAAACTTCTCAAGTCCACCATCAATTGAAAACATGGTGGAGTGACTATTAACCTATAAAAAAAGTAATTTCCACATTTTTTTAGGGATAATGCAAAAAGATCACTCTGCAACTTCTTTTCCTTCATTTTTCACTAGCAAGCCAAGGAAGGGAAAATTCAATCACTTTCTATGAGCCATACAAGTCCAATTGGAAATATTTCTTCTGGGGGTGGATAGTACTCTGATTAAACTTAAATTTAATATAAAAAAGTTACAATTTGGTGCTTCCTCTTTTATTAATAATTAGTTTGACTCTAGGCAGATTTTTATCAACCATGAGGGGGTCACTATTTGACCTTGTCTCATATTGTATTATTTTGGATTGATGGGTTTGTTTGTTTTAGTTGACTTTACATTATTTTAAATACATTACCATGCTTTTTCTTGTTTTATAAATCTCAATTACTTGGGGAAGTCTCTTCTAAGCTTATGTGTGCTCCCAACTGCTCTTTTACATTCTCAGTTATCTCAAGTGCCATTAAAAGAGTTTGATGATTTATTTGATGGAGGTTTTCAATTTTAAGGATATATTTTCCTTTGTAATGGGTTAGAGGCTCTCAAACAAGCTTTCCTTTTGTAATTCCATATCCTGCTAAGTAAACAAAGCCCAAGGATAATCTACAGGCCCTACTGACGTCATGATGGAATATATGGATATGTGATGATATCTCATGATAAAAATCTACCTATTGATGAGGATAATTCTAGGCTTATTTAAGATGTATAATTGTTAAGTGGCTATGAAATCCACTTCAAAATGGAGAATAAAGACTATTTTGGTCTCTTAGTCCTTAAATGACTAAAACAAAGATGCTTGAGCCTTTTTTGTAATAATATATGCCATAAAAAATGGGGTTTCCAATGATATTAATTATTTATTCTAGTATCCTTATCTAAAAATAATTATTATGCCAATTTTAAGGGTCAGAAGATGAGTGGAAGATGGATTTTGAGACCTTTGAAAATGGCAAAAAAATCACTGAATTATGATAATGATGACTGACATGATGTTGATAAAAGGTCACATTTCACATCAAAGAGGAAGTTATAAATATATAATAAAATTAAAATCATTCTAAATTATCCAAATTACAATCTTGAGCCAAAATGATAGAGGCAAAGTGAAGTTTTATGTTTGATACCTCTTATAACTCCCCATCCATACACAGGCCTAAGAAGTGACATTTGCGATCAAGATTCCAAAAAATGAGTTGGAAGGAGTTTGAACTTAAATTTGGATCTTTCAAGGGGATATAAGGTGTTTTGTGATCCAAAGTAATTCAATACAAGTTAATAAATCATCAAAAAAATACTAAATGACCCATTGGCACCTACATTAAGCCTAGAAGTCATGACTGTTATAGTCAAGGCAAGGATGTTCCCCTTGAGGACTTAAGCATGTATTTGACATGAATTAAGTGTTTAAAAGTATGAAAAAATAATGATGATTATCCTATGACATAACATTAAATGTAGGTCTAAACCATAATCTAAAGCTCAGATCTAGACCTACAGGTAGGCTTTAATTTGTCTCAGTCCATAATGAGCAGTGCCCTAGTCTTAGGAATGAAGTATGAAATAATGCAAAGGATTGAGTTAAATATTGACAAAATTGATGAATTATCACCTATATAATCTTTAAAAAAATATATTAGTTTATTATCATTCCCTTAAAACCCAAACAAAGATCAAAGCATAGCTATAGGTGTGACTATGAGGGAAAACACAGCTACAATAAGGGATGAAGAGTCAATCTTGGAATGTAAAATATGAATGATAGATGATTGAAGGTTGGAAAATTATAATTAATTTTATAATATATTCATAAATAAATCATAATTCATATTGAACAAAAGAAAGCTTATCTCACACTTGGACTATCTTGGGCTAAGACCTTATACAAATTCTGCTTAGGCAAACCCAATCTTGGGTTTTGAGTCCTTTGGAAGTCAAATGGAGGATTTAAGTGCTTAGATTGGTATATAGTACCATACATACCTAATTAATATGATAAATATTTATTTTTATAAATATTTCAATGCAAACCCTCTCTATTTTGTCTCAGAGTAGGGGCAGTTTTCTATGCATAAGGATGACATATTTTGAGAAAAATGATGATATTAGTGACCAAAAGGAAAGTAGGTATTGGATAAATGTTTGATAATCTATAACACATCCATAGAGACATAATAAACATTTATATAAGGTTTGAGGTAAAATAGGGTACCCTATAGAAGGAGGTTTTTAGTCATGTGTAAAAGAAACCCTTAAGCTAAGAAGCCAAACCAAGGGTCATATACATTTTTAGACTTTTCCATGATTTACACCTAAGTAATTCATGCTTATATAGGTATATTGGATGTGTTGAATCCACTAGGAATCAGAGGAAAACATTGTAAAGTCATTTGGAGTCCAAAGTAGTAGGTAGGTTCATCCTAATGCTAAATAAGGGTCAATTTTCATTTTTATCTCTTCAAGACCTATTACATTGATGGGAACTTGTTAATGGGACATATTCAGAGGTGTTCAAACATTTTATTTGTGGGATATCCACTAGGAACTCATCATTAGGCTTAGAATGTGCTCAAATGCTACTGCTTGTGAAAAATTAACTCAAGGTGACAACTTCAAATGCTCATATCTTTCATGAGATTATGCATGGGACCTGGAGGTGATTAGTTGTGTTAGATAATGTCCTTGAGAATCCCTTAATGTAATTTGTAAATATCTCTAATGTGTATTCTTTATTAATAATCTATTGAGGGCTAAAACATCTAAACCCTCTAAAAAGACTGATTTGAACCTGATAAGAAGAAAAGGCAAAATAAATCACTCAAATGGATGTTTCAAGATTGAAACTCATCAAGATGACCTCAAAAAATATCTTTATATTCATCCCATGCCATTGGTCCATAACCACAAGTATAAGGTTATATAAAATAGGGCAATAAAGAACATTTAATGCCATAATAAGGGTTCATACAAGGGATCAGGAGCTAAAATTAAACATGAGGGATGGTAAGGAGGTAAAAAAAGTTAATCACATGTAATTTTACTATTTCAAACATGTGGGAGCACAAGATATGCATTTTTTAGTCTTCTATGCTAAAGAGGCCTAATTAGGCCTAATTAGGAGGACTAATAGATCAAGAAACACACTTGCCTTGGGTGTTGAACCATGAAACATGGAATATGTAATAATGGAGACAAAGGGTACTTAAAAATGATCTCACTCAGTCTTTGAGGTATGTACATTCTCCTACACAAGGAGACTTGTGTAAAAATGGGGCTATAAGAAGACAAGGCCTAGTGAAGGCTCTATGAGAAAAATGGGGGCTTGAATTGAGTTTTATGGTTATATATGGATTTTTTTAAGTCAAATATGATGAAAATATTCCTTCTAGGAATAAATATTACATAACTTGAGCTAAATCCAAATTTCAGCTATTTTGGCCAAATTGGGCCTAGTGAGACAAAGAGGCCTTGTGACACCTAAGAGAGGAATTGATTATTAAAGATCATGTTCCAATTTTAGATGCTTAAAGATGATTTAAAAGTTTCCTTGGGATTAAAATGTAACTATATAAGATATGTCATGATCAAACTCTTGCCTTTTTCCACTTGTCAAGGAGTTTCAAGACTTCAAGATGTTTGTGAAGAGTTTCAACACCACATGTGAGGAAGGTGCTCAGCTTGGGATGGACACATGTCCACATCATTTAATTGATCACTCATCCACCTCATTTAAATGTAACACTTGTCCCTATCCTACTTTTAAGTACTCTTGAAAGCCCATCATGAAGGTAGTTTCATAAAAGAGAATAATTGAGAAGATTGTTATGCCACACTTGGAGAAGATGCTAATTTGGGATTGAATGACGTGAAAATAAGTTTCATGAATATTTATACACTTAATTCACATGAATTATAACTAATTTATACATTTGGATACTTGTCCTTGTGCCCCTTCAACTTCTCTTCTCTCTCTCTTCTTCCTAGTTTAGGTTTGATTTATGTATTTCTCTTTCCATTTTCACCCATAATAGGTAGTTTTAGTAGCATAAGCACATCAATTCATATATAGGGAGCTATCTCTAATAATACTAGAGATTAATCTCTTTTACAAGTTCCCATAGACTTGAGAGCTGACTCCATGTTGCATAAAATTATAGGAACCTCATACAGTGTCCTAGGGTGCACAATTTGATGACAATAGGTCTCTTTTAGGATCAAGCCTATAGATGTCATTACCTAATTTTAGTGTTTTTATGGGGAAATTTAGGCCTCTCAATCATCATCCTCCATTAACCCTCTATCCTTCAAACTTTTCAAGGTAATTTTATATTATAAAGGAGAAAAATATCACCTATATATGACTTGAAAATCTTGTTATATGTTATTCCCAAAACACCCCTAGACCTCTATTTTCTCATTTTAGGGTCTATGTTCTTGAACATAGTAATTGAATTCTAGAAAGTGATCAATACTACCATTTTCCATCTCAAACTTTCAAGTAGGCCTGTTATGATTTTATCAATACATTATAACTCTAAGGAAGGTCTCACCTCATGACACAAAAGTCCAAAATGACACTATAGCTCTCTGCCAAGTCACCTATCGATGTTGATTTTTAGTATATACAGGTAATGGGTAGAATCTAGGAAATATGCATTGATTTAGACCTATTATGAATTTTATATCCTTACCAAAATATTTATACTAATTACTCACACTACCAATAAATTTAAACCACTACAAATTCTCCCATCATGGCATGGCATCATCCTTAAAGAATCTTGTAGGTGCATATTTGAATTGTAGCAGGCAAGCTATGTGCTTAGGTAGTGGAGATTGAGTCTCATTTTCAAGGATCATGTAATTTATTCAAATTTTTTAGTGAACTACATTAAACTTGTGAGAATTTTAAACAAACCAAAATAGTCCCATTTCAATATTATTTTCCTTTTCAAGCATGAGGGTGATTGGTATGATAGCCATATAGCAGATTGATTGTATGGTGTTCTATGATTGAATTCTCATATATATTACCTAGATAATAGAATTTAAAGGTAAAGGGAAACATTAAATAGTTTTAAACATGAAAAAGGACATATCACAACCCCTTAAAACCATGAGCAAGTATAAAGTTCTTGAAAATGGTGAAAACTACCTTTAACTCAGAAAGGTGTGTCTTCTTATAACATTGAGCTACTTTAATCATCCAAACACCTTAAAAAGTGAATAAAATCATGGGGTACATGATGGGACATAGTAAACATCATGTGAAACCAATATTAGAAAGTGGGCTATATGGAACTACTCAAACCAAGGCAAAACCTATAGGGTACATAGATTGGCAAGTAGAAAAACATAGTCAACATCATGAGGATGGTTCATAAATAAAAATACACCATTATTAAAAATATTATTATTTTAATTAATCTATCTTAGTTTAATTTCACCTCCCCAAGGTGTTTTATTTGAAACCTCTCCTACTATCCATACCAAGTACAAACCTTAAGACTGGTTCTATGTGCCTAAATGGATGAAAAAGGAACAAAATAGTTTTGGGACAAAAATGGAAATTATAGATCATTTAAAAAGTGAAAAAAATATTTAGGATGTGTAGGGACATTATATTATATTTTCCCACGTGTCACACTTCCACATGGGTTTTACAAGTGCCAAACTCACCCTTTTTCCAAAGAAAATTGCTCTTTCTTCTGAAGCACCTACCACTTTTAGTTACCAATAGTTAATTAAGACATATGAGGACACATGGAATGTGACATAGAATTTTTTAACCTTCACACTTCCCAATAAATCTATATAACTCATTAAATGTCCCTCTTTTGACCTTAAAATGACTCAAAAAGACTAAAACGACTAAAATGACTAAGGACCAAGGGTAGTATAAAATAAAATGAAATTAATTAACCTATAAAAACATTTTTATATATTTATTAGACCCATAAAACCTAAAATTCATGTTTTTACCTATAAGGGTCCCAGTTTTACCTATAAGGTCAAATTTGGTGAACAAATTGGTGACTCATAGGGGTAGTATGCCTGCTATACTAACTAGACTAGTAGCCTTATTAGTCCATTGGGCCTAGGGAGTCATATGAATTTTGAGTCAAATAAAAGCACCTCAAAAAAAATCTTTGATCAAGACAAGACCACTTGACTACCTCAACCACATGAAGCAAACGACACACACAAAATGAGCAAACAGATTAAAAAGACACACATATATGTGCTCAAGGCACTTAGGGGAATTAAAAAAAATATTATGCATAGATAAAAAGTAATAATACCTCCTTTATAGGATCAAAATTAAATTTTATTGGGTCATCTTCTTCATGAGATGAATCATGGTACCAAGCATGTTGCTCCTTAGATTGAATACTTGATAGATCAGACCTACATCTTCACACCTTAATTATTATACTCTCAAGTAAACCATCTTAAAATAGGTCTAAAATTTAAAATTATTACTATTTAACTTGTACACATATATCATACTACTTCCCACTCTCCATTTCATGATCAACTAGTATCTGCTTTGTAGGCATGGCTTCAAGCAGAGTGATTTCTTGTTCCTTAAAATATTGATGTGAATAGGAGCTTATTCCATCCTTTAATAGTTTTTTTGTTTCTCAAAAATTATTGAGAGGAAGATATCCCATTTTTATGACTTCAAAAATATCATCATCAAATTCATATGCCTCTTTCAAGGATAGATTTGAATGGTTGCTTTTCCTTTGCATACTCACTTTATTGTCAAGGCTACCTTCTCGATTTGTGATTAGCTCATAGCCTCGTTAAAGATAAGTATATCTTGATCCAATGATTTACAAAAATTAATTTAAAGGTTGATTACAAAATTTTTCTTTCCCATCATTGATATCTTGCATAGTGATGGAATAATCAATGACAATTTTTCCCTCTTTGGCAAAAAGAAAACATTCTTCCTCATCAACCTAATTTGAAGATTCAACAAAAGAGACCACATTTTATCTAGAATTTACAGCCTATTTAGGTATCTCAAGTTGAATTTTATCTACCATAACATGAACTTTATTCTCAAGGTCTGAAAGATCTTCCATCTCCTTTTTGGTGATTCCAATACTAGGCATCTTGAAGTCATGTAACTTAGTCCAATGAGGCTGCCAAAGAGCTAGGATTTCTTCTAACAATATTTATGAGTTTTTATCAACCAAATACCCCTATTTATGTTACCATACCATAGGTACATCAAGGAAAATCATGACGGGGTGAGGATAAGATGAACTACTTGCTAGAGGAGGCACATAAAACTCAAAATCAGATGGGGAATGCATTGAAGGGGATTATTTTATGAACTCTTGAGGAAGGGGAGGCAGGCCTTGGGATAAGATAGCCTGGTTACCTTCCTTCGACTTGATAATAAATTCATTCACATCTGATTGAGCTTGAACGCTTTCTTGAGGAGGGTTAGATGGGGTGTGTTTATGCATAGGATTTTCTTTTGGGTTTAAACCTTCCATCATACCTTGACATAACACCTTCATTTTTCACTCTAAATCATCAATTTGCTTGGCTAGTTTCACTTGGAAATGTAATTCTTTAATTTTATAGGCATCATCATGAATATTAGTATAATGAGAGGGTTGAAATGGAACAAAATAAGTATCTTGAGGAAGGGTGGGAGGGACTTACAAAGGATCAACTTCATTCTCAACTTCACGCTCCTTAATAATGCTTCTATCCTATTTCTTTCCACATGATTCCACTATCTTACTCCAGCTTAGGATGTTAGGATTAGAATTATTTTATTGAGGTAATAATTCAATTTGAGGATTGGGGAAATTATTCAAGAAACTTAGAATCTCCTTAGGCTTGGATTTTCTACCTTGTCTCCAACTTGGAATGGCATATCTAGAGGTATTTTATTCTGGTGGTGATGGGATGGGATAGAGAAATGAGGGATTGAATTTTTCTTCTTTTGATATTAACATGTCCTGATTCATTTTCATATTGTCTAAGTCAATCTACCTATCAAGATTAGATTCAAAAATAAGGTTTCTCTTTTCAACTTTATCTTCCAACTAATTGGGAAAAGGGTGAATTTGATAATCTTGATTGGGCTCATGAGTAGGGGTCAAATAAGATTTATATAAATATCTGGTAAGTGGATATTAATGATGATACATTTGATGAGTTTGAATTTCATGAAATATTAGCCTATCCTCTAAGGAAGAAACCTAGCCACTCACATCTATCATCTCACTTGTGAGCCTTTACAAATTATCTCTCTCAATAGGTTCCTACTCTCTTTTGACCATATATAATGCATCTTGGACCTTATGAATAAGATGTATAGGAACCTATTTATAATATAACCTTTGTGTGTCAAGATCTAACATATACCTCTCATATCTCAAAAGTGTTTTCTTGAAGGTGGAAACGGATTGACTTAAGAAATGGTTAGGTTGAGTAGGAAGAGCAAGACATTGAGAAGGTTGTTTATAGGGTTGATAAAATTCATGAATGGGATGATATACTTCATGTTGGAGATGGTATAGTTTACATTGAATCTATTAAGGATCATGATAGGGTTGATTAAGAACCTGATCTTGTTGATAGGGACTGTCATAAGCTTAAAATGTCTCACCAACTTATGTAAAATAATACTCAACACCAACGTCAACCATGAAACTTCATTAAGAGGAAATAACAAAAAGAATTGTTATCAACAATATTAAAAAGGAATACCTAGGATTCTTAACCAATCAATGTATCTTTAGAGTCATCATTGATGCTTTGATAAATGCCTCCAAAGGCTGATTGTTGAAAGACAAGACCAAAAATATTTAAACCTCTTAGACTAAGAGTCCCATTGGGCATGCCAAAAACTATTGTCACTTGGATTTTCACCCTTTGAGGATATTCCTAAGCTCTCCTAATCTACGTGACATAATGGAAATACCTCTAGGCTTTTCGGTAGCCTAAGGATGAGCTGAATCTCCATATAGGGCTAGCTCCCTTAATGTACCACTTTGGATCATAACTAAACCTTAAATTCGGGGGGATAAAGGAGAGAGATAAATAAAATTAAAATATTCTAATGGAGGTGATACACCAAATAAGATGATGAATTCTAACTAGTAGCATGTTACACATGAGAACAAAGGACTAACATACACTCCTTTAACCTACATCTTCTCACATCAATATTACATTATAAGGTTATAGATGAATGTGCAAAGGTAAGATGACTAGAAAATAGGCCTTGCATAACAATAATTAATATACTAACTCACTCAATTCTTGACATTTCCTAAAACACTTGACATAACCTATAAGAAGAAGCTATTCAACTACAAATAGGATGAAAGAATGAGACAACATGATAAGGAATCCATAGTTTTTGCTAAGCAAGATCCAACATTCAAGTAGAAAACACCATGAATAGTCATGTATAGGTAAAAATTTAGTATTATTATTTATTAAGTGGTATGAAAATGACTATGGATTCACCATACTTTGGTGAGGCATAAATTACAATGGCTAAAATGGCTAATTCTTATAGAACTTGAGAAAGAGAGAAGAGAAGATAGAAGTTCAAAGATCAAAATTACACTAGTAAATATGTTAAAATAATTTACTTATACATTATAAAAGGATGTGGTATTAACCATGTAAGGTCAGGAAGCACAAGTATCCATTCAAGTCATAAAACTCATGAAAAGTGACATGAAACTCCTAATTCTAAATAAGAAAACTACCTTCATGATTTGTACCTATTTGAAAATACTAAAACTAATTATTTGTAGTTATGATGATTGGAATTAAGGTTAAGGTTTGTATACATGCCTATTCATTTATTGGTTATAGGCCTAGTCATCTGGAATCATCCCAAAATGAGCTATCATCATCTTTTGTCAAGAAAATTCCTCCTTCCATGAACACTACACACTTGGACTCTAAAAAGACATAAATTTTCAATGAAAATACATGGGAAGGAGTGGATGACACATTTAAATAACCTCCATTTCTTTATAAGAATCAAGGACACCTTAAAATAATCTCACTTAAAGTTTTCCATCCTTCACACTAGCTTGGTGATTACGCCAGTTTTGAACTGCTGAGATGAAGCATCTGGTTGAGGAACTTAGGATTTATTTTAAGGAATTAAATTGATATGGGTATTTATATTAGGTATCAATATTTTCTCCCATGTTACTAGAATCTCTTGGAACCTCTTGGAACCTTCATAACATAAAATAGTCAAGAAAACCCTATTTTATAACATGTCCATATAGATTTCATACAACTAATTATGATGGTAGGGAGCATGAATGAGACATATACAACCTAAAATCATAATTATATAAAAACTATTTAATTTTGGTTTATTATCTCTCTCAATTCCTCAAATTAGTCTTTACAAGGTTGTATCAAGGGTTTTGAGCAGTTTTAACTCTTAAGGTTTGTTCATAAAGGTTTCACATTCAAAATTAAAAAAATCTAACTATAATAGAATCTATGACCCCTGATAACTTCTCCAATCTTCTTATGTCCCCATACAATTCACCAAGAGAGATATGAGTATTCAAACTTGTCATATCAAGCCTTTTCCTTAATTTCCTACATGTTTAAGTTATTTTTTGAGACAAAAATGATCTTTTCATAGTTTCCTCTACATATTACAAGATTTAATACATATTTGGTGACCCCAAAAACATATCCAAATGGTTTGGAATGCATATCTCATGTGAAAAGTGAAATTAACTCCTAATTTGGCTTCTAGGCATAAATCTTGCCTAGTAGGCCTACCTACACTCTTGTGGTTTATAACATCCAAATGAGTTTATTTGAATTTCAAAAACTTTATCACACTTGTTATGGACACATAAAAATTATCCAATTATTTGGAAATCTCACTTAGATCTAAAAGTGAAGGTGATCTCTTGCTCGGATTCTAGGCCAAAATCCTACCCTAAGGCTTGACTGAAACCTTAGAGGTTTAAAGCATCCCATTTATTTTATATCTTGAAATATTTTCTATAATTATGGTATGGATGTATTAAAACTCAACATAAGTCTCCCCAAGATCCAAATGACATTAGGTTCACCTTATCACCTCACTTCTTCAAACCTACCAGCCTATGCACAAAGGGATGTACCCTCTATCTAAGATAGATAGAGGGTACTTACCCTATTATCCCATACCAAATGGATATTATATGTTATTATAAAAAAATTAATTAACTATCACTCAAAAAATCATCGTTTTATAATGTAATTTGACCCACAAACCTCATCAAAACCCAAAACAAACTTCTTAAAAGTATTGTGTGCAGGGTTTGTTGGTGTGGGCTATGTTTTTTCATCATTGGACCCCTCTCTCTACTATGTAACCATTATGATGGTTTCATGAGGTTTTTTTAAATTATATTTAGGTTTTATATCCTTCATTCACCCCTCTAAATATCACATATCTCCATATGCTTCTACCTGGATAAGACTATATCCATAATTCTGACTATGTTGACCTATTTAGAGATCTTAGGCTTAGAATTGTATGTGTAATTTCATGGTTAATATTTGAAAACAATGTTTAAAACCTAAATATATTTACCTAGGTTTATTTCACACCTTTTGGATCCATTTTTCCACTTATATAAGCCTAAACCATCCCCTAGGCACATTGTCTCAATTGAATGTTTACCTACAATCACCTACAACTTGATGTAGGTAGAGTCCTGTAGGTGTTTGTGAATTTGGAAGGTAATTATTTTTTTCTTGAGATACTTGAAACATTTTTAAAAATTTCCAATCAATTTTTAAAATGATGACATACCTTAATACTCATGTATGTAAGAAAAGAGACCATTCTCAAACTTGAACTCCATGTTGGTTGTAGGTGCTTGTTTTCATGGCCTATGTATGGATCAAAGGTGTGTATGGGAGTTAAACACACTATATTATCAATTAATTATGATCTCTTAGCTCACAATAATTCATTTTAACCATTAGCACCAACTAACCATGGAGGTAAGGTCTAAATTTTAACCTTGGTGAAAAAAGGTCTCTTTTAGGATTAAGCCTATAGATGTCACTACCTATTTTCAATTTTTTGTGGGAAAATTTATGCCTCTCAATCACCATCCTTCACTAACCCTCTATCTATCAAAATTTTCAAGCTAATTATCTTTGCTAGATGATACAAAAATAACATTTATAGAATCCTTGAAACTCCTGTAAAACATGTTATATGTTATTCCCAGAACACCCCTAGACCTTTATTGTCTCAATTTAGGGCATATGTTCCTGACCATATTGATGGAATTCTAGTGTCCACAAAATTTGACACTTCAATATTTTGGGGAACACACTTTTTTGATTTTTTTTGCATTTTGGCCTTGTGTGTGTCAGTTGTACTTCTTAAAGCTAGTATTCTAAATAAAGAACTTGGGTTCTACTAATATTGTTTTTATTTTTTTTATTTTCTTTCCTCAAATCCTTTACTCATCCATTTTTAGCAATTAAAATAATCCTAAGGTAACTTAGCTCATTTGTAATGCAAATCAAGTTCTCTGAGTTATTTTACTTCCTTGAAAATAAGTTAAGTTACCCCAAAAACCTCACCAATATTTCCTTAACCTAATCAAGTTTATTAGGGTACTTTATTTAAGAAAATAAAATAAGCTAAGTAGTCTTGGAAACTAGACTAACTCTCTATAGACCTAATCATGTTTTTGGGGTTACTCAACTTATAAAATTTATAAGTAAAATTACCTTGAGTTTTCAAACCTAACTTACTCATGGACTTAGACCTAATCAAGATTGTAGGAGTGTTTTACTTGAAAAGCTAAAATAAACAAATTGGTTAAAAAAACCCAATTTACAAAGAAGGCTGATGTGGACTTGTCATGCTTACAATAAATACATTGGCATATATATACAATTCAAGAAATTCCACCTCACTTCCACCACATTACAAAATAATTCGATCAAGTAGTTGCCCTTGTGAATCTTGAGCCATGTATTTTCATTCTCTAGAGTGATTTTGAATGTATTTCTTCTTGACCCATTTGCACTTGAGGTTAGCAGATTGTTTTTAGAATATTTTTATTTTCTTGTTTACTTATTTTATGTCATTTTATTTCCTAAACTTTCTTTTTTGTGTCATCATGGTTTTTCTACTTTCAAGGTTGTTTTTTTCTATTTCTCTTCCAATTTCTTGATAAAATTGTTATTTTAACTGTCAAATTGAAATTAAAAACTCTTTTCATGTTCTATTCATTTTGAAACCCAAAAAATACAAAAATATCCAAGAATACCCTAGTTTCCCAAAATCTCCCTACCTATTCAGGTTTACAAGTTGCCCTTGCTTACTTTGGGTTTGGAATGTCTAGTAACTTGACCTAATAAACCTGATTCACAAAGGTCCTACCCAATTAGGTTCTTCATTACTCATGACTTGGATTTCTTATTCTAATTATTCATGTAGGAAACCCAAAACAACATTAAAATCTTACCTAATTGGGATTTTCTTCTCCTTTTGCTTACTTCAAGTTTCTTAAGTGAAGTTTCTTACCACAAGAACCTATAGTCTTGACCCTCTTCAAACCTACAAAACACAGTTCATGACTAATTTAGGTTTCCTTTTCCTCATTACTTCTTCAAGTTTTTGCTACTAAGTAATTACCTATTGAAAAATTGAAGTCTTATAACATTGGAAACCCAAAGTCTTATAACATTATCAACCCGAAGTTGTTGAATATGAAAAGTCTTAAGTTGCTTACCTTTCAAGACCAACCCAAAGTTAAATATTTTTACTTAAAATCAAGTTACTTAAGTTTTTAAAGATATAAATTCTTTAAAATTTAGATCTTGTTTAGAGATAAAAGAGTTATATGTTAACCTTGTTTCTCAAATTTCTAAATTAGTTGGAGTAGTTATTAAGTTTTTTTAAGAACTTGTTAAGGTTTTTAAAAATTCAAAGGAGTAAATGTCTAGGTCAGAGGGATCAATAAGGTTAGAGGAAGAAAGATTATAAATAGGAGCATAAATTAGGATTATTGAGGAGGCCCTAGAGTTAGTACTCGAGGAGATTCCAAAACTAATCAAGAAGGGGAAAGCAAAAGCAAAGTCAAAGAAAGTCAAAGCTCAAGAACCAACAATGAAGTATGAATATAAAGTTTACCATATCGAAATAAATAAGTGATATGGATATGGGGCACATATCTATAAATAAGATTTTGGAAAGAACAAGGGCCATTTCAGAGGCTCCACTTCTACACTCCATGACCAATAGTGGCATCCTTTAGGCAAAAACTTTCCCAAGTTTAAATTAGCTTCTTAAGTTTGTGCTAGCATGTGCTAAGTATTATGACTCCCTATCTAAGGTATTAAGGGATACTACTGGAAATGTGATTGTGAGGCTAGAAGTTCAATTTCTCAACTATTGTTTGAATATTCCAACCTCACCAAAAGTGATTGATATTTTAGTGGAAATAACTGAGAAACAATGGGAAACTAAAATAATAAAGTGTATTAAGATCATGAATACATATTACTTTAAGAAGATAAAATAACCCTCAAGGTTTCTTATCCACATTATCAGATCTAATTTTGTTCAAGAGGTAGATGATATCATAAAGCTAGTATGTAGAATCAATGGACATAAGAATGACAAATGGTTTTCACCCTAGATGTATGCTTATATTATGACCATTGATGTAACTTAGAGTTATTCTAAGATTTATTGGGAAAGAATGATCAATGATAACATGGATCAACAATTTAAAATGTGTTGCAAACTTCTAATTTTAAGATGACTTCATATCTAGTATATACAACAACCTCTAGTGGAAATTTCTCAAGGTTAAGGCCTAATGGTACGTTATCAATAGTAATAATTTATGAATTTTATCCTTTGTTTGTCCTTAAATAATACTAATAGGACTATATTATAGTGAATCATGAATTCTTTTACGAGCTTATTTCTAATTTGAAGAAATATTTAAAACACAAAAGAACATCAGACGAGGCATGGGATGTAGTTTCATTATATGGATACATTTGTATTCAATTTCTTGATTTCACTTAACTTAGAATAGGAGGTTTATTGGTAACACATGTCAAGATACCAAGATATCCAAGTGACAAGTGGATCCTTATGGAGATGAACAAGAAATTGGTTGAGTTACATGATTTGCAGTCTAAATCTCACATAGTAGTTATTAATTTTCCTATTGTAATTGGTCATTATCATTATCCTAGAATTTATAAATCTAGGAATGTACAAAAAAGAAATATATCACCATTACACTCAAAAAAAATTTGAGGCTAGGGAAAATTTTGATTGCAGAGGTGTTTCTCAGAGTACTATTTCTATTGAATATATGTATATCATAGTTCTTGAAATTTTTTGGATAGACTGTAGGGATGAGTTTGAAGTAAGAATAAAAGATAATAGTAGATTAACTATGGATCATATTTGAGTATTTTATTTGGCCTCTATTATTGAGGATTTGGAAGATGATGGTGTTGTTACTAGTGATGCATTTCATGTAGTAAGAGGGGATGGTGCCCCACTTCCAAAAATTATTTTTAGAGATGATCACGATAAGATAGTTGCATAAAGAACTTTAAATTTTTTGGAAACAACTTCTAATTGGAATCTTAAAAATGGTTATTGCATGAATGAATTGATAAGTGAAAATTCATGATTGGGGTAAAAGAGAAAAAAGATAGTGTAAGGAGAAAGTAGTCATGGTCCCTTAAAGAAATTAAAGTTGAAGATGAATGTTGATGATACTATATCAATAGTGAAAGTAAGGAACCAACTCAACCAATTGTTTCCACTTTGCCATTGGTCTCTTCTACCCCCATTACTTATTTCATTCCAACTTACACTCCTACTACTTCTACCCAAGACCCTTCAATTCTTACACCATCTCCCAATGTTTATGTTACTAAGTATTCTAATAAGTCCACTCAGAAAGAGGCAAGCCCTCCTCCTCTTCCTTTTTATTTGCATGTTATAACAACACCAACCCCATCATAAGAACCACCTCATATATAAAAAGAATCTAAAAAGGTAACTACTAAGTAGGTGTTCCCATCAGAAGAAGAAATATTAGAGAAATATAAGGGAAAAGAAGCAACAATGCCTAAAAGAGAAGTTACTGAAAAGATAGTATATGATTGGATAACTTAAGTAGAAAAATAAATAGATATAGAATTAGGATGAGACAATGTTGAGGCTATAAAAGAAAAATAAATTGAGAAATAAAAGGAAGTAGAAGTAGAGGTAGAGAGGGATTCAACAAAAGAAATTCAATACGGCACTCAAGCATAAAAACTCTCTTCACAAGAAGTTTCTTCACAAAAAATTTCAATCAGGAATGAAAAACAAAAAATGGTTACTCATTCAATCTCTTCCACCAAGACAAATTTCTCATGTTGGTTGGCATTGTAGACAATTCAAGAATAAAAGGAAGTGATAAATCTTGAGGAGATGGATTTATAATAGTTGAAAAGTTTGGATAAAAGGGGAAAGAAACCCAAGCAAGAAAAATTCACTTCAAAATTGATAATTGAATGTTCAGGATAGAAATTTATAGAGAGCAGTTCTGCCATAGGGAGCTAAAAAGGAGAAGTTAGTAATGAGAATCTATCAATTACAAGGGTGTCTCTTGGAGAGTTTAAAATTGAAGGGTTAAAATAAGATACTCAGACTTTAATTGATACTCTCTTTAGGAATTTGGATGAAGAGAAAGTTTTTAAAGCTAAGTTGAAGGAGCAAAATGATCAATTATGCCAAATAATTGCTAAAATGGCAAAATCTACTCATCAACAAGTTTTGTTCCTAGAAGTTGTGATTTTTCAACAAGTGATTATTGAAGTGGAAAAAACTAGGGAAAAGGCTAAGGAAATTAATAAATGGGTTGATAAAATGAAGCAAAAGGTTGAAAATTCTTCCCACTCATTAAGGATGCTCAGATTAATATTTGAATAATATATCAGAAGTTAGAGCAATGAGAGCTGAATTAGAAAATGAAAATAAATTTTCTAAAATTCAATAGGAAAGTCTTTAGGAAATGGTGAATTTAGATGAGAATATTTTGATTAAAGAACAAATTGCTCCTTCTACAAATAAGATAAATAAATAAGAATATCTCATATATTTTCAATTAAGCATTCTTCTAGACATAGTAGAATAAATGAAGAAGTTAGAAGAAGATGCATGTGGTGATAATACTAATCTAGAAGACTCTCTGCTTGGGCTCATAAGTATATGGTCATGCAGTATCCCAAGAGAAGCTAAATAGTTGGATGAATAATTCAAATAGAGGATGGACAAAGCTATGTCTCCTTTGAAAACTAAATCTATGAATGTGCTAATCAAATGCTGATAAGAAGATACTTCGGCCAAGGATTGAGAAAACTAAATCTCATTTGAAAGGGATTGAAAGTGAAATGTTGAGATTGGAAACAAAAAGACAATCAATTGCTAAACTAAATGCAACAATCCAATCAATGATATCTAAACACATCAAGTACAAATAAAAGTGTAGAAGTCAAGTTCATGTCGTAGATTAATTTTGCCTTGAGACATGAATAAATTCTTCTTTTTATTATATTTTCTTTCTTCATGAGTATTATGTAAGTAATCTTGTTTCTAGTAACAACTATGTAAAATTAATATCATTCTATGATTTACTTGTAAACATGAAATTACTTTGTAAATTTCCATGTTTTAAGTAGTAAAAAGTGCCATTACTTAGAGTCATTTTGTAAAAGTGAATTACTTTATCTAAATTTTTGATACATGCAAAGTGTTTGTAATCAATCCAAATAAAGAGTGAAAAGAGAGCTACATGTCATTCATCATTACATGACATGAAAGAAAAATTTGAGGAAGTTGTTATTCAATGACTTCCATTTTAAACATAGCAATGTGAATTGAGGAAGTTGTTTCCTATTAGGATTTTGTATCTTTAAATTGTATAAATGGAGTAGCAGGTCTAACCACTAGAGGATAATAATTTTTATAAGAAAGCAATTGTATAAGTGGTTTAAGAAATCCAAAAATTTGATTTTGAGATAATCAAATTATTTTGTATGAATTATGTTGAAAGTGAATAAGAGGACAATTTGTTTTCTTGAATAAATTTGTGTCTGGGGGAATCATTTCATGTGTTCTATGATGATAAAATGGTAAACTATACATTATCTTTAAATCTAAATTGAATTCATAGTTTTATTAATCATTTTTTGGAAGGTTATCATACTTATATGTTTATATACTTAAATGGATAAAATAGACTCTTCAAAATTATCTATTGTGAAATACAATTTTTGTTTTTCTCAAGCATTGTAATCCCTAATTTATTTTATAATCTCTTATAAATTATTTTCACATTCCTAAAACTAGTTGCTTACTTGTTGCAAAATCCCTTTGTTATGGCTCATGAATAGAGTGATTAAAGTAATGCCCCCCAATCAAATCAATTTTCACATAATTTGTATAGGTTATGAATAAATCTATATAGAGATTAACTATAATTAGATAAATATAAACATATGAGAGCTTCATCATTAAATGAAGGGGATTTAATCCCTTGAATTCCTAGGTAGTTTTGACTCCAAGTAAAATATCTAGCCAACAATTTCTAGAAACTCCACTAGGGAACAAGATGTAAGTGTCTAACTCTTAGAATCAAATCTGAAAGTTACCTCTAGTTTTCAAAAATTTTAAGTGGTAATCAAAATATTTCATGCTTTGGTGACATGTTGGTCTATTTTTAATGCCAAACTAAGATAAATTGCTGCTATTTTAAACTAAATGCATTTCTTGAAAGTCAATTACACGTTAATTTGAAAACTTAGTTTGTTATCAGTGTATTTTATTTAAAGTTGTTTCATTATTAATATGCTAGCCAATTAAGATTTCATTCATCAAGATAGTTATAAAACTGTGATTATTAAAATATTTTTCTATCTTTCAAACTAGCCAATTAAGCTTTCACTAGAGTGAGAAGAGCACAAGGACAAGTAGACTAATTCTTTGAGCTACAAGAACAATTTAATTTTAGTGTCCCTATTCAAGATATAACCAAAAGAGCTATTATCTCACCTATTAGGCAACCAAATCATCATATGCATTAGCTTCAACATAATTCCTCTAGAATTATTAAATCAGCTAGTTGTCAATTTTTAATTCTTAGAATAATGGTGCTACCACATCTTGTTCTATGGGGACTAGCTATTAATCCATTAAATTTGACTTCTCCTTTGTATGACCTACCAAAAGGATCAAGGAAGAATATTCCTAAATTTACTAGTGATGGTAAAAAAATCTAGATGAGCACTTAGCTACATTCTTCATAGCATGTCGAGTAATTGGTGTTGAGCATGAAGATGTCTTTGGAAGGATTTTTTTTGAGACTCTACATGATTTAGCAACATAATGGTTTTACCAGCTGGCTCAAGGCATTGTGACAAATTAGGATACTATGTGTGATCTATTTTAAAAAAGGTTCAACGATATTGAATATGATCACATACTACTTACCTAACTAACTTAGCTTGAGAAGGAACCGCATGAACAAATGCATGATTTTATAGCCAAATTTAATAGATTGATTTATAAGATCCCATAATCTGCATTACCTATAATAGATAATAAAAAATGTTTCTTCAATGCTCAAGTTCTAGAAGTTAGTTACTAACTTCGAAGAGCATGCACAAATGATCTACCTACTGCTCAAAATCTTACAATAGAGGTTAAGGATGATTTAATAATGGCTAGGAAAATTATGAAAACTATATCTTAAGGAGAGTCATCTACTTTAGCCACACCTCAAACTATAGATCCCTTATTGAAAAAACTTGCCAATGACTTGCTTCAAGTTAAAAGATAATTGCTCAAGGAACTCATGCAACTCTAACTAGGAATGTTCCCACATAATTTTAATAATTAGAATAGAAATCAAATTTATAGTCCTTATCAAAGATTAGCAATTGAATATGTCCCTAGAAATCATGCTAAGATGAATGAAGAAGACTCAATATCTTATGGTACTAACTAATATTTTGCTAAGGAAGATGATTTTGTAGATCTTGTTGGTGACTCCAACTGATACCTAGAGTACGAATTAGAGACTGACTATGAAAAAATACTTCATGAAGATCATAGTCAATCTCTTGTAGTATTTACAAGGTCTCAAACTCAACAAGCTACCAAGAAGTCATTAAAATGAAAAGAGAAAGGGAAGGAACAACATATCATCAATGTAAGTATTATTAAAAGAGGTAGGCTTATACCTTCTTCTTTTGTTCCTAAAGAAAAGTATGTTCCCTCCACTTCCCAAAATTTGAAGTCAAATGCCCATATAGTTTTAGTTAGTTCCCTTTCATATGAAGCCATCCATTCTTTTGACATCATTGAACACATAAAGAAAACTAAAATTCAGATGTCAGAAGCTGAATACTTAAGGTCCTACTTAGATCAACTAAATAGAAAAGTGAAATATGTTCAAAGTAAGGGGTAAATCAATATGCCAAATGACTCGAACGGTATTTTACCTATTCCTAGGTCAACTCCTCAAAATAACTCTGTAGATGTTTCATCTTCATCCACTCTCATATCAGATAGAGTAGAACCATTTTATGTATCCCTACTAATTAATGGATATAAATTGAGAAATTGTATATTGGATTCAAGAGCCTCTAATAATGTTATGCTAGCCAAGATAGCTAATTCTCTTAGTCTTTATTTGACTAGATCTATAGAAAAATGTTACTCAATGGAAAGGCAAGTTCCCCTAATTATTCAAATTAAATATGTTCAAGATGTCCTATCAGCCCTCCCTAGATAAAAGACCTAAAATGACAATCTTGGTACCAGATATCCTGGTCTCATATAGAATGTTTCTAAGCAAAAAATTCTATAAAGAACTGTGAGAAGAATTAAAGACAGACTTGTCATGTGCACATATTCCAATTAAAGGAATAAATTATAAGCTAGAACCTGAGAAGAAGTCAAAATACATAGTTTCTAAATCTGAAGATCCAAGATCACAAATTCTCTTCAAAGAATCAGGTCATGGAATTTACTTCCTTAAAATAAGTAAAGAGATTGAAGAAGAAAAAGAAAAAGATGAAGGTAAGATATGAATCATGGAATTTGATGCTAGTTGTAGTTTTCTTGGTTTAGGTGTAGGAGTAGTATTAGTTTCTCGTACTAGAGAAGTCTTTCCCTATTCATTCAAGTGTATGTCTGAAAAAAAAATAACATAGTTGAATATGGAGCACTCTTGCTAGGGCTTGAGCAAGAAAAGGAGTGGGAAATAAAACTTCTTAAAGTATAAGGAGATGTTGAGTTGATAGTAAGATAAATTAGAGGACAATATCAAGTGAAGAAAGATAAGCTAAAACACTAATGTGATAGAGTTCTAAGTGTCATGCTTGATTTCTTTTTCCTATTTGATCAACTTAGTATCTTGAAATTAGAATTATAGAACTAAATCACTCATTGTAACTGTATCTTTGCTTAGGCAAGATTAACAACCAATAATATTCAAAGAAGGTGACTATAAAGTACAAATGGTTTATCACGTGAAAGTCCTAGATAACATTAAACATTAGAAAGTTTTCAATGATGATAGACAAATAGTTGCCTTTTTAGATAAACATGACAATTTCAAAGGATGACATTTTGAAGGAAGTAGTTCACATTCATATGAAACAATAATAGTTATATTTGAAACTAAAATTTCTCATGATCAACTTATAATTCAGCTTAAAGGGAATAAGATTCCTAAAGGTTTAGTTTCCTTAGAAGAGATATTTGATAAACACGATAGGTTTCTAAGTAAAAGAAGAGAATATGGGGAGATCTCTTCCACATAATAGATCAGGTTAACATACGCAACGATGAAGATCCCAAGATGGTCAACATTGGTAAGTGTCACTCACAAGAGGAGAAATAATTTTACCAAAATTTTTATAGAATATATTGATGTGTTTGCTTAGTCCTATAAATATCTCAAGTCCTTTTAGCTAGAGGAAGTACAACACTATATTATACTTACAATCAGGTATAAAGTCTTTTAAGCAAAAGTTATGACATCATAAGTGAAGATCATTTATTCAATCCACCATTCATAATGGTTAGTAAATATTATCCCAGTAAGAAATAAAAATGGGAGATATGTTTATGTGTTGATTTTTGCAATCTAAATCAAGCTTCTTTGAAAGACAATTATCCATTGCCTATTATGGATCATATTTTATAGGTAGTTATATGGTTTAAAATTTTATCTATGTTAGATGGATTTTTAGGATACAATAAAAAAAGTGGTTAAAGAAGATCAGTATAATACTACTTTCACAACACCATGGGGTATTTTTGGTTATCAAAAAATACCCTTTGGGATAATTAATGTTGGGGAAACTTTTCAGTGAGCTATGGATTTAACATTTACTCATTTCAAGAACAAGAGTATTATGGTATACCTATATGATTTGATGGTGTTTTCAAATGAAATAGGTAATCATTTAGATGATCTCGAAGAAGTCTTGATTTAATGTAGAAAAAATGAGATTTCCTTAAATCTAAAGAAATCATTATTTGTTGTAACTAAAGGTAAACTCCTCGGTCATATAATATCAAGTGAAGGGACTATAATTGACCTAAAACAAGTAAATGTTATTCATATTTTACCTATGCCTATATCCAAGAAAGGTGTGCATTCTTTCTTCAGTAAAGTGAATTTCTTAAGAAGGTTTATTCTTGATTTTGCTAAGTTAACATGCCATATTTTGGATATGATAAAGAATAAGCTAGAATTTAAATGAAATGTTGAAGGAAAATTGGCATTAGAGATAATAAAGGTAGCAATAGCTAAAGCCCTAGTGCTAGTTTCTCTAGATTTTGGTAAGGAATTTATTCTTTACTGTTACTCTTTAGAGCACACTATGTCAACTATAATCATGTAGAAAAATGATGAAGGAGTTGAATATCCTATAGATTTCATGAGTCAACCATTGAAGAGTTCATAATTAAAGTAATCATAGATGGAAAAGCACACCTTTGTAATGGTCAAAGTATGTAAGATTTTTAGATAGTATATCCTATTATCTCATACTAAAGTATATGTCCTAGACACTACTGTCAAGTCAATTCTAATTCAAAAAGAGTTGGGATTAATGAGAGGCACTTGGGTAACCAAGGTGCAATAATTTGGCCTTGATATCAAACCCACAAAGCTATGAAGAGGCAGAGGCCTACACTATTTGATGATGGAATGAAGGCCTGATTGTGAAGAAACCACAACATTTTCAAGACAAGATGACACAAAGGAAGAAATACCCATGGTACATTTTGTTGATCTAGTTAATGAATGGTACAACAAGATTGCTTACTACTTGACTTAAGGAGATATGCTAGATAATCTGACATGGAAATAAAACTAAACCATCAGGTTAAAATCAAAGGATTAAGTCCCTTAGGACAATGGTCTATACATAGAAGGCATTGATGATGTTTTTCTTCATTGTGTAGAGAAAGAAAAATAAAATGAACTATTGAAGGGATTTCATACAAAGCATGTGGAGCTCACTTTTCAGATAGAGTCATGGTACATAAGATATTATGAGCAAGGTATTTTTGGCCTAATTTGTTTCAAGATACTTTAGAATGGGTTGCTAAATGTCAAGCATGTCAGCATTTTGTAGGATGGGTTAAGATATTATATTTACCACTAAAACAAGTAATTATTAATGAGCCTTTTCAACAATGGGGAATGGATTTCATTGGTGTGTTGAATCCTCCATCCAGTTCTAGACATCACTATATTTTGATAGCTACTAATTATTTTAGTAAATGGGTTGAAGTTATTCATGTCAAACATGCTACATTGGAGGTAGTATGTGATTTTATTAAAGAAAATATTTTTGTCAGGCTCAAGGTACCACATAGAATTGTGATAGATAATGCAACTAATTTCTACTCTATAAAACTCATTAAATTCTATTACTCCTATGGAATAAACTTAGTTCATGTTTTAAATCATTATCCTCAGGGTAATGGATAGGCTAATTCAAGCAACAATAATTTGATAAATACCATCCGAAAGCTAGTAGAAAACAATCAAAGGACCTAGCACAAGGAACTATTTGATTCATTTTGGGTTAACATAATTACTCCAAAGAAAGAAATATGTATGTCTCCTTTTCAATTGCTATATGGAATAAAATCTGAAATGCCAATAACTCTTTAGTTTCCTTCTTCACAATTTCTAAAAGCTATTGAAGATGTTACTTATCAAGATTCACTTGATAAGAGAATCATGTTTCTCATTGAACTGCAAGAAGTCCATGTTTAAGTTGATGATAAGCTAATAGATCATCAAGCAAAGGATAAAAAGATATTTGATAAAGGAGATAGAGATAGGCAATTTAAAGTGGGATATCTAGTTCTTTTGTGGGATAAATAGAATGAGTAAAAAGGAAAAAATGGGAAGTTTAATTCTTTTGGAAATGACCCTTCACTATAGAAAGCATTACTAGGAAAGATAGTTTCTTCCTAGTCCATCAAGATGGAATTTCACTACCACTGCCTTTCAATAGGAATCACTTGAAACTCTACAAGAATTGAGTAGTAGAGTAACTCTTGTGTGTACATAAATAAAGCTTTTTAGCTTTTGTTTTATTTTGATTTGTCTTTGTGTTTTTAGGCTTCTCTAGTGGTTTGTGTGACTAAGCTTTTTTCATGATTCCATACCCAATGAATAGAATGCAAAACTAGAGATACTGAGATATCACCCTTGTTTCTTTCCTTAGGATAGAAATAAGGATGTCCCCAGTTGGAGCTAGCTAGTGTCCTTAAAATTTTACACTTCAAGATTTTAGGGAGCCCCCTTTTTTTATTTTTTTGCATTTTGGCCTTATATGTGTTAGTTGTACTGTTTGAAGCTAGTTTTCTAAATAAATAACTTGGGTTCTAGTAATGTTGTTTTTATTTTTATTGTTTTCTTTCTTCATTTGATCCTAATTAATCCAAAGGACTAAAGCATATGCTTAAAAGCATCACCCAGATCCTTTACTCATCCATTTTTAGCATTTAAAATAATCTTAAGGTAACTTAGCTCATTTGTAATGCAAATCGGGTTCTTTGAGTTACTTTATTGCCTTGAAAATAAGTTAAGTTATCCCAAAAACCTGACCAATACTTCTTAGACCTAATAAAATTTCTTAGGGTACTTTAGTTAAGAAAATAAAATAAGCTAAGTAGTCTTGGAAACCTGACTAACACTCTATAGACCTAATAACGTTTTTGGGGTTACTCAACTTATAAAATTTATCAGTAAAATCACCTCGGGTTTACAAACCCTACTTACTCATGGACCAAGACCTAATCAAGATTGTAGGAGTGATTTACTTAAAAATATAAAATAAGCAAAGTGGTTTTAAAAACTTGATTTACAAAGAAGGCTGATGTGGATTTATCATGCTTACAATAAATTCATTGGCATATATATATATATTTTGAAATTCCACCTCATTTTCACCTCATTTCTAATTCATTCAATCAAGTAGTTGCCCTTATGAATCCTAAGCCATACATCTTCATTCTCTGAACCAATTTCAAGTGTTTTTCTTCTTGACCCATTTGTAGTTGAGGTTAGTAGATTATTTTTACAATATTTTTATTTTCTTATTTTATTCTTTTATGTAATTTTATTTCTTGAACTTTCATTCCCATACCACCATGGTTTTTCTATTGTCAATGTTGTTTTATTTAGTTTCTCTTCCATTTTCTTGATAAAATTGTTGTTTTTAATTATAAAATTGAAATTGCAAACTCTTTTCATGTTCTATTCATGTTGAACCCAACAAATCTCCAAGAATGCCCTAGTTTCCCAAAATCTCCCTACCTATTCAAGTTTACCAATCGCCCTTGCTTACTTTGGGTTTATGATATCTAATAACCTACCCTAATAAACTTTATTCCCAAAGGTCCCACCCAATCAGGTTCTTCATTACTCATGACTTGGATTTATTATTATAAGTAATTGATATAGGAAACCCTAAATAATATTAAAAACATACCTAATCAGGTTTTTATTCCCCTTTTTCCTACTTCAGGTTTCTTAAGTGAAGTTGCTTACCCACAAGAACCCAAAGTCTTGACCCTCATCAAACTTACAAAACACTTCATGACTACTTTGGGTTTCTATCATTGAATAACTACCTATTGAAAACATGAAGTCTTATAACATTTTCAACACAAAGTTGTTCAATATGAAAAGGCTGAAGCTGCTTTCCTTTCAAGACCAACCTAGAGTTGTTAAATATTTTTACTTAGCATCAAGTTACTTAAGTTTTTAAAGATATCAATTCTTTAAAATCTAGAACTTGTTTAGAGATAAAATAGTTATAAGTTAACCTTGTTTCTCAAATTTATAAATTAGTTAGAGAAATCAGTAAGTGTTTTCAAGCACTTGTCAAGGTTTTTCAAAATTTGAAAGAGTAAATGTCTAGGTTAGAGGGATCAGGAAGGTCAGAGAAAGAAATAGTAGAAATAGAAGCATAAAGTAGGATTATTAAAGAGACCCCAAAGTTAGTAATTGAGGAGATTTTAGAGCTAATCAAGATGGGGAAAGCAAAATTAAAGGCAAAGAAAGTTAAAATTCAAGAACCAACAATGAAGTATGAATATAAAAGATACCCTGTTGAGTCATGCATATCATCAAAGTTGATAGAAATAAGTGATACAAATATGGGGCACATATCTATAATTGAGATTTTGGAAAGATTAATGACCATTACAAAGACTCCATTTCTACACTCCATGACTAACAGTGGCATCCTTCAGGAAATAACATTCCCAAGTTAATCTTAGCTTACTGAGTTTATGCTAGCATGTGCTAAGTATTATGACTCCTTGTCTAGGGTAGTAAGGGATACTATTGGGAATGTGATTGTGAGGCTAGATGTTCAATATATCAACAATTTTTTGAATATTCCAACCTCACCAAAAGTGATTGATATTTAAATGGAAATAACTAAGAAATAATGGGAGACTAAAACAATAGAGTGTATTAAGATCATGAATACATATTACTTGAAGAAGATAAAACAGCCCTTAAGATTTCCCAAACATATTATCAGATCTAATTTTGTTTAAGAGGTAGATGATATCATCAAGCTATTATGTAGAATCAATGGATGGAAGAAGGACAAATGGTTTTCACACTAGATGTATGCTTATATTAGGACCATTAATGCAACTCATAGATATTATAAGATTGATTGGGCAAGAATGATCAATGATAACATGGATCAACAGTTGAAAAATGTGTTGCAGACTTTTGATTTTAAGATGACTTGATAGCTAGTATATAAAATAGCCTCTAATGGAGCTTTCTCAAGGTTAAGGACCAATGGTACATCATCTACAATACCAAATTTTGAATTTTATCCATAGCTAGTCCTTGAAAATTACTATAAGGATTAAATTGTAGTGAATGATAGATTCTTCTATGATCTTATTTATAAGCTAGAAAAATATTTAAAATAAAAAAGAATATCAGATGAGGCATGGGATGTAGGTTCACTATATGGCTACATTTTTATTCAATTTCTTGATTTCACTTATCTCAAAATAGGAGGTTTTTTCAGAGCACTTATCAAGCCACCAAGATATCCAAGTGACAAGTGAATCCTTGTGGAGATGAGTAGGCAATTCATTGAGTTACATGATTTTTAGTCTAAATTTCATAAAGAAGCTACTAATTTTCATATTGTAATTGGTCACTATCATTCTCCTTGAATTTATAAAGGTAGGAATGTATAGAAAGAAATATATCACCATTACACTCAAACACATTTTGAGGCTAGGGCAAAATTTGATTATAGAGGTGTTGCTGAAAGTACTAGTTCTATTGAATATATGCATATCCCAACACTTGAAGATTTTTGGGAAAAATGTCGGGATGAGTTTGAAGTAAGAAGAAAATATAATAACATATTAACTATGGAGCAAATTTGAGTATTTGATTTGGCCTCTATTTCTAAGGATTTGGAAGATGATGGTGTTATTATTAGTGATGCATTTCATGCAGTAGGAGGGGATGATGCCCCACTTCCAACAATTATTTTTGGAGATGATCATGATAAGACAATGACATAAATAACTTTAAATGTTTTGGCAATGACTTCCAATTGGAATATTAATAAGGGTTATTACATGAAGGAATTGATAAGTGAAATTGCACATGTGGGGAAAAAGAGAAAAGAGATAGTTCAAGGAGAAAGTAGTCATGGTCCCTTAAAGAAATTAAAGCTAAAGAATAATGTTGATGATACTTTCTCAATAGTGAAAGTAGGAACCAACTTAGCAAATTATTTTTACTTCACCATTAGTCTCTTCTACCCCCATTACTTCTTTCATTCCAAATTCCACTCCTCCCACTACTTCTACCTTAGACCGTTCAATTTTTACACCATCTCCCAAGGTTTATGTTACTAAGTATTCTAAGAATTGCACTCAAAAAGAGGCAAGACCTCCTCCTCTTCCTTCTACTTTACAAACTATAATGACACCACACCCATCAAAAGAACCACCTCATATATAAAAAGAATCTAAAAAGGTAACTATTAGGGAGGTATTCTTATCACAAGAAGAAATATAGAGAAATTGTAGACACATAAATTTGGCCACCAATAACCTCCAATCAGGCTTTTGGCCAATTTCCACCCATAATGTATCATTTGGCCTAAAAATACTAAAACACTCTAAAAGATGTGAAACTGGCATATTCAAGTGTCAATTTTGGCCAAGGTATCCCTAAATGGGCAAATGCAATTTATGAGCCATCTAACTTTGATCAAATCATTCCAAGTCAAAATGCCAATTTTGCTCCTCGGTGCTTTGGATTGATCTTTCCTATCAAATATCTTGCACAAGACACATGCCTTTGTTATTTTTTGTTGTTAACATCCTAAATGGGATAATGGATCTAATGCATCTAGCATCACCTTCCATTTCCAATCCAGTCAAATATTGGACTGATAACAAGACATTCTATTCAATTTGAGCAATTTCAAAGTGCTTAAACATGCTTAAGAGATAATTCATCCAAATGAAGACCTAATTAATAATTCCATGGAAACTTGTTGAAAAACTATTTTTGGAAATGAATATTGAATATCTGCATCATTACACGACCTCATTTCTCAGGAAGACATCCCTAGGCCATAAATGCCACAAATATAAAGATTCATGCCCTCCATGCCTCATCAATGCCTTTCGTGATTCCCTCCATGCCTCTTAATTGACCCTTCTTGAAATGCCATGATGAGGATAATTAAAAAATTAATTCAAAAAATTGAATTCATCCTCAACCACACATCTCAATCTTGAGATGGATGATTCAACTTAATTCTAGACATTTACAAAAATTTATAAATAGAGAAGCCAAGAACATCATTTCTAAGACTTGATAATGCAAAGTTATAATGCACAAATGTTTCCAAAAGCTTCAAGAAATTAGTGTTACCATGCTAAATTTATTCCAATCCAAGCTAATCCATAAGCCAAAGGTGCAAAGGAGAGATGGAGGTAGTCAAGCTTCCATTACTAAGGACTTCATGAGCACAACCCAAACACAACACCACTACAAAGGCATTTGGGGCATCCAAGGAAGGTGAAGGAATTCTTGTGTTTTATTCCTTAAATTTTAGTTGTGTTTGTCATTTTTTTGTTAGTTAATCTCTCCCTAGTGTCTAGGCCTAGAGATGTTATGCTAATTAGTGTGTTTCTTTCATTTTATTTTCATTTTCAAACTAACATGATACTAACCATCCTCTCTTGAGTCAAATTCCTAGATCACATAATGGCATACTTGGTGGGACTAGACACATCTCACACCTAAATAAGATAATTTTGTAGCTTTAAAGTAGTTGTTTGAACCCTTAAAACTCTTGAAAATGGTTTTTTTATTTTATTTTGCCATTTTTATTTGCCACAGTTTTATAGAGTAACCAACATCAACCAGTAAAACTGACATCAATTACATAGCTTAACCGATGTCAATTAGAAAAATTGACATCAGTTAGATACTTGTCAATGATCACAATATGTTAACCAATGTTAGTTAGATAACCAACATCAATTAGAATGTGTAACCATCATCAATTATATATAACTGATGCCGATCACTAGTTTTTTCTTAAAACACATACCTAAGAGCTATTTTTTAAAGTTTATTATTTCAAACCCAAAAGAACTTAAAAGATAAAGGACATGCTAACATTTTTCTTTATAACCAAGCTTTACATTTGCTAAAAACATGTTTAAATCACCTTTGTCAACCTTGAAAATCAATTAGGAGCCTTCTTTTGGTGTTTGACAAAGAATTTAGATATTTATGGTGAATGTTTTCAAAGTTTGAAACTAAGACCAAAGGGTCAAATGAACACCACCTCATTTTCCATTTGGGATTAAAAATGAACTCACCTTTTAAAATCTTTTTGTATTTACTTAGTTTTTTAGATTAGATTTTATTTGGAAAAAAGAGGGATGTTATGTGTATGCTCTTCCATTTGTCCCCTTTAGGAAACTCTTGGAATCACAAGCACCATTCCTATTGTAAGTAGCCTAGTAAAAGGCTTAGAAACAAATTCATCTCAATCACTCCCCAAAAACTCATCAATGTTTGGGTGACCTTAAAAATGACCATAAAGTCTTTCTATTTTAATGCTTCCTTTATTTTTATGCAAACTTGGCTTGTGATGGGGACTTCATCACCTCCCACAATTTATTTAGGGAAGCTTTAACTTGAGGTTTCATATCTTATAATTGAATTCATTTGGATCCTTTGGAGTTTAACATGGGATGTAGTGGGACTTTGGACATCACACTACACTAAGTGAATAACAGGATATAGTGGTTACAAAAAGGACTAGAACTTTTTGTAATAAGCCAAGTGATATGAACCTAAAATCCATGCCTTTATTTTGTATTTTTTGGCATGAATGTCATTGTGCAATTTATTCCCCTAGATAATTCAAAAAATTGTTAGATCTTAGACAAATCCCCACTTGCCACAAAAGTATTGTTGGTGCAAGGTGCACCTCAAGGTCCATGTCATACAACTATCATTTGAGATAAGGGTGGGGGGAGGTGTAAAAACCCTACTATATAATGCACATTTAATTTTGGATGAACACTTAAAATCCTATCAAATGATGTATATTGATGGATTATAACAATACCAAGAAACTTTGTTAGTTTAGGATCTAAGAGTGATTAATTAGTTATTCTTGTCCTAAATCAAAGTCTTGTTTAAAGTCAACACTTGATGTAAACAAAAAACTCAAACCAAACACATAGTCCTAATTTTCCTTTGAATAAATAGGTGTTATGCTACCCACATGACATCATCAAATCACCTTGTTCAAAGTTTTTAAAAAGCTTGGGAGTCATATCATCCACTTTGGCATAGTTATGCTACCCAATTGAGTCTAGAACTTTACCAAAGTTGTTTTAAGTAATTCACTTATAATCTAAATTCAAAATTGCACCTTTATAAGTTCATAGGGTTGATGTGTTAAGTGGGTTTGCCATTTGCACTAAACTTGAGGGAACTTAGGCTTAATTTCCAATTTGGGTTGAAGCCCATTTAAGACTCATAATAATTTTCATCACTTGATAGACTTAAGCCATTTTTCGATAAAAATTTGCACTTTGAGTCTATGTACCACAACATTTTGACTTAAAAAAAGTAGTGTTATGCTATTAAAATTATGGGAAATTGTCTTTACCTTAGAGATTTTTGAAAAAAAAACATTTTTGTCACACTTTTTGGGTAGTATAGCATCATTATGCTACCCAAAATCTTTTAAATATTGTTTCATATACCCTCTCACATAGAGTTCCAAATTTGTTCTTACATTTTAAGACTAATTCAAGTGTAATTTTGTGATCCTTTGTCTAAAGAACAATTATACTATTCACTTTTGTCTAAACTTATTTGTCAAAAGAACCAAGTTTTATATCATTATTTATGAGAAAATATAATATTTATAAAGTACCTTTTGTTTCATACCTTATAGCTAGTTAATCAAGTTCATGTCCAACAATCAAATGCCTAGTGTTTGTTAGAAGTGTTTAAAATATGTTAGATTAAAACATTCATCTATTTTTAAAGTCTAACTTTTGATGTCATTTGGCCAAGAGTCCTAGTGAATGATTGTTTTGAGCCTAGATTTTAATGCTACATTTGGCCAAAAGACCTAGCAACTTTTAAATTTTTTAAATTAAACTGATTTGAAACACTTCAACCTTAGAGTTTAGAATTTTGATTTTTGGTCTATTTACTTTCTTATCTTTCTATCAATAGTGAAATGTTAGATACATTATGCTAGCTTATTTCCTCACAAATCTTTGCATAAACCTTTTGATCCTTTTTATGAATCTAAACCAAGCTAAAACAACATTTGTTTTAAATTTTTTCCTTTTTAGAGTTTGTATAAATCTTTGACCTTTTATGTTAAAGCATTGACTACGGATCCCAACATGTATTCCTATACTTGTAGTGGACTCATGTATAATATGGGGATTAGTAATGTAGTTACATAGGAAGAAATGGTGCAAGACCCCTATGCAGATAATATTTCTTATGAGATGGATTCTTATCCCTCTTATAATACTCAATCAGGGGCACAAAGCCAAAATCCATTGGCTAACTATCTAGTTAACACACCACCTTATTCATAATAAGACCAAGAACAAACCACAATACCTAGCTACAATACCCACAATGGATGACCTAGTTCTTCAATAGTCATATTATACTAATATGGCTTCCACATATGATCCATTTTTGTTTGGGTGATATTTGTTAGAGAATAAAGATGAGATTTTGGTTAAAGCCATAGAGGTATGGGCTAATTTTCTAGTAGACTTTCCTCATGAAAATTTACCAAGCCTAGTAAGAGTACCCCACAATATCATTTATGATTAACATGCTTCTTCTAGAAATCCTATGGATCTAGTCCAAAAATTGTATGAAGACCCTAATATATCTAATCAAGGAAAAAACATCATGCAAGATCACTTTAACCAAATGTAGACAACATATCGAACTTACCTAAATCTAGCATGTAAATTCAACTAGATGAACATGGTCAGTAAGCCTCTTATTGACCTAGTTCCTTTAATAATAATGTTGATAGAGTTAATTGGACAAGAGATTCTAAGTTCCCACCCATTCATATAAACCACTTTGATAGATAAATTGATGCATATGCCGATTTTTGAAGAAGTGTCTTTGACTTCTACACAAAATAGTGAGCCAAATGTCATGGACAATGTGAAAATAACATCTAATCCCAATCAAAGTGGTCCTAATGCACAAATAACTAGTCAAAAACATGTGCCTATAGTTAATTCCATGAGTAGAACATCATACCAGGGAATATGAGTTTCTACACCCCAACCTCAACTAAATAGTTCCTCAAGTGTATAACTTACAAGATTAGGTAATCAAATAACAACTAATGTCATGCCTCAATGATATAATGTGATGAATCCTTAACAAGTAATGAGCAGTATTCCATAATAATAAGCACAATTTAGTGTATCAACACAATAGAGTAAAAATATATTTCCACCTCAATCAAGGGAAACTAATGTTCCACATCACCAAGTAATAATGAACATACCTCTTCAGTCATAGAATAATATGCCAATTAAAAAAATAATAATGACAAGTCAATAACAAGAAAATATTAGTCAGTGATAGATGTTGAATCTACAACCTACTTTCACTTCCTCATAGGGATTCATGCAATAAGGAGGTCACCATATTTCTCAAGTAACTAATAATCAAATATTGGTTTAAAATATGCCACAAATTTAGAGATAGGGTCTTGGTCCACAAGCTCCCACTCATTATCAAGGTTTGATTTGTTGGTAGCATGTCCCTTTTGAACCATAATAGGCATAGTATAGTTATATCCATCCATCGTAATAAAAAAATGCTTCAAGTTAAACCTTTATCACCAACTTCAACCAAAATATCACGTAACTAATAATGTAATTTCAAGTACATCCCAATCCATGTATGCATATTTTTGGTCCTTTCCCCAACCAAAATAATATACCCCAATAGGTATCTCCATCATACCTAGTCAAAATGTCCCACTTGTGACCTCCCACCCATCTACCCAAACCACTATTCTCCCTCAAACCAATGTTCCTTATAGTTTTCTATCCTAAGAATTAAAATAGATGAAGGATGCAATTGCTGCTATTCAAGCTAGGAAATAGACTAAAAAGTTCAAATTGGATGATGTATGTTCCTACCCATTCAACATGGAGTATTTGTAGAAACCATTTCCTCTAGGATATAAACCACCCAAATTCAACAAATACAAAGGGAAAGGTGACCTTAAGGCTCATTTGACTGAATTCTTTATCACATGTCAACTAGTGGCATATAACAACATAAATATATTATTTTTGTCTCCAAGGAGTTTGGTTGGATAAGCCTTGGAGTGATTTTTAAAGTAGCCCAAAAAATCAGTAGCAGATTTTGATGATCTTTTTGATAAGTTTGTGTAAAACGTTTCCTATAATCTCAAGCATGAGATTTCATTAGTGGACCTAACACAAGAAATTGAAAAAATTTGGTGAGAGTTTTACAAGTTATTTATAATGATGGAGATCCCTTGAAATCCATTTCACCCATAGTTTATTAGATAAACAATTAGCTACTATATTTACTAAAAATTTTCATACTGAGATAGCTTATCATCTGGAACTAAAATGTGCCCATACTTTTAAAGAGATCATTGATAAAGGTTTTTTGATCAAGTGGGAAATCATCAATAAAGGAGTCATCAAGCTTAATTTAACTAATCAAAATCAAGGTACCAATCATGGAAATATCACAACTAGCACAAGTGTAAGTATCACAACTAGCACAAGCCAATAACCAAGAAAGACTGAAGCAATTCAACCATAATAAGAATGTTGTAGGAAATGGAGTAACTAAATCCCATCATGTAAAAATAGTGAATACATCATCTACACCACCTTTTAATCTTACTCCTACCCATCAACCTCTCCAACCAATTCCACAAGCACAACAACTAAGACCTACAAAATAAATACAATAGCCTTTACCATTACAATCCCCTCTTCGTAGGAGAACCATGCCTACACATTATGTCTTTAGTGACCTAGGAGAACCTAGAAAGTCTATATTTCATAAGCATGATATTACCAATCTTATTAGTTGGGATATATGAAAGCATTATCTACAAGACATTCCTTATCCTAATTGGTACCATGAAAATGAATTCTATGATGATCATCGGGTCAACATGAATAATCTAGAAAGATGTGTCCAAATCAAGAATTTAATTGAGAATATGTTAAAGAATTTGGAGATAACATTGGATAATTGTTCTTCCACTTCCAATCAAACTCTTGGGATTTATCAAAACCCCTTTCCCTAATATAACAATTAGTAGTAACAAAATAATTAACAACAACAATAATGTCCAGTGTAGTAGCAAAATCAATAGTATCAAAATCAAAGGCAGAACTAGTAGAATCAACAAAATCAACAACAAAAAACAAAATGATAGAACAATGGACAAAACTAAGGTCAAAATGGTAATAACCAAAAAACCTACCATGTAGTTGCACATGACTACAACAAGGTTTAGGTCATATTGCAGGGGGCAGAATTAATACCTTCTTCATTAATCCTAGACTAAACACTACTCAACCTAGACCATTGCTAAACACCAAAATTTGGTAAAATTATATAGATAATCCTTCTTTAACCTAGGAGTGCATATATTCAAATTTGCAAACTAGGACTTCCCCTTTTATACCTTATATTGACAACTCATCCTTGCCACATGACCACATGCGAGTCCATCAACAATCGAGACTTGTCCTATCTGGTCTTACACCATTTCCAACATTGGTTCACAATAATGATCTAGTATTTAATCTTGATTATGCATGAAAAATTAGATTTTTAAGATTACTATCCTATTCCCACAACCATCCACCCCTTCACCTATCACTCAACCAATCATTTAGCCTCAGAATAAACCATTCACTCCTAACCAAGATAAGAAGTTTGATATTTTGGAACAATTAAAAAAGACACTAGCACAAATTTTTATTTTAGATTTACTATGAATGTCTATAATCCAAGAGAACATCTTAAATGATTTTTGGACCTAATCCACTATTGCTAGTGATATATCCCATGATAAATTTCAAGCTTTGGTTGGACACCTAGTGTTAAGCTCATGCTATACTAAGAAGGGGGGGTGAATCCGTATATCATATATATTATAAATCTTTCCCTTAACCAAATTATACTTAATCAAATATTCAAGATATGAAATAAAACTCAAACAATAAACACCACACAAGATAGAGAGAGACACCAGATATAACATGGAAACGCAATGTGGGAAAAACCATGAAGAACAATCTCAAGTATATGAATGAGCACCAACCCAAAAAATATTCACAAGCACTAAATTGCAGGAGCACCAACCCCTTTGTTGATCACCAACCTAGCAACTATTCATGAGCACCAACCCATATGATCACCAACCCAACAACTATTCATGAGCACCAACCCATAAGAGCACCAACACCTTTGCTGAGCACCAAACCAACAACAATTTGTGAGCACCAACCCACAGGAGCACCAACCCCTTTACCGAGCACCAACCCACAGGAGCACCAACCCCTTTTTTGAGCACCAACCCAGGAATAATTTATGAGAACCAACCCATAGGAGCACCAACCCCTTTGTGTATACCACACACCTATCTCTCAATGTTGTTATCTCAACAAATGATAGTTCAATACATCTCTTTCCTCTCTCTCACCTTTGCTCTTCTAAGCTAGATATAATAAATACAAATCATATTCATACCTCACAATTGATTTTATAAGCTAGATATTACAATATCAAATCAACCTCTATCTCTCATATTACAAATGGCTTCTCAAGCCTTTATTTATAGCTTTCCAAATGACCTTTGGCCTTCCCCCTTTGTGACCCTTAAATCATCATGGAAAATGGTGCTAAACCTGTAAGACCCTTCATATTCTTGCATTTTAAAAGTCATGTGGTGACCCTTCATGACCAAAAACGTCCTTCCCACTTTTGTCCTTATCTTGGTGACTTTTCATATTCCTCAAAGTGTCACTTCATGAGAAACTGTGCCCTTCCTCCTTTGTCTTCACTTGGTGACTCTTGGAATTCCACAAGATGACTCCTCATGGGAAAATGCATCCCATCCTTCTTTTATCTTTACCCTATGGCTCTTTGACTTCTCCATGGGCCCTTCTTTTGTCTCATATGCAACCAAAAATATATTCATTAATATTAAATAAATATTAACTCACATTAGCCAAGATATATCTATTACAAATAACATTAAATGCAATGGGGCCTTTATCACCAATAATGCTAGACCTTTGACATCAATGACAATATTTCCAACAATCTCCCCCTTTGTCATTGATGGCAACCTCAATCGTGAAACTGCCACATCCTATCACCTACACATCCTATCATCTAAAAACATATAGTAACTCCCCCTTATTATAGCAACCTATATCTATTCCCTATACCTATTTTTTGCACTTGTACCTATACCTATTATTCTCCCCCTTTGACATCAATGGAAAAGGGCCTACCTAGAACTAGCACTTAGCTCCCCCTCAATTAATGCTAAACGTCAATGGCAAGAAGTAATAGAAATTACTCCCAACTTCTCTCACAGATCTTTGAATGTGTCTTTTGATTGTGCCTTTGAGAATATATCTGATAATGCATATAAATCTTTACCTATCCTTTGAGAATTTTCAATCAAATCATTTTAATATTTTCTTCTAACCTCCTATCATTTTACATGAAACTTTAATGTATATCCCTTTTCCAGCTATCCTGGCAGTGGTTTTATCTCTGGATCTCACTGTGCCACCATTGATCTACTTTACTCTTATCTCCTATCATATGCCTCAAACATCTGCTATCAATGAACCATAGATGATCTTTATTTCTTACATGTAAATCTATTTATACCAACATAAAATCTTTAGGTTATTTCTTCTATCATGAACATGTCTGAACCTTCTTCTTGATGAATGGAGCTTTGAAACTCTAATCCTTTTGTTTGATGAATGGAGCTTTGAAACTCTGATCCTTCTTCATTAAATCTGCATGAGTATTCTTTTCCTTCTTTCTAAAACTGTTAGCTCTTTTTCAACATTCTAATTTCTTGTGACCATAATGATTTGAAACACTTTAAAACTTTTAAACACTGCATATGTAAGAATCATAATAATAGCCTCAAACCTTAACACCGGTACAAAAATTTTATTTAAAAATCTATTCACTCAAAAGATATACAAATTAATCTGTCAACTCACCTTCTTGGCATGCAACATAGCCAAGACCCAATAACATCCACCATGCTTCAATTTTTCTTAAAAGTGTCTCCTTGAAGCCTAGAAGAGACACCCCACACAAAAGGGTCGTAGAAATAAATCTCAAGAGATTCCCACATCTTCTTTGTTTCTTCCTTGATCTTCTTGTGTTTTTCTTTTAGAATCCATTTAAGCATGTCTAACATTTTTGACTTACTAACCTCAACATTTATAATGTTTTTCATCTTCTCAACTTTTGCAACTATCTTATCTTGACAAAGCTCATGCTCAAATGTAACAAGAGATTTTGTACAATCCTTCCTATTTGATTCTTTATCTACTATAGCAAGTAATTCATTTTCACTCTTAAACTCAACCTAATCAAACTTTACTATTTTAGGTCTCCAAACCTTAATTTGACTCTTCTCATATCTTTTAGGGGCTCTGTAACCTTTGACATACTTTGAAGATCTCTTTACTTTTTTTGGACATAATTTAGTAGTATGGCCAACCTTATGACAACAAAAGCAAACAATATTTCTCATACCTTTTTCTTGAATGTGACTGAGATCTCCCTTTAACTGATTACTTCACCTCATATAGTATCTTGCCCTATGACAAACATGATGACAAACAAAACAACAGCCATGAAAAGAATTTGAAAACTTGAAAGCATTGGGCTGCCTGATTGGCTTCTTTGATTTTCCTTCAAAACTTGCATCCTTCTTTCCTTGGACTAATATTTCATGATCTTTCTCAACCTTGATTATAAGCTTCTCATGATTATCCTTTAAATAACCTAACTCAACCTTCAACTGATTACACTCTTCTTCTTTTGATGTTAAAGTTGAATCTGTAGCCTCTAACTGTTTCTTCAGATCTTGAATAAATATGTTATTTTCTTTTACTTCTATAGACAACTTAGAATCCAAGATACACACCTATTCCTTAAGATCCTCAACCACAAATTTTAACTCTTGATTCTCCTTCTTTAGTTGCTTGGCCATCTTATGGTTTTCTTTGATCTACCTTCAAGCTGTTAAACCCTTTTTGACGGAACCTGCTCTGATACCAATTGTTAAGCATGAGATATATTGAGAGGGGGGGTGAATAAATATATCATATATCTTATAAATATTTCCCTTAACCAAATTCCACTTAATCAAATATTCAACATATGAAATAAAACTCAAACAATAAACACCACACAAGATCGAGAGAGACACTAGATATAATGTGGAAACCCGATGTGGGAAAAACCATGGAGAACAATCTCAAGTATATGAATGAGCATGAACCTAATAATATTTGCAAGCGCTAACTTACAAGAGCACCAACCCCTTTACTAAGCACCAACCCAACAACTATTCATGATCACCAACCCACAAGAGCACCAACCCATTTATTGAGCACCAACCCAACAACTATTCGTGAGCACCAACCCATAAGAGCACCAACCCCTTTGCTGAGCACCAACCCAACATGAGCACCAACCCATAGAGCACCAACCCCTTTGTTGAGCACCAACCCAACAATAATTCATGAGCACAAACCCATAGGAGCACCAACCCACATGAGCACCAACCCCTTTATGTATACCACACACCTATCTCTCAATGTTGTTATCTCAACAAATTATAGTTTAATACAACATCTCTTTCCTCTCTCTCACCTTTTCTCTTCTAAGATAGATATAACAAATACAAATCATATTCATCCCTCACAATTGCTCTTCTAAGTTAGCTATTACAATATGAAATCAACCTCTATCTCTCATATTACAAATGGCTTCTCAAGCATTTATTTATAGCTTTCCAAATGACCTTTGGCCTTCCCCCTTTGTGACCCTTCAATCCTCATGGAAATGGTGCCAAACTTGTATAACCCTTCATATTCTTGCCTTTTAAAAGTCATGTGGTGACCCTTCATGACCAAAAATGTCCTTCCCACTTTTATCCCTATCTTGGTGACTTTTTTTATTCCTCAAAGTGTCCCTTCATGAGAAATTGTGCCCTTCCTCCTTTCTCTTCACTTGGTGACTCTTAGAATTCCCCAAGATGACTCTTCATGGAAAAATACATAATACATTTCATATTACCAGTATTCCTTAGAATTAAAAAACCTTTGGGTGACCTAAAGTCACCCCATGCATGAATTAGCAACAAAAAAAAAATATAAGTGACCTATCACATTTGTACTAGCATCTATCCTAGAACCTAATCTTCTTAAAGGGGATGAATCATGGTTATACAATGACAACAAAGTTGATTTTTATAAAATTAAAAAGTATCCTATTCCAAATAGGATCATGGAGAATCATAACTATGAAGGAAGAGGCCTCAAATTAAATCAACAAGGAACCATCAAACCAATTTCTATGACTAAGTATGAAATACCTTATGGACTTGCATTTAAACACCCTAGGGGTGACCCCACATATCTTATTCAAAATCCATCACCAAGGACTAGTGATGATGATGCTAATAAAAAAATTAGAGTTTGATCATAGCCTCACCTTTGATAACCTATCTGAAACCAACCTATTTGATAACAATGCCATTTGTACCCTTACTCTGGTCATTCATCATAACCCATTGCTATTATATTATCCCCAACTGATATATTGGAACCAACAAGAATCTAGTCTACCAATTGATGAGTTGTAAAATGATTAGGCATTCTATGATTTCTTAGGCCTTAGAGACAATGTTCCATTGGGAGATCACAAATCAAGATTCTCAATCACATTGGATCCTGCAGCCTATTTGGGAGAGCGAGTGAACACCCTTAGCCAAAAATAAATAAGTAAAACATTGAGGTCCCAAAGGAAAAACCTCTTTGAAGTGCTTTATAACTAGGGAAAAGGTAAATATATAGGCCACTCTAGTGGTGAAAACTTGTTTTAGGCACTATTAGATAGGGGTGTTCATTCTTCTTTGAATTTAGACCAAGATACCACCAATGATGAACTTACTTATGGATCCAAGTTCAATTTTGAGAAATAACAAGTATTTGATCAAATTTTCCAAGAATTTTTTATTGTTTTTATCACATGGCTAGATCTCCCACTAAGGGACTCATATTCATCATTCTTAAGATAAGTTGAAGACCAAGTCCTAATGAAGGAACCTAACATAATTCAATAATTCAAGTCGTTGCCTACTATCCTAGAAGATAGTTTGACCCTTCTAGTAGAAAATAAAATAGAGGTAAATATCAGGACTCCATCAAACCTAAAATGGATAAAATTATGTGCATCCCTCATTGAAGAGGAACATGGAATCTTTACATCTCTATTGAGAGAATATGTAACTATCTTTGCATGGGCCTATTTTGACATGTCAGGTTTAGACCCTACCTTAGTTCTACACCACATTGTGGTTAATCCTAATGCCAAATCAATAAAACAAAAAGCTATGTAAGATGCATCCTTAAATTTTTATATTATGAAAGAAATATTTGGAAAAAATCTTAGATGTAGGATATATCCAATCCATTAAATACTTAGAATGGATCCCTAACGTGGTACTTGTTAGCAAAAATCTTGAAGGGACCAGAATTTGTACTAATTTTTGAGACATCAACAAAGCTTGTCCTAAATATTGTTTTCCCTTGCCTAATATTTACATGATCATTGAATCCATGGTAGGTTATGAAATTATTTCACTAATGGATGGTTTGTTAGGATACAACCAGGTTAGAATAGTGCCAAAAGACCAACATAAAATAGCATTCACCACTACATGGGAAACATTTTGTTATCAAGTAATGCCATTTGGCCTTAAAAATGTTGGAGCTACATATCAAAGGTCCATGACTATCATATTCTATGATATGATTCATGATATTTTTGAAGACCATGTTGATGACATATTGGGAAAATCTAAAACTAGCACCGACCATTCAATAGTGTTGAGTAAGATATTTAAAAGATTATGGGAGTCCAAAGCTAGACTCAATCCAAATAAATTTTTTCTTGGTGTAACTTCAATTAAATTACTTGGCTTCATCATGTCTTGTATAGGTATTGAAGTTCATCTGGCTAAATTCTATACTATAACCTAGATGTCACCACCAACCAATTTAAAGTAACTATAGTTTGCAGGGTAAAATTTAGTCAATCCAATACTTCATCTCTTATTTAGTAGATAATTTTGATCTATTTTCACACCTTTCTAAGAATGGAGTTACAATTCACTAGGAGGGTCACTACCAAACAACTTTTCAATAACTCAGAGACTATCTTGTTAATCTATCAGTTTTATTACCTCCTATGCCAATAAAGCCATTCTTGTTATACCTAACAGCTACTGACCATGCTTTAGAGGCACTCTTAGCTCAACATAATGACAATGGAAAATATAATTCCATATACTACCTAAGCCATACCTTGGTTACATATGAACATAACTATGCACCTATTGAAAAAGCTTGTCAAGCCATAGCTTTTGCACCTCAAAATCTATGCCATTACAAGTTATATACTAAGACCATGGTCATTTCAAAAGTAGATCCACTCAAGTATATACTATATAAAATAGATTTAAAAGGTATAATGGCTAAATGGATCATGCTTCTTAGTGACTTTGACATAGATTATGTCAATCAGAAGGTAATCAAGGGACAAGTTCTTACAGATCAACTTGCTAAAGCACCTATCATAGACACACAACCACTCATGTTTCAGTTTCTTGATGAATCCATAATGACCATTATTGACACACACCTTAAGGATCAGCCTTGGAAGCTATATTTTTATGGTTCATTCACATTCATTGGACATGGATAAAGGGTAGGCCTATTGTTTGTTACACCACAAGGGGATCTAATCCCTAAATCATTCAACATCAGTTTTCCTTGTACAAACAACATGGTTGAGTATGAAGAACTTGTTTTAGGACTTTGAAAAGAAATGCATTGCAATATATCTCATCTATAAGTTTATGGTGATTCTTATTTTATCATAAATCAGGTCATAGATCATTTTTAGACCAAATATGACAAGTTGGTTCTATATAAAGTCGTGGTCGACGCTCTTTAAAAACAAATTCCCAATATTCAGTTTGATCACATACCAAGGGATAGTAATAGAACTATAGATGCCATGGATACTTTTGACTCCCTGATTCAATAAATAGATAAAGCTAGAGAATATTAGTTCCTCGTTAAGAAATTGTTATCACCGGCTCATGAACCTTCAATCATTGCCATGATTTGTGATATTGTTGGTCATAATTCTATCTAGTATTCAAACCTTTACGAATACCTTCATGACAAAGTAATACCACCTAACATATATTTAAAACAAACCAAAGCCTTTATTCATCATTCCACTCATTATAATCTACTAAGATCCATCCTTTACCATCATAGTTTTGAAGGAACTCTACTTCACTATTTAACTTCAATATAGTCTACACTAGCATTAAGAGAAGTTTATGAAGGAGTATGTGGAGATAATTATAGAAGGGTATTATTATCCAAAAAATATCTTACATATTAGTTATTATTGGCCCATAATAGACACCAATACCATTGCATATGTAAAAAAAGTGTGGCAAATGTCAATGGCATGCTAATCTGATTCATTCACCAATAAAAACTCTGAAACTAATGTTGACATCATGGCCATTTTCTATATGGGGACTTGACCTCATTGGGAATATCAACCCCACTTAATCTAATGGATATAAACATATCCTTACCACCACTGAATATTTCACTAACTGGGTTGAAGCTATACCCCTCACATTACTAGAAAGCAAATTTCTAAATTCATCTTCAACCATCTCATTTGCTGTTATGATATCCCCTTTGACATTATATCTAATAATGGAGGATCATTCAAGAAAAAAAATGCAGAAAAACTATGTATTGAATATAACGTCACACAATATTTTTCTACAACATATTACCCTCAAGGTAATGGCCAAATTGCGGCATCCAACAAAACCATTATCAATATTCTCAAAAAGATTATTAATGATGCCAGTCATGATTGGCACCTCCAAATATTTCTTTCCCTTTGGGCATACCATACCAATCATCATACCCCCATAGGAGCCAGTCCATACTCACTTGTTTATGGTACTAAAGCCATCCTTCCCATTGAGGTTGAATTGCCTTCATTGTGTATTTATTTCAAGCATGCCTTGGATGATCATGACTATCGATTCACTTACCTATAGGAGCTAGACCTACTTGATGAAAAATGCATAGCTACACTCAATAATCTTCAAGCATATCAGAACTAACTCAAAGACCACTATAATTGACATATTAAGCATAAAACATTTGAATTTGGTGATCTTGCTCTTAAAGAAAACCAAAAGAATACAATGGCTGAGAAGAAGCATAAAGGAAAATTCAAACCAAACTAGATAAGGCCTTTCATCATTACTATAGATTATGGATCAGGAGCATACAAGATTTCCACACCAGACAGAGATGAACTTCTTTAGCTGATGAATATTATTCATCTCAATTAGTACTATGCTTGAATGCTAAGGTGTATTATCTATAAGGACTATTTTTGTTATGCCATTTTATTACTATTCTTATTTATACAAGTACCATCCTTATCCATCCTCTTTGCCATATCTACTTTTTGCTTCTGATCTATCAACCTAGTGTGTTCTAAAATCTAGCCTATTTGACCTTGGTTTTTGTAATTCATTATACATTTTCATCATCAATGTATCTAATCAATTTTATCATTTGGTTCAATAAATTTAGATAGAGATCATATTTTTTGATAGTATGATAAAAGTTTCAATAGTTTCATCCTTCATTTGTTATTCCTTTCTCACCACCAATCTTGCTACTAATTATAACCGTGTTTAGTCAAATTAGTATCATTGATATATGCCATTATGTCTTGGTTGTAACTTATAATGGGAAAACTAGGGGAAACATTAAGCCTTGATGTACCAACTTGCCACTTCTTATGTCATCCTATGACTTTTTACCAACTGTGCTTATTTTGTTTGAATTGACTACTACACTAGTCAAATTCCTCCATTGTAAGGGTGGAACTACAGTGACTTGAGGTCCTACTCTGGGACTATGTAGGTAGTGTCAATACTTATTGAGGTTAGCTCAATCACCCTTTTCCCTATACTCTCACTATTTGTGAGCAACCTAAACCATGCTCTCACCATTTTTTGAGCAACCTAAGCCACACTCTCCCCATTTTGCAAGTAACCTAAGCTATGCTCTCAACATTTTGTGAGTAACCTAAGCCATGCTCTCACAATTTTACATGCAACCTTAGTTTAAACTCTCTCACCATTTTATGAGATTGAACCATTTAGTGTCTCATCATTCTTGATCAAGTTGAGATACTTGAAAAAATTCTAAAATCATTTGAAAAATCATTAGGAAAGAATAAAAACATTGACCACTTCTTTTCCTTAAGGATTTTGGGAACCCTTACTATGCTACCATCAAATCACTTAGAATTTAATTTCCCCATCCTTTTGACCTTTTTATCTCATGCACTTGCCATTTTTAAAGACCATTCCTATTCTTCTATCACATCCATTCTATTTTTTTTCCTTAGTTATCACATTTTTCCCATTCCTTGAGAAATCTACATTTGGCATGAAGTTTTTTATTAGATATTACATCCATGAAACTATGTAGGCAATGTCCACTAGCCTAGTGCATATGGAGACATCTCAGCCACCCCTTTCCTTTTCTTTTTTTCCCCCATTTTTTTCATATTTTAAGTTATCACCTATGTTTTAAGGGTAATGTTCATAGGTTTTCTATTTGCATTACTTATTTGTTCGTTTCTTCTTATTTAATTTGTTTGTGTATCTATTTTTTTGCTTTCCACACTATTGCCTTGATTCAGTTTATGTGTGTTCATTAGGTGATTCCTTACCCACACTTACAATTGAATCCATCCATATTCATATTTTTACATTGTCATCATGGTTTCTATCATTGATGCATTATTTTCTATTGAGTATTAGATTATAGGAGTCAATCCTCATGAATATTTTGGCTAAGTCCTCATGATTTTATATCATGATGCCTACTAACATTTGCTACAACAAACCTTAGATTCAATAAGTCTATTCAACCATGGCAACATCTCTTCAACACTGACATCTTGATTCAATCCTAATCAAATCTGAAATAGAGTAATTAAACATGAAATAATTTAAACCTTTATTAGTTTAGAGGAGCATCTCCATATAAGTAGGTTGTTCTAATTTATCATTACCCTTTGTGTTAAGATATCATCATCCTCAACCAAGTTTATCATGTTTTACATAATTAGGGTCCAATGATTATAACCACCTATGGGCAAATCATTGCACACCATCCCACCTTCATTTCTCAATGATTATAATTGCCTTTGGGTAAATAATTGTGTTGTCACCACTTCACTTTTTTTGCCTATATACGGGTATGTTATTCTCTTATTTATTTATCCTAACTAGGGCATATCATCTTCTCAATGATTATAACTTCCTTTGGGCAAATCATTGTGTTATCATACCACATTACCACTATCAAGGTACAATGTTTATAACCACCTTTCGGTAAACCATTGTGCACCATCCCACTTGCATTCTTAATGATTTTTACTACTTTTTTTATTATCATTGTGTTTTCACCCCATCATCTTTCCTTTCTTTGGTTCCCTCATTTTTCTTCTTTATTTTTGAGGGATTGTTTGCTAACCTACTTGTGCTAACCATTCCCTCGAGTGGGCATCATATAGTTAGTTTATCATCATTAAAGTTGTAGGAATATAAGACCTTTTCATTATTTGAGAAGACATTACTATGACTATACCTTATAATACCTTCCCAAATAGGGGCAAACTAAAGACACCTAAATCTGGCCATTGCTAACTTCCAATTAGGCTTTTGGCCAATTTCCACGCAAAATGTATAATTTAGCCTAAAAACACTAAAACACACTAAAAGATGTGAAACTAACATACTCAAGTGTTGATTTTGGCTAGGGTATCCCTAAATGGGGCAATGCAATTTATGAGCCATCTAACTTTAATCAAATCATTCCAAGTCAAAATGCCAATTTTGCACCTAGGCGCTTTGGATTGATCTTTGTTATTAAATATCTTGCACAAGACAAGTGCCTTTTCTATTTATTGTTTGTAAAATCCTAAATGGGATAATAGATCCAATGCATCTAACATCACCTTTAAATTTCAATTTAGTCAAATTTTAGACCAATAACAAGACATTATAGTCAATATGAGTAATTTGGGCACAAAGTTCTTAAACATGCTTAAGAGATAATTAATCAAAATCAATTCCTAATTAAGAATTCCATGGATAATTGTTGAAAACTTATTTTTGGAAATAAATATTGAATATTTGCATCATCAGGTGACCTCATTTCTTGGGAAGACATCCCTAGGCCATAATGGCAACAAATATTAGGTTTCATGCCCTCCATACCTCATTCATGTCTTCCATGATGCCCTCCATGCATCTTAATTGCCCCTAATTATAATTTCGTTATGAGGATAATTACAAAATTAATTCCAAAAATTGAATTAATCCTCAACCACACATCTCAAACTTGAGATGGATGGTATAGGTTAATTCGAGACATTTGAAAAAATGTATAAATAGAGATGCCAAGAACATCATTTCTAAGTCTTGATACTACAAAGTTATAATGCACAAATGGTTCTAAAAGATTCAATAAATTAGTGTTATCATGCCAAATTGATTCAAAGCCACAAGCCAAAGGTGCCAAGGAGAGATGGAGGTAGTCAAGCTTCCATTGCCAAAGATTTCATGGGCACAAGCTAAGTAAGCTACCACTACAAAGGCATTTGGATCATCCAAGGAAGGTGAAGGAATTCTTGTGCTTTATTCCTTACCTTTTGGTTATGTTTGTCATTTTTTTTGTTAACTAAGCTCTCCCTAGTGTCCAAGCCTAGAGATGTTATGATAGTTAGTGTGTTTCTTTCATTTTGTTTTCATTTTGGAACTAACATGATACTAACCATCCTCTCTTGAGTCAAATTTATAGATCATAGAAATAGAAGAAAAAAGAAGCAACAAGGCTAGAAAGAGAAGTTACTAAAAAGATAGTATATGAAGGGAAACATAAAGTAGAAAAAGAAATAGATAGAAAATCAGGAGGAGACAAAGTTGAGGCTACAAAAGAAAAAGAAATTGAGAAATAAGAGTAAGTTATAGTAGAGGTAGAGAGGGATTTAACACAATAAATTCAATATGATAGGCATAATAACTCTCTTCACAAGAAGTTCATTCATAAGAGTTATCAATTAGGAATAAACAACAATAAATGGTTACTCATTTAATGTCTTCCACCAATATAGATTTATCATCTTGGTTGGCATTATAGACAACTCTAGAATCAAAATAAGTGATCAATCTTGAGGAGATGGATTTATAATTGTTGAAAAGTTTAGATAAAAGGGGAAATAAACCCAAGAAAGAAAAATTTACTTCAAAATTTATAATTGAATCTTCAAGATAGAAATTTATAGATATAGTAGCTCCCCCATAGGAAACTAATAAAGGAGAAGTTAGTAATGAGAATCTATCAATTACAAGGGTGTCTCTTAAATAGGTTACAACTGAAGGGTTCAAATAAGATACTCATAATTTAATTGATACTCTATTTAGGAAGGTAGATGAAGAGAAATCTACTAAAGCTATGTTGAAGGAGAAAAATGATTAATTGTGCCAAATAATTGCCAAAGTGGCAAAATCTACTCATCAACAAGTTTTGTTCTCAAAAGTTATTATTTCTCAACAAGCAATTACTGAAGTGGAAGAAGCAAAGGAAAAGGCTAAAGAAATTGGCAAATGGGTTAATAAAATGAATTAAAATTATAAAAAATTCTTCCCACTCATTAAGGATGCTCAGATTCATATTTTGAATAAGATAGGAGAAGTTAGAGCAATAAGAGCTGAATTGGAAAATGAAAATGAATTTTCTAAACTTCAAAATGAAAGTCTTCAGGAAATGGTGAGTTTAGATGAGAAGATTTTGACTGAGGAATAGGTTTCTCCTTCTATAAAGAAGATAAAGAAATAAAAATATCTCATATCCTTTCACTTAAAAATTCTTCAAGACATAAAAAATAAATGAAGAAGTTATAAGAAGATGAACATGGTGCTAATACTAATCTAGAAGACTGTCTCCTTGTGTTCACAAGTATATGGTCAAGAGATGTCCTAAGAGTAGTTGAGCAGTTGGATGAACAATTTAAATACAATATAGACAAAGTTATGACTCCTTTTACAAATAAATCTATCAAAGTGTTGGTCAAATGTTAGGAATAATTGAAGAAACTTGGGCCAAGGATTGAGAAAACTAAATCTCATTGGAAAAGGATTCAAAGTGAAATGTTGAGATTGGAAATAAAAAGATAGTCAATTGTTAAACCAGATGATGCAACAATCCAATCAATGATATCCCAACACATCAATTACATAGAAAAGTGCAGATGTCAAGTTCACGTAGTAGATTAATTTTGCCTTGAGACTTGTATAAATTATTATTTCTAATTTATTTTATTTCTTCATGAGTATTATGCAAGTAATCTTGTTTCTATTAAAAACTATGTAAAAGTAATATCATTTTATTATTTACTTGTAAACATGAAATTACTTTAGAAATTTCCATGTTTTAAGTATCTCAAAGTGCCATTACTCAGAGTCATTTTGTAAAAGTGAATTATTTTATCTATCTTTTCACTGCATCCAAGGTGTTTGTAATCAATCCAAATAAGGAATGCAAATATAACTACATGTCAATGATCATTACATGACATGAAGGAGAAGTTTGAGTAAGTTTTTATTCAATGGATTTCATTTTAAATGTGACACATGTAAATTAAAGAAGTGGTTTGTTGTTAGGATGTTGTATCTTGAAATTGTATAAATGGATGAGTAGGCCTAGTCACCAGAGGATAATAATATTTAAAAGCAAGCAATTATAGCAATTATACAAGTGGTTTAATAAATCCAAAACTTTGAGTTTGAGGTAATCAAATTATTTTATGTGAATTGTGTTGAAAGTAAATAAGATGAAAATTTGTTTTATTGAAGAACTTTATGTCTAAGGGAATCATTTCATGTGTTCTATGAAGATAAAATGGTAAAATTTGCATTATATATATATATATATATATATATATATATATATATATAATGTGAATTGTGTTGAAAGTCAATAAGATGAAAATTTGTTTTATTGAAGAAATTTATGTCTGAGGGAATCATTTCATGTGTTCTATGAAGATAAAATGGTAAACTTTACATTATATATATATATATATATATATATATATATATATATATGAATTGAATTCATAGTTTTATTAATCATTTGTTGGAAGGTTATCATACTTATATGTTTATTTACTTGCATGGATACAATAGACTCTACAAAATTATCTATTGTGAAATGAAATTTTCATCTTTCTCAAGCATTTTAATCCTTACCTTATTCTCTAATCTCTTATAAATTAATTTCACATTCCCAAAACCAGCTACTTACTTGCTACAAAATCCCTTTGTTATGGCTCATGAACAAAGTGATTAAAGTAATACCCCCCAATCAAAGTAATATACACATAATTTGTATATGGTGTGAATAAATATAAATAGAGAGTAACTAGAAGTAGATAAATATAAACATAAGGGATCTTCACCATTAAATGAAGTGTATTTAATTCCATGATTTCCTAGGTAGTTTTAGCTCCATGCAAAATATCTAGCCAATAGTTTCTAAAAAGTGATCAATACTACCATTTGCCACATAAACATTTCAAGTAGGCATGATATGATTTTATCAATGCATTATAACTCTAATTAAGTTCTCATCTCATTCCACAACACTCCAAAATGACACTATAACTCTATGCCAAGTCAACTGTAGATGTTGATTTTTAGTATATACAAGAAATGGGTAGAATATGGACAATATGCATTAATTTAGACCTCTCATTAATTATATATCCATCCCAAAAACTTAAAATGAATTATCCATATCTCCAAAAACTTTAAACATCTACAAATTCTCTCAGCATGGCATGATGCCATCCTCCAAGGCTCCTGTAGGTGAATATTTGAATTATAGTAGGCAAACTATGTGCTTAGGTAGTAGACATTGAGTCTCACTTTCAAGGATCATGGAAATTATTAAAATATTAAAATTAACTCCATTAAACTTGTGAGGATTTTAAACTAAACAAAATATCCTAATTTCAACATGATTTTCCTTTTCAAACACCTAGCTGACTGGTATGACAGTCATATAATAAACTGATTGTATGGTGTTTTATGACTACATTCTCATGGAGATTACTTAGATAATGGAATTGAAAGGTAAATGGAAACATGATAGAATTATAAGAATGAAAAATTACCTATCACAACCCTATGAAAGGATGAACAAGCATGATGTTTCTGAAACTGGTGAAAAATTGTATGACCTTTAGAAAGGTGTGTCTTCTAGTAACTTTAAGCTAATTGAGTCATCCAAACACCTTAAAATGTGAAAAAAATAATGGGGGACATGAGGGGACATATTAAAAATCATATATAACAAATATAAATTATTGGATTGTATAGAACTACTTAAACTAAGGAAAAACCTATGGTGTACATAGATTGGAAAGCAAAAAACATAGCCAGCTTCATGAGGATGGTTCATAAATCACATACCACCATTATTAAAAATATTGTTATTTAATTAATATATATGATTTTAGTTTCACCTCCCCAAGTTATTTTATCTAAAACCTCTCCTTCTGATTGTACCAAGTATAAATCTGAAGACTAATTTTGTGTGCATAGAAGGATGAAAGGGAGAAAAATGGTTTTGGGCCAAAAATGGTACTTCTAGAGAATTTAAAATGTGTAACTAAGCTTATGGAATATAAAAGGACATTTTATGATCTTATCCCATGTGCAACACTTCCCCATGGGTCATACAAGTGCGAAACTCACCCTTTCTCCTAAGAAAACTATTGTTTCTTCTGAAGCACCTACCATTTTCAGTTACCAATACTTGATTAAGACATGTGAGGACATATGGGATGTGACATAACCTTTTGGAACCTTCAAACTTCCCAAATAATATATACAACTCATTAAATACCCATTTTTAAACCTCAAAATGACTAAAAAGACTAAAATGACTCAGGATCAAGGCTAGTATAACATTAAATGACATTAATTAACCTATAAAACACCTTGTGACATATGTATTATACCCTTAAAACACCTAAAAGTCAAATTTTTACCTATAGGGGTCCAAATCTGACCTATAGGGTCAAATTTAGTCAATAGAAAACATAAAATAATTATGTACACATCTCTTAGAAATAATTCCATCAAGTGGTTTGTACAAACTAGCTTAGATAAGGAGAAAACCTGTAGGGTATGGAGATTAACATGCATAAAGGAGTAGTCAAATTTTAAGCATTGGTTCATAAAACATTAGAAACTAGTATTTGAACTCATACATGAAATGGAAGTAGAATAAATGTATTAACTTACCTTAAAGGAATTTGACTTGAAACAAATCCTACTATCTGTACATGAGAAAACTTGTTGACCAATTTTGCATACCAAGAAAAGTGATGCAGGACAAGAATGGTTTTAAGCTAATTTTTAGACTTATAAAGTAGATAAAATGTGTTATATATATAGTAAATGATAGGAGGGTGAATAAGTGAGACCAAATAATGAAAATTCAATTTTGATGTTTAAAAATACTCAATCAGTTACCATAAGCATTCATGAAGCATACACATCATTCATAGCAATGAGTAAAAGAGACAATGCAAGCTCAATCACATAACACATGACATACATGGGAAACCGTCTTGGAGAATAAAACCCACTAGAACCTATAGTTTTACTACTATCTTATAGTAATAAGAACCACTTTAGACCATCTACAAGTGATACTACAATCCCACAAGGTGTTACCACACCTATCTAGTTGAGTTGCAACAAAAACTAGACTTTTATCATGTTTTAAATTACAAGGAGGATATAACCACCTTATATGTTGATATTACACAAAAACACCTATGATCACATCCACCTTTACACTGATCTCTTCAACACCTAATGATGGACCTCTACTTATCACTCTTCACCTTCTCTCACACTCAATCTGTAAGAACACTATTTTGCCAACAAAATTATGACCTATAGGTCATAAAAATAGTAATAAATCCATTATTCTCTTCAAATCATCCTAAAATAATTCTACCCCTTCTTTTCTTCATAAATTACACACATAATCCTCTCTCAAAAGTTTCCCAAGTCTCTCACTCAAAAGTCTAGAAATAACCATCTTTAATTTCACTATTTATAGAGCATACTTGATAATCAACACCTTGGTCATCCATTATGCATGCCTTATCCCTTAATAAATCTCTCACATGAATAAATATCTCAATATAAAATTCATATGTTAGACATAACATCAATGGGTCACCCTTAAGTAGTTACACCTTTTAATAAGGCCTTTTTAGCTATTATAGGTCTCATGGAGACCTATTCACCCATTTATCACACAATTGAACCAACTAAAAACATGTGAACACTTAAAAAATCATGGGTTCACTCCTTATGTCCCCTATGATATCATAAAATGATCATATTTATCTTTTCTCACATCTGTATATGCTCAAACAAATCAAACCCTAACCTAGTGTATAGGAATATTATGAAAAAAAAACATAGTCAACTTCTCAAGCATTATTCATACTAAAGATAGATTGATCACACATCCAAAAAAAAAAATATCTTCCTTATGGAGTCTAAAACCCTCACAAATAGTTTAGTCATCATGAGACATCGAAACACCATCAACACAAGCTCAAACATCCTTCTCAGGTCACTTGCATAACATAGTCAAGTATGAACCTTCATAACCATGATTGTAAATGATTTAAAATATTTAAATATGTATTTATAGATTCAACTTTGAGTCCTCTAAAAGTTCACTAAACATTGGTTTTTTCCTTTACAAATTCAAATAGTCAAATGCAAATGGTCACAATTAAACCTTAAAAACCATTATTGCATCTCATGTCCTTGATACTTAGCTTAAGCATGCACCATTTATATTTTTTGATGTTTAACACATATACACCAATGCTCAAATGTTAAAAATATGATAGTTAACCTTATCTCATATAGTCTAGAAACTTTGACTCAATGTGCTCTATCAATCTTTTATACGTAGCTTAGTCTTTCACAATGTTAAACAAATGTCACTTTGACATCTTGAATTTAATACACACCATTGATATTTATTTGTATTATCAATCACCATTTATCATTACAAGAAGCTTGATCTTTATCTTTACTTAGTTTTAAACATCATGCACTTGTCCTCATCTTGCTACTTCCTAACATCTTGAAGCAAATGTACTCCATCAATCTTGCTCAAACTTTAACTTGTGTAGAAATGACTAAGTATGGGAACCTTGCTGATTTTATTGAGTATCCATTTTTTAAACTTAATAAATTCTTCCTTGCTCACTCACATGATCTCAAATTTGGACCATATGATCTCCTCACATAGGATAATCTAACCATATAATGAATTTCTACTATAACCCTCACATGTGTGAGATATATCACCATTAAAATTCCTTCTCAAAATCTTCTTTCATAGAGCCAACCATGCTTGGAACTTGTCTAGGAGGCAAAATTTGCTCCTTCATAACTTTTGCCATATTTTGGTGTAGGATTTGAAATTTAATGGAAATCAACTATGCATAAAATAGAAAAAAACCCATATGATAAACTTCTTCTAAAATATCCACATATTTGAGATATGTCACCATAAAAATTATTACTTGGATATTTTTTCCACAATTTAAATTTGGTTAAGTATGGTAAAACACTATCAAAATGCCTGGGATCCCAAATTTGCATTTATATATCTTTTAACATTTTATATCACATGACTTGAAATTTGCTGCATAATAAATATGCATAATACTAAACAAACCCAATTAACCATTTCCTCCTTACTCATCCATATGTGTCAATGATGATGTCATCAAATTACCTACTTAGATTTTATGCCACTAGACCCAAAGTGTCTAGATGAAAACTATGGACAACTAGATGAGTTACACTTATTCACATAAGAAATTAAAGCTTATAAAAGATCTTAGGGACCTTTTGCATATGATTAATACTTTATACTCATCCCTAAACATCTCTAACCATGCCAAAACACAAGATCAACCGAGCATACTATGAATAACATGTTTCACACTTTGTCATTATCACATAGACTATTAAGGTACTTTATCCACTCACTTAGACACAATCATGACATCATTGAAAATAATCCAAAAATTTCCCCCTTTATCATTTATGTCAATAAACATCATATATATAAATATACAAATTATCTTCTCCCTCTCTTCAAGCACTCCCACAACAAATTTATTCATATTTGACACAATGGCAAAGTGGGTACCAACTAAAATTGAGGACCAAAAAATACCATAAATAGGAAAGGACCATCTTATAAATATGATACAAACTCCCCCTTACCTTGATCCTAATTCTACTTGCCTTGACATCTTCCTCTTACTCCATGCAAACACTCTTATTCAACCAAGAACTACAACCAATGATGAAAGAACACACAAAACCACTAACATCTGATGGAAAACAATAAGAAAATTTTGAGAGATATTCCCCCTATGAGCTCTAATAAATTTCACCTTTTGAGCATCTTTAGATATCCACACACCATGAAGAACCAACATATAGGCTTACTAGCCTTATCTCTCAAGCTACCACAAGGACCACCAAAAAAACTTCATGCCACTCAAAAACTAGGAAACATGCTCTCAACCAACTTGAGAACTCACCTTGAAATACTCATGACTTAATCTTTTGGAAAATTTGATCAAAATGCACTCTTCTTCACACTAGGCCTAACTAGCCTCCTTGTAGCCCTACCTAGAACTTGCAGAACCCATAATTTTTAGTAGACACATCTTCAAGACCTAAAACTTAATATATTATATCACTCTCACATTCCCCCTCAACCACACCTATTTGCATCACCAAGCACATCCTCGACAACATACTTCTTCCACAAACCTAATATCCAATTAACCCTCCATATTGACAAAAAATAAAATAAATCAAGAACTACAAACCTTAAAATATATGTGAAGCTTGATTTGATAACCCATTTTAACCATTTAATATATTAATAAGCCTAAAGCCTTAATTCATAAGGGAAACCATGTTTTTAGCATAGTGCAAAACCCTAAAATCTTAAAAACAACAAAGTCAAGAAACCTCCTTCTTATCAATCGATGCCTTTGAAAAATTTTACATATATGGAGACACCTATCGCATAATTTTGGACCAATATTTGAGCTTCCAAACCATTGGTAACATAAAATTCATATAACCCATTTTAGGCCTACTTTCTCTTAAGCCAAAAACTAAGAAAACTGAGAGCACTCAAAAATCTTAAATTGGGACAAACATACCTTTAGACCAGAAAAGCACCTAGAGAACATCACAAAAAAATGTATAAAGATTTATAAGCACCAAACTCTTATTGATATTCCATCAATCTCATTAATCCATTTGGAACCATCCATTTTGATCCTATATTATAGCTCCTTCATAAACCTCTGGAGCAAACTTATGAACTTTTTACTCCCCTTTAACTACAGACCTTATTTGATTATAATTATCATCTTTAACACACAAAATTACATCTCTACAAGAAAAATGTCTCCTAAGAAGCATAGGCAGAGACATCCTCTATACCACAACGCTCTACCATGGTATGAAACTAGGAGTTACCCATAACTCCTCATATTCCTTCTCATCCTTGGTCATTTGATACTTATAGTTATTTTTCTTCTTCTTATTTAGATTAGGATAAATAACTTCCTATAACATTATCCTTTTCTTATATGATTGGATTGATAATACAAGGAGACAACATGGATTCATGACATACCTTTTCATTTGAATAATCTTCCTTGCAATTTGGAACCTCATCATTAGGCATAGACAATTAATGTTATTTACATGATATATGCTCAATAATTATAGGATGTTCACTTGGATCCATACATCCTTAGGACTAGCCTCAACTAGTATCTTGGTCTTCTCCTTGAGCTTGATCTCTTCATTTTCAACATGAGTAGACAATGACACCTCTTGGTACTCTTAAACTTTAGAAGTATTATCAGCCATAACAATAAAATTACATAGACCTCTGTATTATAATGACTCTCACTTGTCATCTTTGGCTTACATGTTTTAACATTCCTTCTTTCTTGCACTCTAGGAGCCTGATTAAACTCATTTTGACTTGATGGCCTTTATTTACAAAATCTAGAAATGTGACCTTTTTGTTCACAATTTTATCACACCATACTCCTTGATGGAAACATAGTTTGGCTTACCATTTTTGTACAAAAACATGCCATATGTTATTTATCATGACAAACAAAACAATCTCCCCTTTTTGAAGAGGACTCGCCTGGTATAATCTTATGTGGACAATGGTTTGCAAAGTGTCCCACATTAAAATAGTTGAAGCACTTAATTTTACTCAATCCTTTTGACTAATAACCCCATCATAGTCCCATAGAAAATCATTTCTAATAGGTCTCTTTCATTCTCTAGCCCTATTGCCAAATTTATTACATGTGTAACAATAACCATTGAATCTAGCATACCTCATGGCATTTGGCTATCTAATCTAATTTATCTTCATTTTACCAGCACCTTCAGTCCTTGTCTAATAATTTGTCTTCAAAGTATGATTGTCTTGGTTCATATTAGTCTTCATCTTATCTTGAGTTACATTCTTTTGTTATTCTTCATATCGAAGACTATTTTTTCACTAACATGCTTTTAACAACTTAGAATATTGTCTAGATCACATGAGCTCTTTTCAAATCCCAAAAATGTCTTCACCTTACTAGCTATTTTTATAGCTCAGATTTCAAAGACTCATTTTCAGAAACATAAGTTAAACATTTATCTTATTTAGCTTTTAAGATGGTAGATAAAATTTCCAATTGACAACTAAGATGCTTGATCATATCTTCAAGCTCCTTGGTGTCTTCATAGGATCTCTCCTCATACACATTGAATTGCTCCTCATATTATTTGAGTTTAGATTTCATATTATTATTGATCTTCTTCTAAATTTTTAGTTATTTAAGAGCATTCATCGATATAGTATCACAGTCTACCTCATCTTCACCATATCATCTTAATCACTCCAAGTGGACACCTTATAATATGAACAACTTCCTTCCTCAGCCATGAACAGAGCTTCATCTTTAGTAGGACCAAAACATTCATTATTATATTATAAATCACTCTCTTCACTCTCATATGATGAGTTAAAATCTTCTTTGGTGTGCAGAATCTTCTTGTTTTTTAAGGACTTCTTATTATTATAATTTCTAAATCATTTCTTCTTGTATGTCATCTTTTTTTCATCTTTACCTTCACCATGCTCTTCATGATCAATGTTTTCATGCATATGAGGTCACTTATGATAAAAATTTCCCATCTCTCCAAAATTGAAACATTTGAAGGGTAGTTTACCCTTATACTTCCCTAAGCCTATGTTTAATTTCCTATTAATCAAAGTAATAAGTTCATCATCATCAATATCAGATATGTCATCCTCTTTGGATTTTTTACCTTGGAACTATTTCTTAGACTTCATCTTTATCTTTAATGTTGCTTCCTTATTTGGTTTTATATCATAATTTACTCTCATCTCATAGGTAGTAAGGGTGTCATGCAATTGATCCATTTTCAACATAGTGAGATCATGACTTTATTTTATAATAGATACATTTGTATCAAACTTGAGAGGAAGAGACCTTAATACCTTTTGGAGTATAGTAGCCTCTTCAAGATTCTCTCCAAGACCTCTAATGATGTTCATAGTCTCATCAATTTTTTGTAGAAAGGATGCCATATAATCTTCTTCATTCATCTTGAGACTTTCAAATTGCCTTCTATGAGTCTATAACTTAGCAATCTTGACATTTAAATCTCTTTCAAAATTGATCTACATTTTTCCCATATATCTTTAGTATATTTACAATGGATTACCTTGGTGTATTTAGTCTCTAAAAGACTAAAATTGATAGCATTCATTGACTTGGAATTGTTTTCAAATAACTTCTTATCTACTACATTAGATGGAGGAGTATTAGGAGCAACATAACCATCTAGAACAAATTTCCGTAAATCAAACCCTAGGGACATAATGTATGTCCTCATCCTTGTACTCCAAAAATCATAATTGGATCCATTAAACATTGGCTCTTTCTTAGTAGACAAACCTCCTTGATAAATACCCATATTGTACCTTGGATCACCTTCAATCCATTAAGCCTTTATCAAAGGACCTTCTCTATGACCAATTTTTAGACATTTAATCACTAAAATGGGAGGGGGTGAATCAGTGAGCCAAAATAATCCAACTTTAATTCTTATCTTTAGAAACACTTAATCAGTTACCATAAGCATTCATGAATCATACACATCATTCATAACAATGAGCAAAAGAGATAATGCAAGATCAATCACATAACACATGACATCTATGGGAAACCCTCTTGGGGAATAAAACCCATTAGAACCTACAATTAGAATATTATAATACAATAAAAGGAACCAATTCAGATCATATACAAATGATCAAGCAAATATAATCCCTATTTAGTGAGACTACAATCCTACTAGGTGTTGTCACACCTATCTAGTTGAGCTACAACAATAACCAAAATTTTAACAAGTTTTAGATTGAAATGAGGATGAAACTACATTAGATGATAATCTACCACAACATCACCTATGAACACATCCATATTTTTACTAATGTCTTCAACACTTGATGATATACCTATGTTTATCATTCTTCACCTTCACTCACACTCAATTTGTAAGATCACTATTATTCCAACAAAATTATGACCTAAAGGTCATAAAAATAGTCCTAAAATTTTTATACTATTCAAATCATCCTCATGACACTCTACCCATCCTTATCTACATAAATTACACATGCAATTCACTCTTAAAACTCTCCCAAGTCTCTCACTCAAAATTCTAATAATCACCATCTTTTTTTCACTATTTATAGAGCATACTTGATAATCAACACCTTGGTTATATATTATCCATGACATATCCCTTAATTTATATCTCACATGAATACATACCTGAATACAAATTTTGTAGGTTGGGCATAACATCTTTTGGTCACACTTAAGTAGTTGTGTCTTTTAATAAGGCCTTTATAGCTCTTATAGGTCTCATGGATACATATTCACCCATTTAGCACACCATAAAAAAAATAAGAAAATAATACCAATTCAAAAATCATGGTTCCACTCCTTATATCCCCTTTAATATCATAAATTTATCACAATCGTATTTTCTCACCTATGTGTGTGCTCAAACAACTCAAACATTGACTTGGTGCACAAGAACATTATGAACAAAAACATAGTCAACTTATTAATAATTGTTCATACTCAATATATATTTATCACACCTAAAAAAAACATATATATCATACTTATGGAGTTTAAAACACTCCTAGATAGATGAGTCATCATGAGACATCAAAAAACATCAACACAAGCTCAAACATCCTTCTTGGGTCACTTACAAAACATAGTCAAACAAATATTAAACTTTGGAAATTCACAACTATGTATATATACACTTTAATATATTAAAATATATATTTATATATGTGCCTTGGATTCCTCTACAAGTTGACTTTTTACACCATGAGTAAATTCTACCTGGATCAAAAGATATGGCAAAAATATAAAGTACTAGTTTTTATTTTAAAAATTCAAATATTCAAATGCAAACGGTCATAGTTAAACCTTGAACACCATACTCACATCTCATGTCCTCAGTTATTAGATTAAAAATGCAACATCAATCTTGTTTTATATTTAACACATAGGCATCGATGCTCAAATGTTAAACATCTAACAATTACCTAACCTCATGTAATCTAGAAACTTTGAATCAACATGTTCTTTCAATCTTATATACATAGCTCAGTCTTTAAAAATTATTAACAACTATCACTTTAACTTCCTTGATTTAATAGACACTATTTATCTCTATATAGATAATCACCCATTCATCATTTATCTTTGGAATAATCTTAATCTTTATCTCTGCTCAGTGTTAAACATCATAAACTTATCCTCATATTGTTGCTTCCTAATACCTTAGATAAAATGTGCTCCGTTGATCTTTCTCAAACTTTAAATTGTGTAAAAAATGACTATGGGAACCTTTATTACCTTCATGAGTATCCATTTTTGAACCTTAATAACTTCTACCTTGCTCACTCGTATGATCTCAAATTTGGACCATATGATATCCTCAAATAAGAAAATCCAACCATATAATTAACTATTCCTAAAACCTTCACACAATATATATATATATATATATATATATATATATATATATATATATATATATATCACCATTAAAATACCTTCTTAAAATCATTTATCATAGAGCCAACTATGCTTAGAACTTGTTTGGGAGGCCAACTTTGCTCTTGCATAAATTTTGTTGTGATTCAATGTAGGATCTAAAATTTAGTATAAATAAACTATGCACAAAACTAAAAAAAACCATATGATCACATTATCATTAAAATTTTACATGTGTGAGATATGACACCATAAAAATTCTTACTTGGTTCTTCTTGCCACATTACAAATTTGGCTATGGGAAAACACTGTCAACATGCCTGGGAACCGAACTTTGCACTTGTATATCTTTTGATGTGCTACATAGCATGAATTGAAATTTAGAACATAGGAACTAGGAAATATACTAAACAAATCCATTTGATCATTTCCTCCTTACTCATCTATAGGTGGTAATGGTGATGGCATCAAATTACCTATTCAAATTTTCTACCACTAGACCCAAAGTGTGTTGATGAAAACTATGGATAATGAGATGAATTTCACTTATTAACATAAGAAATTAAAGCTTAAAAAACATATTAGGTATCTTTTTCACATTTTCAATACTTTATACTCATCCCTAAACATCTCTAACCACTCTAATATAGAAGATCAACTAAGCAAACTAGGACAAATAGATTACACACTTTGTCATTATCAAATAGACTATCAAGGAACATTATCTACTCACATGGAAAACTTCATGACATCATTCAAAATACTCCAAAAAAAATTTAGAAGTTAACTTAGGAAATATAAAGAGTCGTTGTGAAACCTTCCACATGTGCCAAAACACTTTCATAGGTTATACAATTGCCAAAACATCCTCTTGTTATAATTTTTTAATTAATTTAACTTAATACCTGAAATTTTTTTAGTTATTATTAACATGAATGACAATAATATAACATATCAAATATTTTGAAACATTTTGAATGCTTGTCTATCAAGGGAAATTATACAACTTTCATAAATAGCTCAAATAATGACCTTATAGTGACATGAAATGACTTAAGACCAAATTTTAAAATGACCAAGGTTAATAGCACATAAAATGATATAAAATAAGAAAATGACACACCCCATTACATCCTAATATATCCCTATATGAATATTTTTACTATATAGGGTTAACTTATTTTGACTTGTGATTAAAATAGTCCATAGTAACCATGTAACACATAAAAGAAAATATGTCTAGGTAGATATGATATTAAAGCACATACAACCAATATGATCACATGTATGCCTAATATGTGTGATAAATATCATGAAAACATATAGATAGTAATTTTAAAATCTCAACAAGAAAACACGTACTGACACAACACTCAAAATCAAGTCTAAAAGTAATGGTCCAAGGAAATGTCAAACAAGGGGAATGTTCAAATTCCATAAAATTAAATGGGAATGACAGTAAAATTTACACAAAATAATGGAATGACATATTCAAAATTCCAATAATGCAATGAAATATTCAAATGTCTATGAGATAAAACATAAGCACATGGACTACATATACTGGAGCATAGTCAAGTGCTTAGAAAAGCAAGACAAAAACAAGGAAATATACTCAAGGAAGTGTCTAAAGGAAAAGCATAATCAACCCATATAGACATGTCATAATGACCCATGATTCAAATGTGTTATAAAAAAATGTCAAGTACATATCATATCAACAACCTAATTTAATGTATAATCATAGATAATAGGCATGCATAAGTACATATGTAAGCTCAAAAATAATAGTGTAGAGTGATCATCAAATCATATAACCCATGTATATCAAGATTGTAGAATATGGATAGCCCCAATTTCCTAATGATGTGAGTATATGTAAGGCCCAACACCTATAAGTGTATCATGTATCTATGTATTTTTATGTATATGTATATATGAGTAAATTGTATGCTAATCATGAACGTGAATCTAACATATAGATTCCAAGGAGTTAATAGAACATGTAATTACAAGAACTATTTTTGGAGTTTTGAATGTTTTGAATTTTTATTTTATTTTCTAGAAGAGACAAGATAATCCTATGATCTCCTCCAAATGATTATCATAGGTGTCTCCCCACTTGAAACATAGTGAAATGAATTAGTGGCACTCCAATGGAGCATGTATAGGTGCAATATCTATTACTATAGTATTTGTGATTCTCAATGTATGTATAATGGGATTGTGGGATCATGAAGTAAAAATAGAAGTAATAGGGGTTTTTGGAACCCATTTATGTATATTATATGGTTTATTTAGAATATTAAAATCGGGATCATCTTTATGTTCTATTGATATCTAAATATGGTATGTAAAATATAAGGATTCCATAGAACCCAATATTTATCTTTGATGTAAACATATCTAAAGTATTGATTTCTCAAATTACTTGTTTCTTACCCTTTTATGATGGATTATATTTAATAGGATTGATAATTAATTTCCTAGATGCTATTATCTCTTATTCAAGAGGATGCTCATATGGAATACAAGAAACTATATTTTCCTGACTAGCATGAATGTACTTAGCACACCCATACACTATGGAAGGTATTGATCAAAGAGTGTGTATCCAAGGTCTTCCCAAAAATATGTCAAAGATACGTGTATAAATTATAACTAGGAAATTAGTAACCACATGTGTGGGACTGAATTGTAAAGTTAGACATATCTCACCAATAACCTTATAGGAGGTCTCATCGAAAGATATGATTGATCTAGTAGACGGGTGTAAATCATGATGAGTATAACCTAAATACATAATTAATGTCATGGTGAATGTTTTTTACTTGCACTATTATAAATCATAACACTATGTATGGGGTGTTTATCAAGGTATGCTAGAATGAATAAAGAATGAAGATCATAGCCATCATCCTTAATTTCATTATCATCAAAAGAAATAGCTAGTTTATAAACCATATGAGGTACATGTCTCATGTAAGTACCAATGACCCTATCTAGTGGGTGTCCATAATATGATAGATAAGGATGTTCACCATATTCCATTTTAACTTATGGTTCCTTTTTGTAATGCTCTTGTAAAGTATTATTAAATATTTTATGTTTATGGTGATCACTAGGTTGTGAACCTAATTCCTTTGGATGATTGTCATATGTAATATATTGGTCATCGATGAGGTTTTATATCTTATGATTAAAGGTAAAATATCTATTTGTATAATTCGTAAGTCATTAGTGATAGTCACAATAAGCATTTGCATCATGTCCTCTAGGTAGAGGTCTATTTACATTAACCTCTATAAGAGAAGGGAGAGGTATAAGATGATACTCTAGCAACCATGGGAGTAATGAAGTATGAGGCTCATGTAAATGTGTAAATTATCTAATTGGTTAATTAGATATAATAATCTAATTCATTTGTTTTTTAATTGTGTTAACCATGGTGGTTGCTTCCTTTTTAGGCTTAGGAGGTTTTACCTTATAATTTGGTTTAATTGTAAATTTTACACTAGAGGTAGATGTATTTGGTTTGTTTTATACATACTTGATCTTATTTAGTGACACAAGATTCATCTCAAAGTCCCATACAACATGAAATAAATCATAACAATTTTCAAACTTTTTAAAAATAATGGACTCATGTAAAGGAGCAAGCAAACCTTTTTGGAATTTTTCTTTAACTCTCTATCTACCATATGACTGGTCATTTTAGCTAGCATTGTCTTGTATATAAATACATATTCAGTAATTGGATCATTGGTTCCATGTTTTATATTTTTAATTTGAGGATGGGAAACCTTTTTGGTAATGTTACTCAAATTATGTGCTGAAAATTGATCTGTAATACGTTTAAATGCTTTCATAAATTGAAGAGGTAAGTAATAAAACCCCCTCAAAGCATAATATTTGAAACTCCATGGAAATAGTTTGGTCAAAATTTTATAATTTGAATCATAATCAAGGTTTATTTCATATAAGGTTTGAAGATGTTGTTCAGGATCAACCTTACCATTGAAAAATGTGAACTTAGGTGAAACAAATCCATTTGGTAAAGGGTATAAAGAGATCTCAAGTGAAAGAGGGTTATGCAACAAATATTGTGAATCTATGGCTTGTGAAGACTTTGAATCCTTCTTTTTAGTGTTTTTAACCTTATCCTATAAGTATTTTACTACTCGAAGGAGTGATTTAAATGTATGCCTAGTGGGATTTTGATTAGTAATTTGAATAGTCACCACAAGGGTTAGAAACATGTTCTGAGTAGTAATAGGCATTGAAACTAGTATTTTATGTTTTGAATAGATGTATCAATAGTAGTTTTTTAGAATAAAGTTTGGATCACATAATCTATGCCCCAATTAGATGTATTTAGTTGTAGTTTGGGATAAGTTATAGTAGCTTCTACAGATTCACCATTACTAGGTGAGGTATCCTTTATTTGATCTTGTTTGATTATTTCATCTCATGTAAAATATAAAAATGCATCTATTAAGCCTTTATTTTTGTTGAGATGTGTAATCAATGATGATTCATATTCCATTTGGAATTAGGTTTTTGTACCAATATTTTCCATTGATTCACAATTTTTTTTTTAATTTTAATTATAGTATAATAATGAGAAAACAAAATTGTAGTTGACCTAGGGTTTGATGTTCAAATATTAGGTTCAAAAAATGTTTAACCCTAATTTAGATATGGATCCTATTTAGTGGTGAGGGTTAAGGATACAGAACTAATAGGGTAGAAGGGTAAATACCATATTTATAGTAGGTTAATTAATTTGTTAATCTTAGATGTACCATATATTCAATTTATAAAATTGAGATGTGATATTAATGGAAAATACAATTATGATAAATATAAAAATAACATTAAATAAAGTACTTAACTATTTTTATGATAATATAATGAAGATCTAGTACATGTACGAACTAGGTATGGAGATAGTTTTGGACTAGTTTTCAAATTCTAAATCCAGTACCTCTAGCTCTCCAGCCACTTGAATCAACCTGGGATAGTTGTGTTGATACTAGTGTTTAATCTTGATGCTAGTGTATTATATGGAATACTTGATGGAATATCATGTGACCACATAGACACTTCTAATTTTGGATTCACCTTCACTCTGGTACATTTAAATCTGGGCTATGGACTACCACTCTTAGTGAAATGACAAAATCCTAACTTTTCATCTTCAATGGTATCTTCGGAAAAAATGGGTTATTGGGAAAATGGTGTCAAGATAACACAAAATGAGAATAATATCAAAGGTTGGTGTATACATATCCAATAATCCAAAATAGGGACTTAGACTCATGTAATTATCCCCTATGTGTTGGCTAGTGTGTGAATCATGTAAATGTGTAAAGAAAGTACAACAATGACCTAACTTGTAACTTGGTAACTTATGAGTACTCATTTAGTATATAAAACTTGTATCTAGTTTGTTATTTGGAATAATATTAAAATAAGGTAGAATAGGAAGGCTTTCAGTAACATGAGTGCTTCTCGAGTGGTTTTTTAGTCTAATTACTAGGTTTAGTAGATGAGGAATGAATGAGTGTTGATATTGTATTAATACCAATATTATTGGGAGATTAATAACATTAAATCACTTAATATAACCATTTTTATACATTTTAATTTAAAATTAGATGACTTTTAGGGAAATAGACACTAACATTTAGCTAAGATAGTAACATTTATGCTATTGTTTGGCCTAGATGTTAGTGTCTAGGGAGAAGGAGAGTAGGCATAAGCTTAAAAATTATAGAGGTGTCAGAGAAGTACATTTTAAACATTTTGTGTGAGATGGGATATTTGTGTCATTAGTATAAGGTTAGTTAGACTAAGATATAGGTAAAGGGGCATAAGATAAAGTATATGTGAGGCATTCAAAATCAAAGTAGGTGTATAACTAAGAGTAAGAGATAGGGCCATGATTTTTATTCTAAGTGTAAAAGAATAAGGTGATAAATAATCACAAAATATCATTTACACTATGTATTAAACCTTTTTTTCTCGTATTTCTATTATACTACCTCTATAACACACTCCAACTAACTTTCTAACTAAATTTAAGTCTTGAATTTGCTTGAGTTTCACATGACTATTATTGATTAAGGCATTTAAGCCACTCAAGGAATGTCATAAGACCTTATTTGATTCCAAAAATATGAATCATGATCACACATTACTCTATAAGATAATAAAACCTTAAAATTTCCATTTACAATTTCAATATCTTTGAATTACCATTTTGGTGAGAAACTAAAGAACTAGTCAAAGTTTGAATTCTACTAAATATAAAACCTTATAAATGATACAATGCCTTATATATATAAACACAACCAAAAATGACTAAAATTTACATTAATGGACCTCTTAAGATGATACTCCTACATCAAATTTCCAAAGTGGGAAAATTTGAGCTCCAACTAAAATGAAACTTCTTCCATGTCTTACAATTTTTACTTTTCTTACCTTCTTGTCTTCATCTTTTTATTATTTACTTATGCATCCTCTCTATTTATTCATTTTATCTCTTCTTTGTTTGTTGAGATGCTCATACATGTGATCATGTTCAATTTATTCATACTTATAGACCTTATTTTTGGCATTTTCTTCTATTACACTTATACATAAAATAGATTCCTCAAGAAAATCATGCACTTAATCATGCCTTTGAGGCATTTTCAATATCTCTCCTCTTCTAGCATATTATTTAGGCTTTTGATTAACTTTATGGAATCTAAAAGGTCAATTCTAAATATATTTTATGTTGATTCTCTTTCTTATTATTCTTTCTATGTTCTTCTCCGACATGTGCATAAACTTACATTTCAACCATATTCTTAAATGATTTATTATGGAATATTTCAAAATGTTTTTCATTGTATATCACATCCATCTTATTCTTCAGGAGGTTCATATTTCTTACTATCTATTTTTTTAATTTATCCTTGAATTTTAGTATTTATACTTTCCTTTTGTCATAAATTTTCCCTAAAGTCTTGTTTCCAATCATTATTCCTTCTCTTTCTTCATAAATTCTTATTCTCTACTTTCTTAAGACATGCTCACATACTCATACCAATTTATTACTTTGGTAATGTTCTTAATGTAATATTCATGGACTTGCAATATTTAATAACACCATGTCAATACATGAAAGATGATTACCAAGCAAAGAATGCAATCACCTTGCCTTTACCTTCTTCTTTTTATCTTCTTGTGGCTTCTTGTAACTTGAATGTATTTTCTCTTCCATTACTGATTTGAGTTTGATTCATTTATCTATTCCTGGACTAACATTTTCTTCCATCAAAACTTATTTTTTCTCCAAATTTTATTATTCATGAATATTTTGATTGTTATCGTTATTTCTTTATTTTTCTTTGAACTCTTGTGTTTTATCTCTTTGCTTCTTCATATAACAATGTAATATTTATTATCTTTATATATTAATACCTACACAAAAAACATCCTTAACACAAATAAAATATTATTTAGGAGTGTTGGGTGAATATTTTATCATCAACTAACTGAGGACAAAATGGGTATATCAACCATAACATAGGGAGATTTACACCATGAAAAGTGTGGGTTTACTAGATCTGGATGAGGTAAATCTCTCCTCTCATCAAGGGGAGGTTCCCTATGAATATTTATATGCGATGTGTATATATAATTATAAGGAACCTCCCCTTGATGAGAGGAGAGATTTACCTCGTCTAGATCTAGTAAACCCACAGTTTTCATGGTGTAAATCTCTCTGTGCTATGGTTGATATACCCATTTTGTCCTCAGTTAGTTGATGACAAAATATTCACCCAACAATTTTTGGTGACTCTACTAGGGAAGAGCATGTAGTTTAAAGTCCCAAACCTCAAACTAAAGTAGATCTTACTCTTTTCCATTTTCGTTTTTGACCAAGGGTGTTTTTGACCCCATGTTTGAGTTGGCATAGTAGAGCGATTTTGATCTATTTCCTCCTCCATCTTTCCTCCAATGATCTAGGAGTCTTCCTCTTGGCCTTATCAAGTCACCAACGCAAGGTAGAGCTTCTTTTCCTACTGTTAAAAGTACCTTGCCTATAAATACCCCACCAAGATTTGTTATCCCACCATTTAATCCTCTTATCATAATGGCTCAAGGTCTGTGGGGCAATTCCTTTGGTCCTCTTAATTTGACCCCACCCTTGCATGAACTACCTCATAGTTCTAGAAAAAAAAATCCCAAGTTTTTTGGTGACAGGAAGGTTCATCCCGATGAGCATATTATCACTTTCTCCATAGCATGTGGCGTAATCGGTGTGGAATTTGAGGATCTAGCAGTTAGAATTTTTGTGGAAACCCTGCAAGGCACTGCCACAGATTGGTTTTACCACTTGTAGGCTGGGTCAGTGACTAACTAGGACCTCTCAAAGCCAAATTTGAAGCTAGGTTTAAACCTGCTGAAGATGCACATGCTTTGTTAGCACAACTAACACAAATGAAAAAGGAATCCTAGGAACCCATGAGGGATTTCATAGCTAAATTTAATAAGTTAAGAAACTAGATTCCAACTGTTGCTCAACCCACCCAGAGAATCTCAAGTGCTTTTTTGTCAACTCACAGCTTCCTAAAATAAGTTTCCTATTGAGGTGAGCTAGCCCTATGGATCTAGCATTGGTTCAAAATTTAGCTACTGAGATTGAGGATGATCTTATCCTGGTAAGTAGGATCAAAAAAGACCCTAGTAAAAATAGATTCTCCTTATCTATTGAAAGATCTTCTATAGGCACTACAGATATTATGGTGCAAAAATTAACAAATGAACTAATAGCTTTGAAGAGGCAAATAACCCAAGGTACATCTGCTCCCACCTATCGAGATATGCCCAAGAGAACATTTTAGAATCAGCAATATCAAGGTAATGCTACCCAAAACCAAGGGCAATCAAATCACCTACCTCCCCCTCCATGGAAATTAGCCATTGAAGTAGCACCTACCAATTCAGCGATCGGTTACCTAGAGGCTAAACATGACTATTCGCTCCAACCTCAGTTGGACCAACAAGATGATGTTAATCTCTTCAATAAGTAGGAAGAAGAATTAGCTGGCAACTCCAATATTGGTTTCCTAGATTACTAAATGAAGCTGGAAGTAAAGGAGAAGGGTTGGATGGATCCTATGCTATTTTCACTAGATCTTAAAACTAGTCAGCTCCATAAGCTGATAAAAGGAAAGCAGAAGAAGAACCTCTGTCGGTGGTTTCCATCGCTAAACAAGGAACTTCATTACCTCCTCAATCAAAAGGTCGGGTAACTCCCCAAAAATTAAGTACCTCCAACCACTCCATACCTTCCAACTCTGTTGCTCAGAATAGTACCACACCTAATAAAGACCCAAATGAGGGACTCTCTTCCTCTGTTTCAAATTCTTTTCAATTATTTGATATAATTGATCATGCCAGAAAAACTAAAATCCAAATGACAAAAATTGAATATTTGAAAGCTAACCCAGAACAATTTGATAGGTTGGCAGAATATGTGAAAAATAAAGTCATTCCTATAGGACAAGATTCTTCAAAGGCCATTCATGATCCCCCAAAAAATAGATCTGCCTAGAATAATCTTGTCATGACCGCTCTTGTTGCTCTTGGTAAGATAAAACCTTTCTATGTTTCCCTACTAATAAATGGTTACAAATTGAGTAATTGCATAATAAACTATGGAGCCTCAGATAACATCATGCCTACTAAGGTGGTAGATTCCCTTGGACTAACTTTGTCCAAAACTTTTGGGAGGTGTTTTTCTATGGAAAACAAGCAAGTTCCATTCCTTGGTCAGATAAAAGATGCCCAATTTCCTTTCGTAGCTTTTCCAAAAAAGAGAATAAAAATGACGGTTCTAGTGGCCGATGTTCCAGCCTCTTACAACATTCTACTTGGGAAAAATTTCTAAAAAGATGTTGGAGGTGAGCTAAGCATGGACTTGTCGAAAGCAAAGATCCCAATTCAGGGTGTTATGAAGAAGTTGCTCCTTGAAAAAGAGGCAAGGTATGTAGTCACCTGATCATCAGCACCAAAAGCTCACATTTTATTTGAGTCTTCAGGCATGGACAAGTATTTCCTATCTATGGATGAGATCCAAGAGGCATCCGATGAAACTCCTATAAGTAACAACTTGGGATTGTGTTCAGCTGACATGGTGGGAGAATCGACAAAGCAAAATGAACACATGAAAGAACCTCTTCTCCCAAGCGAAGGAATTTTTGAAGGAAAAGTGGTGAGTAATGAGGTGTGGACCTTAGAATTTGATGCTAGCTACTCTTCTACCAGTTTGGGAGCCAGGGTTGTGTAGGTATCTCCTCAAGGAGACATTGTTCTTTTGTCTTAAAAGTTATAGTTCAACAACACCAATAACATGACTGAGTATGAATCCCTGTTACTTGGATTACAGGCTACCAGAGAAAAAGGAATTAAGCTACTTCATGCTAAAGGGGATGCTAAATTAGTGGTTTACCAGGTAAGGAAACTCTATCAGACCAAAAATCAAAGATTGTGCCACTATCACAATCTTGTTTGGAATCAAATCAAAAATTTTGATGCTTTCAACATCTCTATCATTCCACAAAAATTCAATGACCAAGTGAACACATTGGTTGTCTGTGCTACTCTCTTGGTTCCCCACCTAGACTTTAAGGGAGATAAGTACACTATTGAACTAGTTTTTTGACCAAGTGTACCTGATAATGCTGGTCATTGGCAAGTATTCAACAACAATGGTCAAATCATCATCTTCTTGGAGCAAAAGGATAGTTTTGAACAACTGTGTTTTGAAGGCAGTGAACTTCAGGAATGTGAAGCAATCTCTAAATCAAATTTGAACATAGATGAACATTTCCTTTAGCTTAAGGGGAAAAATTTTCCCAAAGGCCTGGTTTCCCTAGAGAAATTGATTGATAACCATGACAAGTTTATTAAACAACAGCGAATAGATTCAAACTCCTCTCAAGATTTTGATCAGGTAAACCTGAGAACCAAGGGAGATCCTAAGATGGTAAACATTGAGAAATGCTAAACTCTCAAGGAGAGATTTAGGCTTGCTAATCTACTTTGCCAATATATAGATGTCTTGGCTTATTCCTATGATGACCTGAAATCACTCAAGCTGAATGACATTCACCATGACATTCCTCTGAAGGTAAACTTCGTACCTTACAAGCAAAAGTCCAAGCAATATAATCCAAAAATCTTAGGTACTATTTTAGCTAAGATACAAAAAATGCTTGATGCCTAGATAATTTTTCCAATCCATCACTCCACATGGATTGCTAACATAGTGCCTATCAAAAAGAAGAATGGTGAAACTCAAATCTGCATGGATTTCAGGAACTTAAATCAGTTAACCTTAAAAGATAACTACCCCCTCCCTATCATGGATCAAGTCCTTCAAATGGTAACAGGTTTAAAATTTTTATCAATGCTGGATGGTTTCTCGAGGTACAATCAGGTCGAAGTCGAAAAGGTGGATCAGCATAAGACTGCCTTCACCACACCTTGGGGCACATTCGCCTATCAAAGGATGTCTTTCAGTCTGATAAATGTAGGGGCCACATTTCAAAGATAAATGGATCTCACTTTCAAAGATGAGATGGGAAAGTTCATTGTAGTGTACCTAGATGATTTAACAATATTTTCAAAGCATCGTTCTGACCATGTCCACCATTTGCAAAGAATAATGGAACATTGTCATCAGAATGGTATTTCTTTAAATCCAAATAAATCTATTTTTGGGGTAACTAACGAGAAACTTCTCAGACACATTGTACCATAATAAGGTATTAAGATTGACTTAGAAAGAGTCAAGTCCATCTAGGAACTTACTTTGCCTACCAACAAAATTGTAGTTCACTCTTTCTTTAGAAAGGTGAATTTTCTCTAAAGATTCATCCCTGAGTTTGCTGAGAAGACCCACCACATCATCGATATGATGAAAGACAATGCTACCTTCAGGTGGACTGTAGAGGGTAAATCAGAATTTAAGGACATCAAAGAAGCAATTGCTCACGCACCAGTCCTGATTTGCCCAGATTACTGTAAAATTTTCAAAATCTAAAGTTATGCTTCCAAACATACACTCTCAGCCATTTTAATTCAACTAAACCAAGAAGGCGTAGAATCTCTTATCTCTTTCATGAGTTATCCACTTAAGGTTCATGAGCTAAAATATTTTAACATGGAAAAGCATGTATATGTAGTGGTCAAAGCGGTCAAGCATTTCAGGTTTTATATCCTGAACTCTCAGACCAAAGTTCTCATACTTGATACAACAATGAAGTCCATTTTGACTCAGCATGAGTTTGGTACAAAGAGGGGTAATTGGATCACCAAGATTTAGGAGTTTGATTTGGACATAAAACCTACCAAACTCATGTGGGGAAAGGGTCTTTGCCAGTTGATCACCAAAAACATTCTAGATGAGGTAGAAAGTGAAGAAATAGAGATCGAAGGCGTGCCTATGGTCCTCTTTATTGCCACTACTAATGACTGGTATTCTGACCTTGACCATTTTCTTACATATGGTGAGTGTCTTGTTCATCTTTCCTATAAAGAGAAAAGGAGTGTTAAATTAAAAGTGGTTAGTTATGTTTTATGGGATAATGGTCTGTACAAAAAGAACTTGGATGGAGCATTTCTTCGTGGTGTTGATAAGGTGCAACAAGAAAAACTCTTAGAGTCTTTCCATAATTTGGCCTATGGAGGGAATATTTCTACACTGATGACAGTGCACAAGATTTTGTGAGCAAGATATTATTGGCCCACATTGTTCTAAGATGCCTACGAATGGGTGTGTATGTGTGAATTGTGTCAACAGGTCATTGAGAGGCCTAAACTGGCTGCATTGCCTCTCAAGCCAGTAATAATTGAAGAGCCTTTCTAGTAGTGGGGTATTGACTTCATTGGCATAGTCAACCCACCTTCAAGTGCCAGACATGATTATGTCCTCATGGCAATAGATTACTTTACCAAGTGGGTGGAGACCATCCCAACCAAGCACGTTATGTCTGAAGTAGTGTGTAATTTTCTCAAGGAAAATATCATCTCTCGATTTGGGGTCCCACTCAAGATTGTAACAAATAATTCAGCTTATTTTTCATCACATGAAATTACTCAATTTTGTTTTTATTATGGGATTACCCTATCACACACTTTAGATTATTTTCCTTAAGGAAATGGCCAAGCAAAATCAAGTAATAAGAACCTAGTCACTATTATTAGGAAGTTGGTAGATGACAATAAGAGAATGTGGCACAAAGCATTGTATGATGCTTTATGGGCAGATAGGATAACACCCAAAAAGGATATAGGTATGTCACCTTTCCAACTTCTATATGGCTTGAATGTGGAGATCCCCATCACCATTTAACTACCAGCTCTCAGGTTAACTAAAGTAATCAAAGACTCAACCTTTGAAAGTTCAGTCGATAAAAGAATCATGTGTCTAACCAAACTAAATAAATAGTGAACCATGGTGGTGGATTAGATTACAGTGCATCAGAACCAGGTGAAGGAACTTTTTGATAAAAAAGCTAAGGTTTGTGAACTCCAAGTCAAAGATCAAGTCTTGTTATGGGACAAGAGGTGAGAACCGAAGGGAATGCATGGAAAATTTGACTCCTTATGGAGAGGCCCATTCACCATTCAACAACTATGTGGTGAGGTTAGCTTCTTGTTAGAATACTAGGATGGAACACCATTTGTGTTACCCCATAGTGGGTAACATCTGAAGCTGTTCAATCCTCGAAGCTTAGATGGATCTATTTGTATATATGTATAATTTTTATGTTTTGTCTATTTTTCCTTCATTTTTAGCTTGACTCCATAGCCTAATGGCTTGGATGAAGGTGCTTAGAGACTGGTTTCTACTCCCATTGATCAATTTGACTAACAGAAGTTCCCCAATAGGAGCCAACTATTGTTTCCAAAATCAGCTTAACTTATTTTTGGGAACAACCCCCTATGAAACTTGTCCATTTCATCTTTCATCTCTCTAAGTTTGTTTTCAAGACAGGTTTTTCTCGTTCTCATCTTGGTCTAACTGCACCTTTCAAAATTCATAATGTCTTTTTATTATGTCTTCCCCAAAATGTGAAGGTCGTTATGGTCTCGATATGACCAAGAGACCAAAACCTACCTCTTTCAGAGTTAGTGTTTTTTTCATCTATTTTTATGCATGGGTGGCAATTTTTGTAGCTAGTGCAGTTTGCCTTTGAGATGCAAGGGTGGAAAATTTTGTTGCCCATGCATCTTGACATGCAAGGGTAGAAAAATTTGCCACCCATGCATTTTTTCCATCACACCTACAAGGGTGGTGAATTTCACTGCCCCTGCATCACCTAATTTTCCAAGCACAACATTTATTGCCACATGCACTGGGTTGTTGGGGTCAATTTTCACCCCATATAATCTAATTTTAACCCTCTTTTGTTTCATTCCTCCTCTGCTCCTCCTAGCCTCTGCCTCTAAATGATCTAGTGAATGGGTTAAAGGGAATTTTTGTGGATTTATGCTCATGATGCACGTGGTTATCTAGGTAGGTTGTGTTTTTTGCATTTGTTTTATTTTTTCTATTATGATTTTCTAAGTTGGGGTTTTTTATTACCATTTTTCCCTTGGGCCAATCAGCCTGTTCCCTTTTCTCTCCCTCAAGTGTCATCCCTTTTTGCCCATAGTTTTCCCATGCTTCTTGTCTTTCCCCAAGATTCATGGGTGGTTAATTTTATGTGCCCTTGACTCCCTAGCTTCTCTGCACGGGTAGCAAATTTGCCACCCATGCACCTGTGCTCCCATACAAAGTTTTCCTATAGGGGCAACAAAATTCATCGCCCATACAGACTTTCCCTGCAAGGGTAGTGAAATTCACTGTCGGTGCAGACTTTCCCTATAGGGGCGGCAAAATTTGCCGCCCATGCAGACTTTCCCTGCAAGGGCGACAAAATTTACCACCCATGCAGACTTTCCCTATAAGGGCAGTGAATTTCACCACCCATACACTTTTCTTCTATCTAAATATGCATGGGTGGTGAATTTCACTGCCCATACATTTTTGATCATTCTTTATGCAAGGGAGGTGAATTTCACTACCCATACATTTCTCACCAAAATTTCTCTAACTCTAGAGAAATTTTCCCCTTCTCCATCTTTTTCCTTTCCTCCCCTTTTTACCCTGTTTTCTGACCCAGCCCTGTTAAGTGCCCTTCCTTGGTTATGATCACTTAATGTGCAAATTCTCCAATTTGCCCACTTTTCCTTAATTACACGATCATGACTGTAGTACTTTTAGAAGATTCTTGCTCATCATCACCCGTTCAATCGAGGCCAGTTTTGATGTCTAAAACTTCTTCAAAAAAGTCAAAAGCAATGAAGTACCGGTATCAGGGCATCTTTTTGATCACTTCGGTCACCTCTAATGTTGATGACATTAGAGATATAGAAATTGGCCATGTGGATATGGCTATGTTTGTGACTAGAACCAAGGCAATGAACTTGAGTTCTAAAATGAAGAGAATCATCGAAAGCAACATTCATCTAGTTGCCGCTTTCCCAGTGGCAGCACATCATACAGAGTTCATCCTCTAGCATACCCAGTTTTATAACAAAGAGACTAGATTAGTCTCAGATGCCATGGCAACATAATAATTCAGCTAGATCCTAAATTTATTGACAAAGTCTTCATGTGCCCTCCTGCTACCAAAGTGCTGAAGATTGACTTCATAGAAGCACATAAGGAGTATGACAAGGACCCTAAGAGGGAAAGGAAAGTAATAAATAATAGATGGTTGAAGGCCCCTAGAACTAATTTATCTAGATGGCTACAAAACTTCTTGAGGAGTGATTTCATTGAAGAAGTTGGTGACTTGATCACCCTTCTCAGTAGAGTGTAAGGCCTCCCATCTTCCTCACAGTTCTACGAGTGGATGTACCCATTTATTAAGATCATCCTCTAAGGTAAGTAGGTCATATTTTGGGGTGAACAAATCAACAATTCCCTTCACGAGCAACTGACTAAGGTATAAACTTCTTCAAAGTTCTATATGACTTCATACCTTGTGTACATAGCTACCTCAATGTGAATCTTTCCAAGTTTGACAACTGAAGGGGATAGAATGACCACCCCAGTGTACTCAGATTACCCCTAGTTAATGCTTCAAAGATTGATTTGCCATTATAAATGGTTAAATGATGCTTTCTTTGCCATATTTTTATGACTCTTCATCCCTCAACTCGAATAGAAGAGAGTATCTGATGGGGCTTAGATGGTCGTCAATGACTATGGTTGTATGTTCCTTCAGTTTCCCACCTTCTATTATCTTTGGGTTGGCTTTTTCCAAGGCTATCCCTATATGCTCCCTAGGTTTCCTTCTGATAAGTTAGTTCTGATGGAGCTATATAGACAAATGGCTATCATACATACTAGGTAAATAGAGCTGAAAAATCCAAGTTTTAAGTTTCCAATTGAAATTGGTAGATACTCTCTCTTGATAGTAGCTAAAGCCAAAGTCATGGAAATAGAGATGCAGCTAGTCACTATGAAATAATTCAAGAGAAGGGACAAATTTGACTATAGGGGTGTCAAGGACATGATCAAATGAAAGACTCAATTTCATGAGCCTATGATTAAAGACATCTAGGTAGACCTGAGAATAGTTGAAGAAATCAAGAGGATGGACTATAACAGGCTGACCCTAGAGCAGATCAAATATTTGGGGCTTACAGAGATTCCCCCAATTTGGTTGATGATAAGAGCATTATCAATAGCAAGTACTTGGCTGAGAAGATTGTTCACTCCCCTTTTCCTCCAATTCAGTGGTCTTAGAAAGAGCTAACTTCTTTGAGAAAGAGATTTGAGCCAATATTGACTAACACCAATGATTGGTTAGCAGCCAAAGGGATCGTACTAAAAGAGTTTATTATAGGATCAGAGGCTGAGTTTTAAGTAGAAATGAAGAAGAAGGCAAAAAATAGGACCAAGAACAAAGGTGATGTTCCTTCCCCATCTAGGCCTCACAAGCCTAGAATTATCTTTATTTCTAAAAAATCAAAGGTTATTGAAGAGCCAGAATCAATGGCTAAGGGAGTTGAAAAACAAATCTCCCAAGAGCAGGTAGTTCAGCAAATGGAGACAGATGAAGGACCCTCAGAGTAGTAAAGGACTGAGCCTCTACCTTCCTAAGAAAGGGCACAACCACTTACAGATGTCTCTCCTTCTCCACCTCAGTCCCCTGTGGCATCTCCTTCACCTCTATCTCCTATCAGTGTTCCTTCTTCTAGAGCCACCTCTCCTTCTAGAGTTATATTTGGTGATCCTCAGGGCACTTTTGGAGATACTCTTTGCTCCTCTAGATCTATTCCTAATTTGGCATCTCCTTCCTTCAATCTAGGAGAAAGTTTTACCCTTGATTAATCAATAGCTGGTATGGTTTTGCCTGTTACTCCTACTACAACCACTATTACCACTAGCAGTGCAGATGTTACCATGGTAACACTAGCTATGGGAACTATTGCCATAGTAAGTACTCCTTTCCCACCTTGGATGTTAGCATTCATGTCTTAAATAAATAAGTTAGCCATCTCTCTAGATGACTTTGATTTTAGCAAGATAGTGCCGGTGAAAGCTAAGGCTCCTAAGAGGCCAAGGATCCTCTCAAAATTGGTTGAGGAAAAATGACATAAATTTTTGGAAATAGCTAAGCCTCCACAGGATGCAACCCTTGAGGGTTTTGACATGAGCAGCGATTCCATCTCTCATTTTGAATTTGTCAAAGTTACTCATGAAGGTGCGAAAAACAATCTACAGTCTGTAATGGACATCATGGTCTAGAAATTTGACAGAGAAAAGGCAATAAAAGACTACTATAAGGCCAGGATGGAGCAATTAATGGTAGTAATAAGGAAATTCACTCTTCCCCTTGAAGCGACAACTCTAGAGGCCTTCTCTATAGATGACCCTATCATTCAAAAGGTAGAGAAAACCTACTTGAAAGGGAAAGTGCTGGAGGATTACGTTGAAAAGATGCATACTCAGGGAGTTTCCTTACTTATGGAGGTTGTAGAAAAGATAGACAAGATGAAGAAGGTGAGGGCAGATTTAGATGACCTTGTCTCTCTTATCTCTCAGGACATTGACAGTATAGAAAAATATCTTAGCAAGTGGAGGGAGATGAAGGATCTAAAGAAAAGCACCTTGATATCTATCAGCATCATTTCTAGCAAAGATTCCTATGTTGGGATCAAGGAGTCACTGATATACAGAATACATGTACGCAAGGAGTTGATTGAAGATCTCAAATCTTCGAAGGATGCTAGTGAGAAGAGCGACATAGGCCTACTGAATAGACTGGAAGAACTACCTTGTGACCTCACTTCTATGGATAACCAGTTTCTCTTAGTTGAAGAAATAATCCAAGGTTTCAAGGGTGTGATTCAAACAGATTTTGAAGAGAAAACCTTCTCAATGACTTCTGTGGATAACATTTTGGATAATCAGTTAACTCTAGATAATCTAAGATCTAGGTTAACTAGTCATGCTAAGGCAATCATAGCATTGAAAGATGCTTTAATTAGAGCCAGGGTCATCTTCAAGAACACAGTTGTGCCAGACAATATAGGAATTTAGGCATCCATTACTATGTATGATGCTCATTTGAAGAAGTCTAGTGGCAAGAGCTGAAACTTTTTCCCCTTCTTTCTTCTTTCCTTATGCACTTTTGTCATGAAAAAAGTGCATGCAATTCTGTAATGTGTAATTACATGTAAAAAATCTGGAAAAATATCTCAAAGTCAAAGATGAGTCATCTTTGACTAAGATATTTTTGTATTTTAATATTTTCTAAGTTTTGAAAGTTTCTCCTTATATATAGTGGAGACCTCTTTTGTAAATCTATCTCTGATAATTGAGAGAAAAAACTCTGTTGAAATTGAGACACTTCTTGAGACTTTGGGCTCAATTTGTAAATCATATTTTGTTAAATGAATGAGAAGCAGGTTTATTTCAGACTTTGTGTTGAATTTATCTATGTTATTTAGGAAATAGTTCTTATGTCCTATTTACTGATAATCTCTTATTTGTTTGATTTAATTAGCAAAGTGGGTGTGTTGATATTATCTGAGGGCATTTCTAAAAGATAGAAGAGAGACTTTGAGCTACTTTTATCTTTGTGATCCTTTTATCTTTTGTAGTTTTAGGTGAAGACTTTATGCTTCATTTCACTCTATGGTTACGTTTGTTTCGAATCAGTGAAGAAGGCTACGGAAGACTTTTTTCTTACATGAGTTCCCTTGTGAACTTTGTTACTTCAGGTGATTTTCAGCTCTACAATAGATACCATTCTTGAAAAAAGAATAATGTTGTTGGCTAACAACCAGGATTTCTCTCTTTTGTTCCTTGGACATCACCTTTGAAAAAAGATAGGTGATGTTGTTTTACCACCCCAAGTATTATTTTATACTTAATTATATATACACATAGTGTATAAATATTCATAGATAACCTCCCCTTGATGAGAGGAGAGATTTACCTCATCTAGATCTAGTAAACCCACACTTTTCATGGTGTAAATCTCCCTGTGCTATGGTTGATATACCCATTCTGTCCTCAGTTAGTTGATGACAAAATATTCACCCAACAAAGAGAATCAATGTTCTCTTCATGTTTTTTTATGATCCTCCACATTTTCTCTCTTTTCCATACTTTTCTCAAGTTCCTTAAAAAAAATTCTTGATACTCCTTCTATATTCCTAGACTCATTACCATTCTCTTTAACATATCTCCTTGGTATAAATTTTTGTAATGGATTATTTTCATCTATGATTTTATCACCTATATCTTCTTGATCCTTTGGTCTTGATGCTATCCAAAAATATACTTCCTTTCCACTTTTGTTCTCGTGATGTTGTTCTTCAATATGATGCTTTACAAATTATTTATATTACTCTTGAAAAAAAAATTCGACTTGGAAATTTTCATGGCTACTCTCTTAATGACTGTCCTCTTGGATACCAACTTGATTATCATCTTTCTCTTTGTTATTATAAAAATTTATATTATGTTCTTTATGTAAGAACATTATTATCTTATTGTCCCCTTAGACAACTTCCTCATCTTCATTTACCTGCTTATCATTGTTCACATGTATTTCATTTGCTTTGATTTTTCCATTATCATCATCCAAATTTAACTCTAGTTCCTTATTCATATCATGCACTTATTCTCTTTCTTTTTCTTTTCCACCTTCAACTCTCTTGAATACTTCACTTGATCTTTCCTTATTCATCATCATCTCATTTATTCTTTCATCCAATTGGCTAAGGACTGATCTTTGATTTTGTTTATCATGTTTCACATCTATAGCTAGATCCTTATGGTTTATTACCAATTAATATTTATTATGATTTTAATATTTTAAGGCCTAAAATTGGGCCTTCCATTCTATATCCTTCATACCTACAATCAGACACTTAAACATAATGTTTGAATTAAAACATTGAGGCCTCATTACATCTTAAATTTTCTTCTTTTGTTGATATTATAGCATCCTTATCATCCTTTTTTATTTTATGAATTATTTATGCATCCCTATCTTTTCTAAAATCTATTTCATTATCCATTTGACCACCTTATTCATTTTTATGAATAACCCTTATTCAAATTGATTCCATTTTTCTAAATGTTGCCTTAAAAATGATAAGCAATGTTTAATCGAATCTATATCTTTCTAAATGTCTACTTATTTTCTCACGTAATTCATTTTCTTGTTTTGATTCTATTATCTTTTAGTCCTTCTAATTTTTTTAATTCTTGTTCTTATTCTTATGCCTCACCCAAAGTCTCTACTTGGTAGTTTAACACCTCTAAGTCTATTTCACCTTGGATTTCACTTCCAAGTCTATTTCACCTTGGATTCCTTCCTCTTCAGCCTCAATGTAGTCTTCTTCTTACCTTATTAAGCTTAAATGGGATATAATAATTCCAATAGTCACTCTCTCGGAGTTGTAAGAACCTATTTCAATTTATCTATAACTTTTAGTTATGAAAACTATCCGCAATAACTTATAATGCACTCTCATATAAAACTAATGTAATTAGCCTTATTTTAATAGGTCTACCCTATTCATAACTAGGTCTTCTTACTTTTGATCTATACTTGTAGTCTTGTTTATCCTACTAAGTTTTATATAAATTAATACAATAGATATTTATCAATGATTTTTACATTCATAATAACATGATATAACTTATGAAATAATTCATTCACATTACTCTTGAACTTAATTCTTGATTAAAGATGATAACATGGTTTGAAATTCTTGTAAATAGGCTACAGAAGGGGTTTATTAATTTATTGAAACACTATACTATCATGACCTTGAATTTACGTCATCCACTTCATGTAAAACCAAATTTAATATTCCAAAAACTTTCAAACACTTTTAATTACTCATCTTGGAGTTATGTTGTCTTTTATAACTCTCAAATAGGGTTTAGAGTAGAATATAAAGATCTATTTATTGATATCTATTGACCAAATTTGACCTTTAGTCAAATTGGGTAAAACCCTACATTTATAAAAAAATTATAAGTTTACACATGTCTTATGGGGTCTCATATTATCCTATGCATCTTTCTTATCCTTCTCCTAGTCCTTGTCTAAGCTCATTCTCTTGAAATGGCCTAGTCAACCAAAGTCAAACATGGTCAACCCTAGTCAAACTTATTCAAAGTTACAAATTATGTTGTAAATGTTTTAATATGGTATTTTATATGTTTCAAGGTGTCTTAAAGTCATAAATTGGTTACTTTCTAGGTTTCATATGCAAAAGGTGTGATTTGGTGACATTTTTAGCATAATAAATTACTTATACAGACTTTCAAGGAGAAAAATTTGTCACCAAGTTGGTTTTAAATGTGGATGAGGTTAGGATTTATTATAAATCCATTAGTGTTATCTCAAGAATTAATTATGTGCAAAAATGGAGAGTTTCTCCTTGATTTTAGGCCCTGTTAGGCACTTGTACAAAAATGATGATCTCATTTTTAGGTGAAAATGTGGCTAAGATGTCTTTTCATCTCCCTAAACTCTTTTCCATGCATGGTTTGTAATGAAGATGTAAAATTTTTTTGTTTTGCTCTTGTTTCTTCTAATTTCTCCTTGTAAGCCAAGAAGGGTCAGTTTCAAGTACTTGGTATGGGCTATACAAGTGGAGTTGGGAAGAGTGTTTTTAGGGGATGAAATGTCTCTGAGTGTACTTCAAATATATATTAAGAAGTTTCATTTTGGTTCCTCCTCCTTTATGAACAATCATTTCGACCTCAAGCAACTTTTTATGCATTCTCCTCTAAGAGGGGTCACTATTTTCACTTGTTTTAGAAGAATTTGATTTGGTTTGACGGATTTTATGTTTTCCTATGTTTGTAATGAACTCTCCATAGGTTTTTCATGGTTATATTGGATTTAAAAGTTATCAAATGCCTAGGAAAGCCATTATAGGCATGTATTTCTTTAGACCATCCTTGTTACCTTTGCTCAGAAATATCCACTTACATGTGCCTTGAATGGAGGTTTTACATGTTACTAGGAAGGAATGGAATGTACCCTAGATGTTTAGAGTCATAATATTGTGTTTGGTGACCAAATAAGGAAATCATGAAGCCTAAACCATGCATCTTGTTTACATTCTCCTTCTCTACCCACCCTTTTTCACTTTTAAATAGGTGATGTTGACATAGAAGAGGGTGTTTAAGGTTGATCTAAGGATTTATTGGTGATTGAGAAATCATTTTGAGGCTAAAAATTTCATTTGAATGTGTTTTAAGTATTTTTTCTAACCTTTCTCACTCAATTTCATCCTTCTTACCTATACACAGTCATATGCACATCTACAGGTAGTTGGGCAGAATGTTTAAATGCCTAATGGAGGAGTGTGAAATGATTTTGACACATTTTTATGGTTGTGTAACACTTAATAAAGGTTGATAAACCAATTTTAATGTCAATTTAGAAATGGGAGTATAGAATCATAAGTTGAAACCAAGGAGACTATATTTAGGGCTTTTTGTCCTAAAATGACCAAAACATAGGCCTTATAGATTTTTATAGGCCTCCCAAGTGGCACTTACAAAGGGTTTTGAGTCCTAAAATTTGGTGGGAATGTATCATATAGCTAAATAAAATATTCTAACATTTTTTGAGAATAAATAATTGAAGTTGATCTGAGTTTGAGGGTTTTGAAAAGACTCCAAAACACATTGAGATCTTTTAGTGAAATCTAAAAGATGTTGATAAAAAAGAAACCTTACCCTTCATAGTGATAGTTATAGACTATCCTATCAATTTAGAATGATGATAAGTGGTTTACATGTCACTTATAGTTACATAGGTCATAAGAGAGAGGGATAGACTATCTTTTTTCTTTCCTTGTAATTTCCTTGTCCTTACACAGGGTGAAATCAACACCTATAGCTGAGACAAAGATGGTAGTGACCTAGTTGTAGGTTTGAGTGGTGTTTAAGGTAATTTAAGGTATGAATATTATGAAATAATTTTTTTACACCTTAGGATGTTAAAATATAATTTTATAAACACTCATTGAAATACAAAACAAAGAACACCTACAACGGGGTTAGGAGCAGGGGTCAAAGAAATAGCGTAGTGGAAGGCCTAATCATGTTATGAAAATGGTATATAGGTAGGTGAAGACATGGTCTAGTGAGAAGAGGTTAAATTAAATCATGAAATATCTCAAAAATAAAATAAAATGATTATAAATAATGACCAAGATCCAAGTATAAGTAAGAGCAACCTAAACTAAGTCAAAAATGGAAGGCAGTGGGTAATTTGAAATTGTGAAGGTGTTGGTATTCCCCAAGAATCAATGGAATCATGATGACATAAGGTTGAAATTAGGAAAAACATATCAAAGAGAATATAGGGAATTCTAAAAAATTCCTCTAGAGATTTTCAAAAAGGTGATAAAACCTATAGGTAGGCTTAAACAGTTATCTCATTCTAGACAATTATAGACCTAATATATGTTTCCAAAAGCATAAAAGGTGTTTTACAGTTCCAAACGACTAGAATATGGTTTGAATACATAAAAATATGATAATGTAATATGAATATTCCATTTTAAATGACCATGTGAAAAAATTTATGACTTAAAACAAAGTATAACTATAGACTATTTGAAGACACTCGTATACATATTGTTGTTTCTATAGGTCTGTCTTGAAGATTAAAGAAGTTGAGGGGTCTAAATTCCTTTACATGAGATATAATTTGGTATAGATCATAATTTAAACCTATAAGACACTTTTCAAGGATTGGTTTTTATGAATAAGAAGGGTAACATGACCTTATGTCTCATAGATATATCACTTTGCCCTTGCACGCAATACTATATTTTGGAATATGTGATAAAGTGATGCACTAGAAGCTTTATAAACCTTATATGATGATTTTTTAAGCTGTTCAACACCTGATAAAACCTAAAAAAATAGGCTATAAGTTGGGAGGATATGAAAGGTGGGCCATACAAGGAGGTCTACAGGTAAAACTAGTGAGATGATGCAGACCTAACTCCAAATAAGGGGTCATTTTAACTTTCAAACTCTACCAAGATTTGAATTTTTTTGTATAATATTAATGTATGTTGACCTGATTTTTAGGATATATCTCATAGGTTTATAAGGCTAATAAAGAGTTTTCAACCACTAAGTTGTAGGTAGACGTATTGGCAAGGTCTAAGCCTAATACCAAACAAGGGTCAAGTTTAGTTTCAAGATATTTATAATATTTTATAGTGATTAAATCATGTTTTTAGGGTATTAAAAGAAGTTTTTCAACCTTCAGTATGCATAAAAACTTCCCAAGAAGCCATTTTTGACTTAAAGTGTACTTAAACCCTACCAGAATGCAAAAAAGGAGCTTGAATGCTAACTTCAAATGCTAGAATCTTCCATGAATATTTTCATGGGAGATGGAGGTGATTATAAAAGTTAGGGAGGGTACCTAATAATCCATCAATGGAAATTTTAAAGGATCAAAATTTATTTTATTTATGAGTAAATGTTAAGAGTCCAGACCACTCCAAAACCCTTGAAAACCCTCCTTAAGGACCTAGCGGAAAAGATGAGGAAAATGAGGCATTAAAAGGGGGTTTAAAGGCCATTAAAGTGACTTAAATATGTAGAGGATTCCCAAAATATCCATCCCAAGCCAATTTTTTGTAGGACACCTATAGAGATGGTGTAAAATAAGGCTTATTTTGATAATTTTTTATGTTTTGTAGGCATGGAGAACATTAAAAGAATGAAAACCATTTTTAGGATAATGTTAAGGACTTATTATAATTCCTCATGTCATATTTATTAGCCTTATAAACTCATAAACCTATATGTTACCTCTTTCATTTTAGCTAGTATAGTGGGCAGATAGTGAACACTTAGGGAAAAGTGGTGAAACTTAATTTGGAAAGCCTTTTAAGGATAATTTCTTAAAAATTATGATATGGAAACCCTTGGAACATGTCATACCTACTTGTGCATATATCATAATGAATAATTTCAAAGTTTGTAAGTGCTAAGTGTGAGAGGTGCATGGAGAGAGTTCATTTTGGGACTATCATGGATGATGGTGCATGGCCAAAAGAATAAGAGTGATCAAAGGTCAGTCCAATGCATGTGAAAACCTTTTAGTAACCCATCCCACTTATAAAAATAATCATACATGACCAGTTTTAGTGATAAGGAAGTTTTGGAAGTCAAATCATAAGGGGAAATTATTTATACAAGGAAAGGAGTTTGTAGACCAATTTATAGGGCTTGGATGATTTTAGATGACACTTGTAGCTACTGAAATTACATGGATCACCCCATATCTCTCCCACATGAATAATTAACTAACATTTTTATTTTTGACAAGTGTCTCTATGACTCTTGATCTTCCCCTTCTCTTTTTTCTCACATCTTCTATAAATTGAGCCTTTTTAGCTATTGTACGCATCTTTCCACCTTGGTATGGTCAAGCCCTACCAAATGTTTGCCTTGAGGTGATAAACATAGTTTTTTTTACCTCAATAAATATTTAAATAAGTGTATAAAATGGTTTTTGGTCTTGTGTAAATGTATATTTGTTTACCTTCACATGCTACTCTTCTTAATACCTTGTGTTTTATAATTTCTCTTTTACAAATCAACAAGAAGTGTTTAATGGAATTGTAGGTGTAGTGAGTATCCCATCCAATAGTGTGTCTTGGAGTGCCTATTTTATAGGTCTTACTATTATAATATATCTATAAGGCCCCATGTTGAAACATTTATGTGAGAGAGAAGGTTGTCATTAAATGAAGTGTATGTGCATACTTCTTGGTTATAAGTGCATGTCAAAGGGTGTTAGTAGAGCATATTTTTGGTTTATCACCTCCCATAGAGTATATTTGATTTCATATATTCTTATCCCTTTTCATTACCCCAAGTGTTAGTAATAGGATTGAGCTATAGTGATGAATCAAGGGGAACTAGCCCCTCATCTAGAGGTCCACATCAACTTAGGGACATCCACAGCCCCAAGGTGGTTCCATTGTATCACTTGAATGAGGAGTGTCTTGTAACCTCCTCATTGGGTGAAAGTTCAAGTGACAATAGTTTTTGGTATGAATAATGGGACTCTTTTTCTAAGACATTTATTAATTTTTGTGTTCTCGTCAAGATACTTGCCTTTGGAGGAAATTTCACTAAGCACCAATGGTGACTCCAAGCATAAACATACTAGTTTAGAGTCCATGTATTGTTATTAAAGTTTTTTTATTATTATACACACTTTTCACAAATATCATTTATTGTTTTGATGTTGATTTTATCCTAACATAAGTTGAAGAGATGTGTCCTACTTTGCCTACTACTCCTCAATATGAGCAATATTTGTCCAAACTTGTCATGATCCCTATGTTGCCTATAATCAACCCTATGAAGCTTATACTTGACCTAGTCCATCTATTTACTCTCCAAGTCATCTTATTACAAGTTTAGAAAAGACTCTCATTGGTTACCAAGACTACATGTTAGACCTTGATACTAGATATGGTTGTGGTTAAGCCATCCCTAGTGTTTGTATCAAGAGTGTAAGGGATGCTTTGGAACAAGTCAAGGAAGAATGGATACCTATAGAGAGATATAATTAGATAGGTATTTCAAATGAGATGATTGATGTTTCTGGCCTAATTTTACATCTAGGGGAGAGGTTGAGAGATCATGAGCCAGCTTAGTATTGATAGCCTAAATATACCCCACATTAACCTTTAAGTGTGTCAACCTTACCTACACAAGATGCTAATCTAAACATGTTACAAAATTCCCCAAGTCCTCCATGAATTCCCCAAAGTTTCCCTTATTATAATTCCATCCAAGAGAGTATAAAAATGAAGGAGGACACCATGGTTAAGTAGGTTGATGTATTTGGAGAAGATTGTGAGAAAGGAGGTTTGAGTTTTGAGGCTCTTCTTGAAAAGAAGATTGAATTGGCCAATTATATTTTAAGTCAATCCATCATGGTAGTAGAAAATGAATACTCTAAGCCTAATTTTACAAATTGAAATCAAGATTCCAAGTCCAAAGAAATTTCAAGTTTCCTAAACACATAATTCACCCCTTCATTAGTATCTTAGCCTCATGAAGAATCCTCTAAGCATACCTTACCAAGGTGGAAAGAAGTTGTGGAAACTTGTGAAGAAAAGAAAAAATCATGTTTAGGCAGAGAATTTGAAAGAAGATAGAAACTTTAAACCCCTCAAATTCCCCCACCCCTCCTCAAGAATCCATTAAACATATCTTTTCACCTTCTCTAATTGATGAATGTTTCCCTTCTAATGTTGATTATAGCCTTGCTCCTTAGGAATATTCTTTGCCCAAACTTCCTAGTTTTGATAGGCCTAACATTGGAACTACTAAGAAAGAGGATGAGTTTGATATTTTAGATTGGATTGAAGATAAAGGGAAGATGACTACTAGTGAGGAGACATCAATTTGTGGAGATGAGGAAAATTGTCCTCTTTGTGTTTAACAAAAGGTCATAGAAGATTTTTTTTGGAACCCAAAGGAGAGTGTGAAGAAGAATTTATTGTTTTTCTTTTCCATGATGCTGACCAATTAAAGGGTGATGAATTGTGCCAGAAATTTGAGGACATTTGCAATGAATTTGAGGGCCTCAAGGGGCCTATAAGTCTTTTGGAGCTAAATACAAGCCATGTTAAGCAAGAGGTTGTTTCTTAAGAGGAATACATGTGGAAAACCTACATGTAAATGTTCCAAGAGTATCAATAATGTGAGAAGACTAAAATCTTAATGAAATAAGTCCAAGATGTTGGAGAATAGGCATCTATTGAAGAACATCATCATCAAGAGAGTCTATCTATTGATGGAGTAACCTACGATGATCTTGAGCCTTTTTAGGATGATTAAAAAGTTGATCTTAGATCCACATATGAAGCTAATCATATCAAAATCAAGGAAAGGTTTTATTAAGAAGAAATTAAAAAATATGATGATATAATGCTTTTTGAAGACTTTGAAGAGGCTGTAACAAGTGAGAATAATGATGAGATCCTTCAAGAAGACATAAATTTGCAATAAGTTGTCCCATATATGGATTTGTAAATCTATCATGAGGAAACCAAAGGAAAAAAATATGAAGCATGTTTCCAAGTCCAAGAAGACTTCATCTACATTGGAGACCTATTTGAGATGACTTCATCAAATGACACGTCATGTCAAGGAGAAAAAAGAAAGCATGAGTCATCTAACACCACATATAAAAAGAAGCATGCTTGGTATCCTCATTCTTATAGTGAGGAAGTAGATTTAGGATACTTCCCTTTTGATCTAGGAAGGGAGGTATGATTAGGTTGACTATACATAATTTGTTTGTTGTGAGCTATGTCTTGTATTCCCTAATTGCTTAGTAGCAGAAGTGTGTCCTTGCTTTATGTGTTACCTTAGTCTTTATGTGTTGTTCATTACTTTGTGTGTTTTTAGGTAAATTAGTTGTCTTGTTGACCAATTCAAGGTATATTCCTACTATTTTCATGTGCATTTTGTCTCCCTTTGTCTATTGGATAAGATAAGGCTACTAGTCCTTAACATAGGCAAGCATGTTACCCCTAAGAATTACCAAAAGTGTTGTCCAAATTTGAACCTTGGTAAAATCTGAAAAACCCAGACATTTATAAACTTTTTATAAGTTTTTACATGTCTTATGGGGTCTCATAGTATCCTATACATCTTTCTTATCCTTCCCCTAGTCCTTATCTAAGCTCATCTCTCTTGAAATGGCCTAGTTAACCAAAGTCAAAGTTGGTCAACCATAGTCAAACTTAGTCAAAGTTATAAATTGTGTTGGAAATGTCCTAATATGTTCTTTGATATGTTTCAAGGTGTCTTCAATTAATAAATTGGTCACTTTCTAGGTTTCATATGCAAAAGGTGTCATTTGGCCACATTTTTAGCATAATAAATGGCTTGTATGGACTCTCAAGGAGGAAAATTGGGCACCAAGTTGGTTTTAAACATGGAGGAGGTTAGGATATGTCAAAAATTAGTTAGTGTCAGCTCAAGAGTTAGTTTTTTGTAGAAATGGGGAGTTTCTCCTTGATTTTAGGCCCTTTTGGGCACTTGTACAAAATTGATGATCTCATTTTTACGTGAAAATGTGGCTAAGATGTTTTTTTAGATCCCTACACTCTTTTAAATTCATGGTTTTTAAGTAATATGTGAAAAATTTTAGTTTTGCTCCTATTTCTTCCATTTTCTCCTTATAAGCAAAGAAAGGTAAGTTTCAAGTACTTGGTATGGGCCATACAAGTTGAGTTGGGAAGAGTGATTATGAGGGATGAAATTTATTTGAGTGTACTTTAAATCAATGTAAAGAAGTTTCATTTTGGTACCTCCTCCTTTATGAACAATCATTTAGACCTCAAGCATTTTTTTATGCATTCTCATACAAGAGGGGTCACAGTTTGCACTTATTTGAGAAGATTTTTGTTTGGTTTGATGGATTTGATATTTTTTATGTTTATAATGACCTCTCCACAAGTGTTTAATGGTTCTATTTGATTTTAAATTTATCAAATGCCTATGAAATCCTTTCTAGTCTTGTCTTGATTTGGACCATCCTTGCTACCTTTACTCAGAAATATGCACCTACAAGTTCCTTGAATGTAAACTATATTTTTGGAGTCATAATATTGTGTTTGGTGACCAAATAATGTAACCATGAGGCATAAACCATGCATCTTGTTTACATTCTCCTTCTCTGCCCACCCTTTTTCACTTTCAAACAAGTGATGTTCACATAGAAGAGGGTTTTTGAGGTTGATTTTAGGTTATATCAATGATTTAAAAATAATTTCGAGTCTAAAAATTGAATTTTAAGGTGTTTTGAATATTTTTTCCAACCTTTCTTGCTCAATTTCATCTTTCCTACCTATGCATAGTCATATCCACATCTACAAGTAGCTGGGCAGAATGTTGTAATGCTTAAATAAGGAGTGTGAAATGATATTGACACACTTTGATATTTTTAGAACACTTAATCAAGGTTAAAAAACCAATTTTAATGTCAATTTAGAAATGGGAGTATAGAAGCATAAGTTGAAAGCAAGGAGACTGTATTCAGGCCTTTTTGTCCTAAAATGACCAAAATAGAGGCTTAGAGGTTTTGATAGGCATCCAAAATGGCACTTCAAAAGGTTTTTGATTCCTATAATTTGGTGGTCATGTATCATATATCTCAATAAAATACTCTACCAAGTTTTAGAATAAATAATGGAAGGTGATTTGAGTTTGAGGGTTTTGAAAACATTCCAAAACCCATTAAGATCTTTTAGTCAAATCTAAAGGATGTTGATAGAAAAGAAACCTTTCCCTTCATAGTGATATTTATATAATATTCCATCAATTTTCAAAGATGATAAGTGGTTAAAATGTCACTCATAGTCAAAAATATCATAATAGAGAGGGAGAGACTATGTTTTTTCTTTCCTTGCAATTTCCATGTTTGTACATAGGGTGAAATCAACACCTACAACTGAGACAAAGATGGAAGTGAAATAGTTATATGTTTGAGAGGTGTTTAAAGTCATTTAAGGTATGAATATTATGAAATAAATTTTTTCGACCTTAGGAATTTTAGAGATAATTTTCTAAAAACTCAAGCAAATGTAAAAAACAAAGAATGCCTACAACAAGGTTAAAAGCAAGAGTCAAATAAATAGGGGTAGGGGAAGGCCTAATCATGTTATAAAAATGATATATAGGTAGGTGAATACATTGAATAATGAGAATAGGTTAAAGTAACTAATTAAATCTTTAAAAACTAAAATATATTCTTAGAAACCATGACCAAGATATAACAACCTACAACCAAGTCAAAAATGGAAGGCAATGGGTAATTTGAAATTTTAGAAGTGTTGGTATTGCCCAAGAATAAATGAAATAATGATGAGATAATGTTTAAATAAGGAAAAATAGAGAAAAGATACTCTTTTTAATTCTCAAAAACACATTGAGAGAGTTTCAAAAAGGTGATAATAACCTACAGGTAGGCCTAAATAGTTGTCTTATTCTAGACAATTATAGACCTAGTCTATGTTTCCAATAGCATAGAAAGAGATTAAGGGTTCTAAAAGACTAGAATATGGGTTAAATTATTAAAAATATAATAATTTAATATGAATAATAAATTTTAAATGATCATGTCCCAAAAATGAGGTCTCAAACAAAGTAAAACTATAGTCCATTTCAAGACACCCCTATACACAGTGTTTGTTTCTATCGGTTTGTCTTAAATATTAATGAAGCTAAGGGGTATAAATTATATTTCATGACTTAAAATTTGTTATAGATAATAATTGAGACATATAATACACTTTCCAATGATTTTGTTTTATGAAAAAGAAGGAGAACATGCCCCTGTTCTGTCTCAGAGATAGATGCCCTTACACCCAAGACAGTATTTTAGAATATGTACTAGAATGATGCACCAAAAGATTGATAAACATTTTAAGATGATTTTTGAATCTGTATCACACATGATACAACCTAAAATACTAGGCTATAAGGTGGGAGGATATGCAAGGTCTAGATAAGGAGGTCTATAAGTAGACCTAGTGAGACGATGTAAACCTAACTCCAAATGAGGGTTCATTTTCATTTTCAACCTTTCCTAAGAATTGAGATGTTTTTTATCATATTAATTGAGGTTTAAATTATTTTTATGAGATATCTCAAAGGTTTATAAGTATAAAAAAGAGTTTTCAACCACCAAATTGTAGGCAAACCTTTTGGCAAGGTCTAGGCCTAATACCAAATAGGGGTCAAGTTTAATTTAAATCTCTTGGCAAGATTTTTTAGTGATTAAATAATGTTTTTAGGGTATTAAAATAACTTATTAAACATTAAATATGTAATAAAACTTTCCAATAATCCATTTTTACCCTAAAGTATGCTTAGACCCTACCAAAATGCAAAAAAGGAGTTCAAATGCCAACTTTAGATGCTTGGAACATCTGCCAATCCTTGCATGGGACTTAGAGGTGATTTAAAAAGTTATGTAGGTTACCTAAGAATACCTCAATGGAATATTGAAAATATTCTAATGTTTTTTCTTTATTAACAAATGTTAAGAGTCCATTCTACTCCAAACCCCTTGAAAACCCTCCTCAAGGACCCAATGGAAAATATGAGGCAAATGAGGCATCAAGATGGGGTTTAAAGGACATTAAACTTAATTTAAGATTTATTTTAATCCCTAGAGACATATCCCATGCCAATTTATTGTACTACACCTGTATTGATGGTGCAAAATAGGGCTTATTTTGATAATTTTTTGTGTTTTGCAATCATGGGGAACTTTAAAAGACTAAACCACTTATAGGATAAATTTTAGGACATGTTATAATTCCTAATTACCTTTTTATCATGCATATAAACTCCTAATCCTATCTACTACCTCTTTCATTTCAACCAGTCTAGTTGGCAGACAGTGAACACTTAGGGAAAAGTGGTGAAACTCAATTTTGAAAGCCTTTTAAGGCTAATTTATTGAAACTGATGATATGGAGACCCTTATAACATGTCATACCTCATTATACATAGATAAAATTTAATAATTTGGAAGGTTTTAGGTGCCATGTGTGAGAGGTGCATGGAGAGAGCTCATTTTAGGACTATCATGGATGATGGTGCATTACCAAAAGAATAGGAGTGATCAGAGGCAAGTCCAATGCATGTGAAAACATTCTAGTAACACTTCCCACTAAAACTCATCATTATACCTGATCATTTGTAGTGATAAGTAATTTTTTTAAGGTAAATAATGAGGGGAAATTTTTTGTACAAGGAAAGGAGTTTGTAGACCACTTTATAGAGCTTGGATGATTTTATATGAGACTTATAACTCTTGACATTACATGGATCACCTCATATATCTCTCACATAAAAAAGTAACTAACCTTTTTATTTGTGACAAGTGTTTTTATGACTCTTGAACTTCCCCTTCTCTCTCTCTTCTCACATATTCTATAACTTGAGCCTTTTTGGCTATTATATGCATATCTCCACCTTTTTATGGTGAATCCCTACCAAATTTTTACTTTTATCTAATAAATATATGTGTTTTTACCTCATTAAATATTTCAATAGGTATACACAATTGTTGTTATATTGTGAAAGTGTAGCTTTGTTTACATTCACATGTTACTCTTCTTAGTACCTTGTGTTTTGTAATCTCTCTTTTGAGGGTTAGAAAGAAGTGATTATTAGAATTATAGGTGTAGTGAGTATCATATCCAATAATTTGTCTTAGAATGTCTATTTTCTAAGTCCTCCTAGCCTAAGATATCTCCAAGGCCCCATGTTGAAACATTGATGTGGGAGAGAAGGTTGTCATTGGATGAAGTGTATGTACATACTTCTTCTTTTTATAAGTTCATCTCAAAGGGTGTGAGTGGAGCATATGTTTTGTGTATGACCTCCCATAGATTATATTTTTTTCATCTATTCTTATCCATTTTCATTCCCCCAAGTGTTAGTAGTAAGATTTAGCTGTAGTGATGCATCAAGGGGAACTAGCCCCTCATCTAGAGATCCACCTAAATTAGGGACACCCACAACCCTAATTTGGTTTCATTGTATCACTTGAATTAGGAGTGACTTGTCACCTCCTTATTGGGTGAAAGTTTAAGTGACAATAATACCTCATAATTTATCCCTCTAAAATCACTCTAAATTAATGAAACCTCTTTTATTACTTCACCAACAATATATTACATAATTATAAGAAGTTACAGAGCATTTACATGATTAAACCTCAAGATATAAAGGTTTTAATCCTCTAAAACCCTAAATGAGGTTTTTCATGACTATTTAATAACTAGGAGCATTTAAAAATGGGTATTTAAAATTCTAAGGACTTTCATGAATTATTCTTCGGTTAAATTGAGTCTATTCACACTTCCCATATTTTTAAAATCATTTTTTCCCTTAATCAACCCTAACACATAGTTAAAATACACTTCCTTTCATTGATATAACCCTATCTATACTATGAATAAATAATGACATAAACACTAATAAAAATTAAAATTTATTGAACTATTTAGTGTTATTTTTGATATTAATATAATCTTACCTTACTACATTGACTATTTATATCACTTTTACAAACCAAATTGAATCTAAATATGGATAAAACAACCTTATTAATTACCAGGTATCCTTAATACTGTATTCACTATGTTCAAGCTTGTAACATAGGAAAAAACCATGTACCAATGCAAAGATAGATACTCAAGGAAAATAGGAAATTTCATGTGTGTGTGTGTTTTGTGTGTGTGTGTGTGTGTGTGTGTGTGTGTGTGTGTGTGTGTGTGTGTGTGTGTGTGTGTGTGTGTGTGTGTGTGTGTGTGTGTGTGTGTGTGTGTGTGTGTGTGTGTGTGTGTGTGTGTGTGTGTGTGTGTGTGTGTGTGTGTGTGTGTGTGTGTGTGTGTGTGTGTGTGTGTGTGTGTGTGTTCAAAAAGTCCAAGAAAACAATATTTATTGATAATGATGTAAAAATAGAGATCATAGTGTTTACAAATCCTTCCTTACTAAACTTCAAATCTATATTCTTTTATTACCTTTTTATCTATTAAAATTGTTTTTAATATTTAATCCATTTCCATTATTTATCCTTGTCTCCTCATAATCCCTTGTTTTTTATCTTCATTTTTCTAAAATGACCCATTAGAATCTTCTTTTTGCATGCATGAATTGTCCTACCTTTTCACTATCATACAACTCATTAACTTAATATGTTAAATCTTGACATTAAATGGGTTTAATCATGGATAAGTATGAATGTGGTATAATTAAAATTAAAAGAATCCATACTACCAACTAAACCTCTTTTTTATCCTATTTATATTGTACTACTTCTATAAAACTCTTCAACTAAATTTCTAACTCATATTAATATTTGCCTTGCTTGAGTTTCACATGAATAGTATTGATTCATGAATTTAAGACAATTGAGGAATGTTATAGGACCATATTTGATTCTAAAAATATTAATCACGGTCACACATTACTCTAAAAGACAATAAAACCTTACAATTTCCCATTATAATTTTAATATTTTTGAATTTGCATCTTAGTAGAAAACTGGAGAACAATCCAAAATTTAAATTTTATTAAGTATAAAACCTTTTAAATTATCCAAAAAGACCTTACATATCTAAGGCAAACCAAAATTCACTATAATTTATAAACATGGACCTCTTAGGTTGATGTTTCTACATCAAATATGTATATGGGTGTGATAATAAATGGTCACATATAAAATATTACTCTTAAGCATGAAGATGAACATGGTTACACAAGTGTAAGGGTCAAAATCTAAGCTAACAATTCATGAAATGGATGGTGGAATAAGTGACTGAGTGGAAATATATAAGCTATGAATGCGATGGGATGCCCCCAAGTAACTAGGGTGTATATAGACAACAGATTACATATGGTAATAAAAACTAATTTTAACCATGGTACTTACCCATAACATTAGTAAATTGGTTTTCAATTTTGGACATATTATGTTTCTTTATCTTTTATATATATATATATATATATATATATATATATACATACATATACATATATATATATATATATATATACATATATATATATATATATATCTATACATATACATATATATATATATATCTATACATATACATATATATATATATATATATATATATATATATATACATATACATGTATAGATATATATATATATATATATATGTATATGTATAGATATATATATATATATCTATACATATACATATATATATATATATATATATATATATATATCTATACATATATATATATACACACTATATAGACAATAGATTACATATGGTAATAAAAACTAATTTTAACCATGGTACTTACCCATAACATTAGTAAATTGGTTTTCAATTTTGGACATATTATGTTTCTTTATCTTTATATATATATATATATATATATACATACATATACATATATATATATATATATATACACACACACACATATATATATATATATATATATATATATATCTATACATATATATATATATATATCTATACATATACATATATATATCTATACATATACATGTATAGATATATATATATATATATATATATATGTATATGTATAGATATATATATATATATATACATATACATATATATATATATATATATATATATATCTATACATATATATATATACACACACACACACACACACATATATATATATATATATTATTTTTATTATAATTCGGATATATACAACACCATTATAATGACTCCGGAATATAATATTCTAAGGTGCATGATGTTCATGGTTTCATCAAGCTCCTATCCATATTCAATAGATAATTTGTAAGTTCCATATCCATATTTAACAATGGTTATGTATGGGCCCAACCAATGTGGTTTGAATTTTTATTTCTTCCCCCATTATGCATTCATATTCTATTTGTTTTATTTGAGAACAAGATCACTAATTTCAGAATCCCTGGCTTTAATCCTCTTATGATAGTTATGGTAAAGGTTATTTTTATATATTTGTAAGTGGTTTAAGGCATTTAAACATTTCTCATCAAGAAGGTCAAGTTTGGTCAGGCATGAAAAGTGGTAAGATTAATTGATAATAACATATTGTAAATATATGTGTAAGGATGGAATCTCTACTTCAATAGTTAATATGTCCTTTCTACCATAAATAAGGGAGTATGGAGTTTACATAATGGGTGCAGAGATGATTGTGTAGTATGCCCATAAGGTGGGATAAGGTTGCATATGCTAGTCATGATAAACTATATTAACAACTTGTTTTAGAATTTATAGGATTTTTTTTATTTGTTTCCTCCACTTAGAAATTACCTTGTGGGTAGTATGGAGTGGACCACTTCTATTTAATATGGTTAGTATTTTAAAGTTTCTTAACATCTTTGAATTTGAATGATTTTATGTTATCAGAGATGATAGTGGATGAGTTTCAAAATTGGTAGATAATATGGTGTAAGATAAAATTTGAAATATTTCTTTTAATGACATACCTTAATTACATTTCTTCAACCCATTTGGTAAAGTATTATGTGGTGGTGTTAATAATATGTTTGTGGCCATTTGAAAAATTCAAATAGATTTTACCAATGAGAACTAATGCCCATGTGGAAAATGTATTTGATGTAGTGATAGGTTATCAATCTTGTAAATGAATATGTATCATTTCACCATGATTTTATCAAGGAACATATTTATGAACATAAAAACAATAATAATATTCTATTATCAGTCAATAATAACCTCCATGCAAGAGTTTCTTAGCAAGGACTGTACCACTAGAATGGGAACCAAACATTACCTCACTATATTATGTAATGTATAATGTGGACTCTTCATTATTTAAACATAATAATAGGGTTATATCATAGATTATTCAATATAGGGTTTGACCAAGGATAATATAGTGGGATGTTCATTATATAAAGGGTTTGCATTGGCTATGCATAAAATAAGATGAAAGGGTGTTATTATGGAGGTATTCATATATTTTTATGTAAAAAATAAAATCGGGACCAAAAACATTGAATACCATATCATAATCTAGTGTATCATAAGTTGGTATCAACAAATACTCTATATATAATTTATTATGTTAGTTTTGAGATCAAGTAATCTAGTTACCATGGAATCAATTGACCTATTATTATCACTTGGAACATGTTCAAACTATATAAATGTAAGTCACAACATGAAGCTATCCACCATCCTCTGTTAGGCTGTGCAGCTAAAAGCTTCACTAATGCAAACATGGAGGAGGTTGCTAAGAGGTTGCTGAGTTGCAGAGTAACTGACGTTAGTCTGATCAGCCGATGTCAGTTATATACAATGAGAAGAGAAACCAACATCGGTCAGAGATCGGCTGGCATCGGTCACCTCTAGGCAGACAGGGACTGACGTCAGTCACCTATGCAGTTCCAGAAAAGCTAGTTCATAGACAATTAGTTAATGAACTAGTTGTTTGCATGTAAAAGGCCAATTATAGACTTGAAGCTGCATATCTAATTATTTTTTACATGAAATCTATATAATGGACTCATGGCTTGTATTGTAATTTGTGCTAGAGAGTAAGAGAGAAAATACTAGCTCCTTCAAAGTGAAGAGAGCATGGTGTGTTCCTCCTAGTGCCATAGTGCCAAGTGTGGGTGTTGGTTTGGAGAATCAAAAGGATTATTCATGTATGTAAGATCTTGGTCAGTAGGTGTGCAAGGCCACATTTAGAGATCTACATGGTAAGTAAGATCATTGATCTATAGGTGTATGTGTGTGCGAGGTCTAAGGTTTGCAGGTGTGCAAAACCAGGTTGATCTGTAGGTGGAAGCAGGATCAAGGTGATAGCAACATAATAGGGAGCAAGATCAGGTGGGATCTACTCGGAGTATGGTGTGTACTCGGTCATAGAGCAAAGAGGAAGGCAAGGTAGTTCCTTCCAAAGTAAGATCATTTGAGTTACAAGTTGTTGCAAGTTCATGGGAGATCTACTTGGAGTACGTTGAGTACTTGGAGTGCATGGAGCACTTGTAGAGTGTGTGGAGCACTTGTGTACTGGTAGTAGTGATACTAACTGGTGGTATTGGTAGTAGTGATACTGACTAGTTGGAGGTGAACACCAACTCTGTGTTTTAGTTGTGTGTTGGGACCGTAATTGAGAGAGTGAGCTCTTGAAGGTGAATTACTGAACACTTGGTATGGAAACCCTGTAAGGTTAAAGAGTGTGGCATCTCTTTGTTGTAATTCTTATTTGGAAGAGTATTAATATAAGTTGTGTATTGTCTCTCATATTCTGTGTTATTTCAGAATTCTAGTTACTTGTGCATTCTAGTTAATTTTTGCATATTAAGTTACTTGGTAATCAATGGTGCTTTTGTGGGTTCCTAACAATTGATATCAGAGCTAAGGTTGTAGGGAGCAAGTTTTGTATTTGATTACATATCACTCTTAGGGGTTTCTGATTGAGTGAGAGTATAGTAATGGAAAAAGAAAGTACACCAAGAATGGAGGAATTCAAAGGCATGAATGGTCAATTACAGTGTTATGGAAAGAAAGAGCAAGAAAAGAAAGATTGTTGGTTGGTAGTAGATCAACATGAAGGAACTGATGAAGCAGATGTTATAGGTGTTGTTACACAAGATGCTCTAGAATGTTTCTTGGATAAAGTAGAATCTTGTTTTATAGATTCTGTTGCCTCTTCCCATGCAGTCAAAAATAGAGTATTTTTCCATGTTAAGGTCTTTGGAGACTTTGGAAATATTTATTTAGGGGCTGGTGTACCTTGCCAAAGAATTGGAAAAGGGCAAGTGAAGCTAAAATTGTAGGTGGCCAACACATGGGTGTTGAAGGAGGTCATGCAAGTCCCGGTCTTGAAGATGTGGCTAATTTCTTCAAGAAAGTTGGGTGATGAGAGATGCACAAGAACTCTCACATTGGATACACTTGAATTAGCATGTGGTAAGAAGTAGGTACTCTTTATCTACTTGCTTTTATTATTGATTCTTCTTTTGTTGTGAAGACGTGGCTTTGTAGGCTTAGTCACATGAGAAAGAAGGATATGCATGTTCTTAAGAGAAAGTCAAATGTTTTTGACAGACTTAAGAACTAGAAGGCCTTGGTGTTTTTGGAGAAGATGACAGAAAAAGATCAATGGAGAAGGCTGGACATCTCTGAGTAGGGTGGTTTGGATAGGGTTTTCATCCATAGAGAGCTTGCGAGTAAAAAGTCATCACTCACAGGTGAACACAATTACCAACATCGGTCAAGGGGAACTGGTGTCAAACAGATAGGTGTCGATGTCAGTCATGTGTAGAATAGAGCTAGTGGTGTCAGGTAGGGTGTCTACTAGCGTCGGTTAGGGAACCAACATCGGTAACTAGGTAAGACCGACGTTGGTCAGAAAATTGACATCGACAAAAAGGACAGTCGCATGGAATTAACGTCGGTCGGATGTAGATTGTGTGGTGACTGAGGTTGGTCACTGTAATGGATTTTGGGTAGATAGCAAGCTGTCAAGGAGTCTCAAATGCCCATATGGAGGACCGAAAGGGTAAGTAAGCCTCAAATTCATTGTTCCTCTTCTTTATACTCACTACTCACTACAGAGCAGGAAGGATCTAGGAAACAATGGGAGCATGGCATGATTAAGATGTAGAACCAAATGGGAGATTTGGTAGGGTTGCCAGCTGGAAGAAAGCACTGAAAGATGAATGGATACCTTAGTTAAAGAATAGAGAGAATGGACACGTGAGTCAAAAGGTCAGGTCATATGGTCTTGAAGAAGCTATAGGATAGTGGTACAGGGTTTGACAAGTGGATGACAAAGCATGGCTTTAGTCAATGTCAATGTAACCATTGTGTTTGTCTTACCAAGTTGGATAATGATTACAATATTATTTTGTTACTGTATGTGGATGGTATGCTAGCTAACAGGTTCATACATATAGGGTTTTGCTGAGCTAAGAGTAAGGTTAGTTTAGTGGCATGTCATGAGGAATTTGGAGCAGCAAAATTCTTTGGCATGAGAGACATGGAAGATCATAGGTTTATTTTGTCTCTAGTGGGAGCTGATGTGAATTAGGTGTTAGCGAGGTTCAATACACAGGATGTAGAATTGGAACACACCAAGGGCTGGATAGTTTAGTGTCTGAAATCACATGAGGTCTGGTATAGACCTGAGTTTGCCCAAGTAGTGGCTGCTGTCAAAAAGTTTGGAGCCGATCCCAGAAAGAAGCACTAGAGGGCAGTTCAGTGGATTCTCAAGTATCTGAAAGGGACCAGCAGTAGGTTGACATGCAATGTAGGATCAAGTTCTTTTTTACATGGGTTTGTAGATGCAGATGTGGTAGATTACTTAGATGATAGGAGGTGCACCATAGGATTTGTGGTGGTTGGTCTTCAAGGTTGAGTTTGAAGAGGGATACAAGCCAGAAAACACATTAGATGGTGTATAGGTATAGGTACAGTGTAGCTATTTATCTTTAAGTGGGATATTGTTAGGTTGTAGAGCTAAAAACTTCACTGGTGTAGACATGGAGGAGGTTGATGAGTTATAGATAAATTGACGTTGGTCTGGTCAACTGACATCAGTCATATACAGTGAGAAGAGAAATTGACGTCGGTGAGGGATTGGCCAACGTTAGTCACTTCCAAGCAGACAGGGACCGATGTCGATCACCTGTGCGATTCCAAAACTGTTAGTTCACAAAGAGTTAGTTAATGAACCAATTATTTGCATGTAGAAGACCAATTATAGACTTGAAGCTATGGATCTAATTATTGTAATTAGGTGTCTAATTATTGTTTGCATGAGATTTATATAATAGATTGATGGGCTGTATTGTAATTTGTGATAGAGAGTAAGAGAGCAAATATTAGCTCTTTTAGAGTGAAGAGAGCATGGTGTGTTCCTCCTAGTGCCATAGTTCCAAGTGTGGGTGATGATTTGGAGAATTAAAAATATTCTTCATGTATGTAAGATCTTGGTCAGTAGGTGTGCAAGGCCACATTTAGAGATCTACATGGTAAGATCATTGATATGTAGGTGTGTGTGTGTGTGTGTGTGGTCTAAGGTTTGCAGGTATGTAGAACTAGGTTGATTTATGGGTGGCAGCAGGATCAAGGTGATAGCAACACAACAAGGAGCAAGATCAGGTGGGATCTACTTGGAGTATAGTGTGTACTCAATCATAGAGCAAAGAAGAAGGCAAGGTAGTTTCTTCCAAAGTAAGATCATTTGAGTTACAGTTTGTTGCAAGTTATGGGAGATCTACTTGGAGTATGTTGGGTACTTGGAGTGTGTGGAGCACTTGTGGAGTGTGTGGAGCACTTGTGTACTGGTAGTAGCGATACTGACTGGTGGTACTGGCAGTAGTGATACTGACTAGTTGGAGGTGAACACTAACTCTATGTTTTAGTTGTGTGTTGGAACCATAATTAAGAGAGTGAACTCTTGAAGGTGAATTATTGAACAATTAGTGTGGAAAACCTGTAAGGTGAAAGAGTGTGGCATCTCTTTGTTGTAATTCTTTTCTAAAAGAGTATTACTACAAGTTGTGTATTGTCTCTCATATTTTGTGTTATTTTTAAATTCTAGTTACTTGTGCATTCTGGTTAATTTCCACATATTAAGTTGATTGGTAATCAATGGTGCTTTTGTGGGTTCTTAATAGTTGGTATCAGAGCTAAAGTTGCAGGAAGCAAGTTTTGTGTTTGATTACAGGTCACTCTCAAGAGTTTTTGATTGAGTGGGAGTATAGCAACAACAAAAGAAAGTACACTAAGAATGGAGGAATTCAAAGCCACGAATGATCAATTACGGTGTTAAGGAAAGAAAGAGCAGGAAAAGAAAGATTGTTGCTTGGTAGCAGATCAATATGAAGGAACTGATGAAGCAGATGTTGCAGGTGTTTTTGCATAAGATGCTCTGGGATGTTTCTTGTATAAAGAAGAATCTTGTTTTATAGATTTTGTTGCCTCTTTCCATGCAGTCCAAAATAGAGTATTTTTCCATGCTAAGGTCTTTGGAGACTTTGAAAAGATTTATTTAGGGGTTGGTGTGCCTTGCCAAAGAATTGGCAAAGGGGAAGTGAAGTTGAAATTGTAGGTGGCCAACACATGGGTGTTGAAGGAGGTCATGCAGGTCTCGATCTTGAAGATGCGGCTAATTTCTTTAGGAAGGTTGGGTGATGAGAGATGCATAAGAACTCTCATAGTGGATACACTTGAATTAGCGTGTGTTAAGAAAGTAGGTACTATTTATCTACTTACTTATATTATTGATTCTTCTTTTGTTGTGAAGACATGTCTTTGTAGGCTTGGTCACATGAGCAAGAAGGAGATGCATGTTCTTAAGAGGAAATCAGATGTATTTGATAGACTCAAGAACTAGAAAGCCTTGGTGTTTCTAGAGGAGATGATGGACAGAGATCAGTGGAGAAGGCTAGACATCTATGAGTAGGGTAGTTTGGATAGGGTTTTGATCCATGGAGAGCTCATGGGTACAAATTCATCACTCACAGGTGAATAGAGTTACAGGCATCGGTCAAGGGGAACCAATGTTGAATAGATAGGTGTCGATGTTAGTCATGTGCAGACCAGAGCTGGTGGTGTCAGGGAAGGTGTCTACTAGCGTTGGTTAGGGAACCAATGTTGTCGACTAGGTAAGACCAATGTCAATTAGAAAATTGGCATTGACAGAAAGGATAGTCGCATGGAATTGATGTCAATTGGATGCAGATTATGTGGTGACCAAGGTCAATCACTGTAACAGATTTTGGGTAGACAACAAGCTGTCAACGTGTCTCAAATGCCCATATGGGGGATTGAAAGGGTAAGCCTCAAATTCATTGTTCCTCTTCTTTATACTCATTGCTCACTATAGAGCAAGAAAGATCTAAGAAATAGTGGAAGCATGGCATGATTAGGATGCAGAACCAAAGGAGAGATTTGGTAGGGTTGTCAGTCGGAAGAAAGCACTAAAAGATGAATGGATACCTTAATTAAAGAATAGAGCGAATGGACACATGAGATGGAAGGCCAGGTCATATGGTCTTGAGGAAGCTACAAGACAGTGATACAGGGTTTGACAGGTGGATGACAAAGCATGGTTTTAGTCAATGGCAGTGTAACCATTGTGTTTGTCTTACTAGGTTGGATAATGATTGCAACATTATCTTGTTACTGTATGTGGATGGTATGCTAGCTAATAGGTTCATACATACAGGGTTTTATTGAGCTAAGGGTAAGGTTAGTTCAGTGGCATGTCATGAGGAATTTGGAGTAGCAAAATTCTTTGGCATGAGAGACATGGAAGATCACAGGTTGATTTTGTCTCTAGTGGGAGCTGATGTGAATCAAGTGTTAGTGAGGTTCAATATGCAAGATGCAAGACTAGAGCAAACCAAGGGCTAGATAGTTCAGTGTCTAAAATCACATGAGGTCTGGTATAGACCTAACTTTGCCCAAGCAGTGGGTGATGTCAAAAAGTTTGGAGCCGATATGGGAAAGAAGCACTAGAGGGTAGTTCAGTGGATTCTCAGGTATTTGAGAGGGACCAGTAGCAGGTTGACATGCAATGTAGGGTCAAGTTCTTTTCTACATGGGTTTGTCGATGCAGATGTGGCAGGTTACTTGGATGACAGGAGGTGCACCATAGGATTTGTGGTGTTTGGTCTTCAAGGTTGAGCTTAAAGAGGGATACAAGCTAGGAAACACATTAGACGATGTATAGGTATAGGTACAATGTAGTTATTTATCTCCAAGTAGGAGATTATTAGGTTATAGAGCTAAAAGTTTCAATGATGCAAACATGGAGGAGGTTGCTGAGAGGATGCTGAGTTGCAGAGCAACCAACGTTGGTCTGATCAGCTGACGTCAGTCATATATAGTGAGAAGAGCAATCGATGTTAGTTAGGGATCGGCCAACATCGATCACCTCCAGACAGATAGGGACCGATGTCGGTCACCAGTGTGGTTCCAAAACTATCAGTTTATGAATAATTGGTTAATGACCTAGTTGTTTGCATGTAGAAAGCCAATTATAGACTTGAAGCTATGGATTTAATTATTGTTATTAGGTGTCTAATTATTGTCTGTATGAGATCTATATAATAGACTCATGGGCTATATTTTAATTTGTGCTAGAGAGTAAGAGAGCAAATATTAGCTCCTTTAAAGTGAAGAGAGCATGGTTTGTTTCTCCTAGTGCCAAAGTGCCAAGTGTGGGTGCTGGTTTGGAGAATTGGAAGGATTCTTCATGTATGTAGGATCTCGGTCAACAGGTGTGCAAGGCCATATTTAGAGATTTACATGGTAAGTAAGATCATTGATCTACATGTGTATGTGTGTGTGAGGTCTAAGGTTTGTAGGTGTGCAGAATTAGGTTGATCTATAGGTGGCAACAGGATCAAGGTGATAACAACACAACAGGGAGCAAGATCAGGTGGGATCTACTTGGAGTATGGTGTGTACTCGGTCATAGAGCAAAGAGGAAGGCAAGGAAGTTTCTTCTAAAGTAAGATCATTTGAGTTGTAGGTTGTTGCAAGTTCATGGGAGATATTCTTAGAGTATGTTGAGTACTTGGAGTTCATGGAGCACTTGTGGAATGCGTGGAGCACTTGTGTATTGGTATTAGCAATACTGATTGGTGGTATTGGCAGTAGTGATATTGACTGGTTGGAGGTGAACACTAACTCTATGTTTGGGTTGTGAGTTGGGACCGTAATTGAGAGAGTGAGCTCTTGAAGGTGAATTACTAAACACTTGGTGTGGCAAACCTGTAAGGTGGAAGAGTGTGGTGTCTCTTTGTTGTAATTCTTTTTTAGAAGATTATTAATACAAGTTGTGTATTGTCTCTCATATTTTATGTTATTTCTAAATTCTAGTTACTTGTGCATTCTAGTTAATTTCCACATATTAAGTTGCTTGGTAATCAATGGTGCTTCCATGGATTTCTAACAATTGGTATCAGATCTAAGGTTATAGGGAGCAGGTTTTGTGTTTGATTATAGGTCATTCTCAAGGGTTTCTAATTGAGTGGGAGTATAGCAATGACAGAAGAAAGTACACTAAGAATGGAGTAATTCAAAGGCACGAATGGTCAATTATGGTGCTATGGAAAGAAAGAGCAGGAAAAGAAAGATTTTTGGTTGGTACAGATCAACATGAAGGAACTGATGAAGCAGATGTTGTAGGTGTTGTTGCACAAAATGCTCTGGGATGTTTCTTGGATAAATTAGATTTTTTTTTATAGATTCTGTTGCCTCTTTCCATGTAGTCTTAAATAGAGTATTTTTCCATGTTAAGGTCTTTGGAGACTTTGGAAACATTTATTTAGGGGCTGGTGTGCCTTGCCAAAGAATTGGCAAAGGGGAAGTGAAGCTGAAATTATAGGTGGCCAACACATGGCTGTTGAAGGAGGTCATGCAAGTCCCGGTCTTGAAGATGCGGCTAATTTTTTCAAGAATTTAGGTGATGAGAGATGCACAAAAACTCTCATAGTGGATACACTTGAACTAGAGTGTGGTGAGAAAGTAGGTACTCTTTATCTACTTGCTTGTATTACTAATTCTTCTTCTGTTGCAAAGATGTGGCTTTGTAGGCTTGGTCACATGAGCAAGAAGGAGATGCATGTTCTTAAGAGGAAGTCAGATGTGTTTGAGAGACTTAAGAACTAGAAAGCCTTGGTGTTTTTAGAAGAGATGATGGACAGAGATCAGTGGAAAATGTTGGACATCTCTAAGCAAGGTGGTTTGGACAAGGTTTTGATCCATGGAGAGCTTGCGGGTAAAAATTCATTACTCACAGGCAAACACAGTTATCGGCATCGTTCAAAGGGAACCAACATCAAACAAATAGGTGCTGATGTCGATCATGTGTAGACCAGAGCCAATGGTGTCAGGCAGGGTGTCTACCAGCATCGATCAGGGAACTGACATTGGTGACCAGATAAGACTAATGTCGATCAAAAAACTGGCATCGATAGAAAGGATAGTCACATGGAACTGATGTCGGTCAGATTCAAATTGTGTGGTAACCAAGGTCGATCACTATAATAGATTTTAGGCTGATAGCAAGCTGTTAAGGAGTCTCAAATGGCCAATTGGAGGATTGAAAGGGTAAGTAAGCTTCAAATTCCTTGTTCCTCTTCTTTATACTCATTGCTCACTGTAGAGCAAGAAGGATCTAGGAAATAGTGGGAGCATGGCATGATTAAGATGTAGAACTGAATGGGAGATTTGGTAGGGTTGCCAGCTGGAAGAAAGCACTAAAAGACGAATGGATACCTTAGTTAAAGCATAGAGAGAATAGACATGTGAGACAGAAGGCCAGGTCATATGGTCTTGAGGAAGCTGCAGGATAGTGGTAAAGGGTTTGACAGGTGGATGACAAAGCATGGCTTTAGTTAATGTCAGTGTAAACATTGTGTTTATCTACTAGGTTGAATAATGATTGCAACATTATCCTATTACTGTATGTGGATGGTATGCTAACTAGCAGGTTCGTATATACAGGGTTTTGCTGAGCTAAGGGTAAGGTTAGTTTAATGGCATGTCATGAAGAATTTGGAGCAACAAAATTCTTTGGCATGAGAGACATGGAAGATCATAGGTTGATTTTGTCTCCAGTGGGAGCTGATGTGAATCAAGTGTTAGCAAGGTTTAATACGCAGGATGCAGAATCAGAGCACACCAAGGGCTAGACAGTTCATTGTCTGAAATTGCATGAGGTCTGGTATAAACCTCAGTTTACTAAAGCAATGGGTGCTGTTAGAAAGTTTGGAGCTGATTCAAGAAAGAAGCATTGGAGAGCAGTTGAGTGGATTCTCAGGTATTTGAGACGGACCAGCAGTAGGTCAACATGCGATGCAGGGTCAAGTTCTTTTTTACATGGGTTTGTATATGTGGATATAGTAGGTTACTTGGATGACAGGAGGTGCACCATAGGATTTGTCATGGTTGGTCTTCAAGGTTGAGCTTAAAGAGGGATACAAGCTAGAAACACATTAGATGGTGTACATGTGTAGGTACAGTGCAAGTATTTATCTCCAAGTGGGAGATTGTTAGGTTGTGGAGCTAAAAGCTTCACTGATACAGACATGGAAGAGGTTGCTGAGTTGCAGAGCAATTGATGTCAGTCTGATCAGCTGATGTCAGTCGTATATAGTGAAAAGAGCAACTGACATTGGTTAGGGATTGACTGGTGTCAGTCACCTCTAGGCAAACAGGGACCGATGTTGATCGCTTGTGCAGTTCTAGATCTACCAGTTCATAGACAGTTAGTTAAAAAACTAGTTGTTTACATGTAGAAGGCCAACTATAGACTTGAAACTATGGATCTAATTACTGTAATTAGGTGTCTAATTATTGATTGCATGAGATCTATATAATAGACTCATGGGATGTATTATAATTTGTGCTAGAGAGTAAGAGAGCAAATATTAGCTCCTTCAAAGTGAATAAAGCATGGTGTGTTCCTCCTAGTGCCATAGTGACAAGTGTGGGTGCTGATTTGAAGAATCAGAAAGATTCTTCATGTATGTAGGATCTTGGTCAGCAGGTATGCAAGGCCACATTTAGAAATCTACATGGTAAGTAAGATCGTTGATCTATAGGTGTATGTGTGTGTGAGGTCTAAGGTTTATAGGTGTGAAGAACTAGGTTGATCTGTAGGTGGCAACAGGATCGAGGTGACAGTAACACAATAGGGAACAAGATCAAGTGTAATCTACTTGGATTGCAGTGTGTACTTGGTCATAAAGCAAAGAAAAAGGCAAGGTAGTTCTTTACAAAGTAAGATTATTTGAGTTGCAAGTTGTTACAAGTTCATGGGAGATCTACTTGGAGTACATTGAGTACTTGGAGTGCATGGAGCACTTGTGGAGTGCGTGAAGCACTTGCATACTGGCAGTAATGATACTGACTGGTGGTACTAGTAGTAGTGATACTGATTGGTTGGAGGTGAAAACCAACTCTGTGTTGGGACCATAATTGAGAGAGTGAGCTCTTGAAGGTGAATTACTGAACACTTAGTGTGGCAAACCTCTAAGGTGGAAGAGTGTGGCATCTCTTTGTTGTAATTTTTTTTTGGAAGAGTATTAATACAAGTTGTGTATTGTCTCTCATATTCTATTTTATTTTTGAATTCTAGTTACTTGTGCATTCTGGTTAATTTCTGCATATTAAGATGCTTGGTAATCAATGGTGCTTTCATGGGTTCTTAATTGTTGGTATTAGAGCTAAGGTTGTAGGGAATAGGTTTTATGTTTGATTATAGGTCACTCTTAGGGGTTTCTGATTGAGTGAGAGTATAGCGATGGTAGAAGAAAGTACAATAAGAATGGAGAAATTCAAAAGCACAAATGGTCAATTATGGTGTTATGTAAAGAAAGAGCAGGAAAAGAAAGATTGTTGGTTAGTAGCAGATCAACATGAAAAAACTGATGAAGTAGATGTTACAGGTGTTGTTGTACAGGATGCTTTGTGATGTTTCTTGGATAAAGTAGAATCTTATTTTATAGATTCTATTGCCTCTTTCTATGCAGTCTGAAATAGAGTATTTTTGCATGTTAAGGTCTTTGGAGACTTTGGAAAGATTTATTTAGGGGCTGGTGTGCCTTGCCAAAGAATTGGTAAAGGGGAAGTGAAGCTGAAATTGCAGGTGGCCAACACATGGGTGTTGAAGGAGGTCATGTAGGTCCCAGTCTTGAAGATGTGGCTAATTTTTTCAAAAAAGTTGGGTGATGAGAGATGCACAAGAACTCTCATAGCGGTTACACATGAATTAGTGTGTGGTAAAAAAGTAGGTACTCTTTATCTACTTGCTTGTATTACTGATTCTTCTTCTGTTGTGAAGATGTGGCTTTGTAGGCTTGGTCACATGAGCAAGAAAGAGATGCATGCTCTTAAAAGGAAGTGAGATGTGTTTGATAGACTTAAGAACTAGAAAGCCTTAGCATTTTTGGAGGAGATGATAGACAGAGATCAGTGGAGAAGGCTAGATATATCTGAGTAGGGTGGTTTGGACAGGGTTTTGATCCATGGAGAGCTTGAAGGTAAAACATCATCACTCATAGGTGAACACAGTTACTGACATTGGTCAAGGGGAACTAGCATCAAACACATAGGTGTCGATGTCGGTCATGTGCAGACCAGAGCCGATGGTGTTGGGTAGGGTGTCTATCATCATCGATCAGGGAACCGATGTCGATGACTAGGTAAGACCAATGTTGGTAAAAAAATTGGCATTGGCAAAAAGGACAGTCACATGGAATTGATGTCATTCAGATGCAGATTATGTGGTGACGAAGGTCAATCATTGTAACAGATTTTGGGTGGACCAGCAAGCTGTCAAGGAGTCTCAAACACCCATATAGAGGACTGAAAGGGTAAGTAAGCCTCAAATTTGTTGTTCCTCTTCTTTATACTCATTGCTCACTACAGAGCAAGAAGGATCTAAGAAATAGTGGGAGCATTGAATGATTAGGATGCAAAACTAAATGGGAGATTTGGTAGGGTTGCAACCCAGAAGAAAGCACTGAAAGATGAATGGATACCTTAATTAAAGAATAGAGAGAATGGACATGTGAGATGGAAGGCTAGGTCATATGGTCTTGAGGAAGCTACAAGACAATGGTATAGGGTTTGACTGGTGGATGACAATGCATGTATTTAGTCAATGTCAGTGTAACCATTGTGTTTGTCTTACCAGGTTGGATAATAATTACAACATTATCCTGTTACTGTATGTGGATGGTATGCTAGCTAGCAGGTTCATACATACAAGGTTTTACTGAGCTAAGGGTAAGGTTAGTTTAGTGGCATGTCATGAGGAATTTGGAGCAGCAAAATTCTTTGGCATGAGAGACATGGAAGATCACAAGTTGATTTTGTCTTTAGTGGGATTTGATGTGAATCAGGTGTTAGTGAGGTTCAATACACAGGATACAAAACTAGAGCACACCAAGGGCTAGACAGTTCAGTGTTTGAAATCACATGAGGTCTGGTATAGACCTGAGTTTGCCCAAGCAGTGGGTGCTGTCAAAAAGTTTGGAGCCAATCCAGGAAAGAAGCACTAGAGGGCAATTCAATGGATTCTCAGGTATCTAGAAGGGACCAACAACAAGTTGACATGCGATGCATGGTCATGTTCTTTTATACATGGGTTTGTAGATGCAGATGCGGTAGGTTACTTGGATGATAGGAGGTGCAACATAAGATTTGTGGTGGCTGGTCTTCAAGGTTGAGCTTGAAGAGGGATATAAGCCATGAAACACATTAGACGGTGTACAAAAATAGGTACAGTGTAGCTCTTTATCTCCAAGTGGGAGATTGTTAGGTTGTGGAGCTAAAAGCTTCACTGATGCAAACATGGAGGAGGTTGATGAGTTGCAAAGCAACTGACATCAGTCTGATCAGCCGAAATTGATCATATACAGTGAGAAGAGCAACTAACATCAGTTAGGGATCAGTCAGCGTTGATCACCTACAGGCAGACAAGGACCAACGTCGGTCACTTGTGCAATTCTAGAACTGTCAGTTCATAGATAGTTAAAAAATTAGTTGTTTGTATGTATAAGGCTAATTATAGACTTGAAGCTATGGATCTAATTATTGTAATTAGGTGTCTAATTATTGTTTGCATGAGATCTATATAATAGACTCATGGGTTGTATTGTAATTTTTGCTAGAGAGTAAGAGAGAAAATATTAGCTCCTTCAGAGTGAAGAGAACATGGTGTGTTCCTCCTAGTGCCAAGTGTGGGTACTGGATTGGAGAATTAGAAGGATTCTTCATGTATGTAGGATCTTGGTCAGCAGGTGTGCAAGGCCATGTTTGGAGATTTACATGGTAAGTAAGATCATTGATCTATAGGTGTATGTGTGTGTGGGGTCTAAGGTTTGTAGGTGTGCAGAACTAGATTGATCTACAGGTGGCAGCAGAATCAAGGTGACAACAACACAACAAGGAACAAAATTAGGTGGGATCTACTTGGAGTATGATGTGTACTCAGTCATAGAGCAAAGAGGAAGGTAAGGTAGTTCCTTCCAAAGTAAGATAATTTGAGTTGTAGGTTGTTGCAAGTTCATGGGAGATCTACTTGGAGTACGTTGAGTACTTGGAGTGTGTGGAGTACTTATGGAGTGCATGGAGCACTTGTGTACTGGTAGTAATGATACTAACTAGTGGTACTAGCAGTAGTGATACTGACTAGTTGGAAGTGAACACCAACTTTGTGTTTGACTTGTGTGTTGAGACTGCAATTGAGAGAGTGAGCTCTTGAAGGTGAATTAATGAACACTTGGGGTGGAAAACTTGTAAGGTGGAAGAGTGTGGTGTCACTTTATTATAATTCTTTTTTGGAAGAGTATTAATACAAGTTGTGTATTGTCTCTCATATTCTGTGTTATTTTTGAATTCTAATTACTTGTGCACTCCAGTTAATTTCCACATATTAAGTTGCTTGGTAATCAATGGTGCTTTCATGGGTTCTTAACTATTGGTATCAAAGCTAAGTTTGTAGGGAGCAGGTTTTATGTTTGATTATAGGTCACTCTTATGGATTTATGATTGAGTGGGAGTATAGCAATGACAGAAGAAAGTACACTAAGAATGGAGGAATTCAAAGGCATGAATGGTCAATTACGGTGTTATGAAAAGAAAGAGCAAGAAAAAAAAGATTGTTGGTTGGTAGAAGATCAACATGAAGGAACTGATGAAGAATATGTTGCAGGTGTTATTGCACATGATGTTCTGGGATGTTTCTTGGATAAAGTAGAATCTTGTTTTATAGATTCTATTGCCTCTTTTCATGCAGTCCAAAATAGAGTATTTTTCCATGTTAAGGTCTTTGGAGACTTTGGAAAGATTTATTTAAGGGATGGTGTGTCTTGCCAAAGAATTGGCAAAGGGGAAGTGAAGTTGAAATTACAGGCGGCCAACACATGGGTGTTGAAGGAGGTCATGCAGGTCACGGTCTTAAAGATGTGGCTAATTTCTTTAGGAAAGTTGGGTGATGAGAGATGCACAAGAACTCTCACAGTGGATACACTTGAATTAGCATGTGGTAAGAAAGTAGGTACTCTTTATCTAATTGCTTGTATTACTGATTCTTCTTCTGTTGCAAAGACGTGGCTTTATAGACTTGGCCACATGAGCAAGAAGAAGATGCATGTTCTTAACAAGAAGTCAGATGTGTTTGATAGACTTAAGAACTTAAAAGCCTTGGTAGTTCTAGAGGAGATGACAGATAGAGATTAGTGGAGAAGGCTGGACATCTCTGAGCAAGGTAGTTTAGACAGGGTTTTGATCCATGGAGAGCTCACAGGTAAAAAGTCATTACTCACACATGAACACAATTACCAACATCAGTCAAGGGGAACCAGAGTTGAACAAATAGGTGCTGATGTCAGTCATGTACAGACTAGAGTCGGTGGTGTTAGGTAGGGTGTCTACCAGCATCGGTCAGATAACCAATGTCAGTGACCAGGTAAGACTGACATCGGTGAGAAAAGTAGAATTGAGAGAAAGGATAGTCACGTGGAATAGATGTCGATCGAATGCAAATTATGTGGTGATAGAGGTCGATCACTGTAATGGATTTTGGGTAGACAACAAGCTATTAAGGAATCTCAAACATCTATATGGAGGATTGAAAGGGTAAGTAAGCCTCAAATTTGTTCTTCCTCTTCTTTATACTCATTGCTCACTACAGAGCAAGAAGGATCCAGGAAACAGTGGGAGCATGACATGATTAGAATGTAGAACCAAATGGGAGATTTGGTAGGGTTGTCAACCAGAAGAAAGCACTGAAAGATGAATGGATACCTTAGTTAAAGAATAGAGAGAATGGACAAATGAGATGGAAGGCCAGGTCATATGGTCTTGAGAAAGCTATAAAATAGTGGTACAGGGTTTGACAGGTGGATGACAAAGCATGGCTTTAGTCAATGTTAGTGTAACCATTGTGTTTGTCTTACCAAGTTGGATAATGATTGCAACATTATCCTGTTACTGTGTGTGGATGGTATGCTAGCTAGCAGGTTCGTACATACAAGGCTTTGCTGAGCTAAGGGTAAGGTTAGTTCAGTGGCATGTCATGAGAAATTTTGAGCAGCAAAATTCTTTGGCATGAGAGACATGGAAGATTACAAGTTGATATTGTCTCCAATGAGAGCTAATGTGAATCAGGTGTTAGCGAGGTTCAATACGCCAGATGCAAAATTAGAGCACACCAAGGGCTAGATAGTTTAGTGTCTGACATCGCATGAGGTCTAGTATAGACCTTAGTTTGCACAAGTAGTGGGTGCTGTCAGAAAGTTTAGAGTCCATCTAGGAAAGAAGCACTAAATGGCAGTTCAGTGGATTCTCAAGTATCTTAGAGGGACCAGCAGCAGGTTGACATGCGATGCAAGGTCAAGTTCTTTTCTACATAAGTTTGAAGATGCAAATGTGGCAGGTTACTTAGATGACAGGAGTTGCACCATAGGATTTGTGTTGGTTGGTCTTCAAGGTTGAGCTTTAAGAAGGATACAAGCCAAGAAACACATTAGACAGTGTATAGGTATAGGTACAGTGTAGCTATTTATCTCTAAGTAGGAGATTGTTAGGTTGTAGAGCTAAAAGCTTTATTGATGCAAACATGCATGAGGTTGCTAAAAGGTTGTTGAGTTACAGAGCAATCGACGTCAGTCTGATTAGTTGATGTCAGTCATATACAGTGAGAAGAGCAACTGACATCAATCAGGGATCAGCTGGCATCGATCACCTCCAGGCAGACAGGAACCAATGTCAATTGCCTGTGTACTTCCAAAACTGCCAGTTCATAGATAGTTAGTTAATAAACCAGTTGTTTGCATGTAGAAGGCCAATTATAGACTTGAAGCTGTAGATCTAATTATTGTAATTAGGTGTCTAATTATTGTTTGCATGAGATCTATATAATAGACTCATGCGTTGTATTGTAATTTATGCTAGAGAGTAAGAGAGCAAATATTAGCTCCTTCAGAGTGAAGAGAGCATGGTGTGTTCTTCCTACTTCCATAGTGCCAAGTGTGGGTGCTAGTTTGGAGAATCAGAAGGATTCTTCATGTATGTCAGATCTTGATCAGTAGGTGTGCAAGGCCACATTTAGAGATCTACATGGTAAGTAAGATCATTGATTTGTAGGTGTATGTCTGTGTGAGGTCTAAGGTTTGCAGGTGTGAAAAACTAGATTGATCTGCATGTGGTAGCAAGATCAAGGTGATAGCAACACAATAGGAAGAAAAATCAGGTGGAATCCACTTGGAGTATGGTGTGTAGTCGGTCATAGAGTAAAGAGGAAGGCAAGGTATTTCCTTCTAAAGTAAGATCATTTGAGTTGCAGGTTGTTGTAAGTTCATGGGAGATCTACTTGGAGTACGTTGAGTACTTGGAGTGCATGGAACACTTGTGGAGTTCATGGAGCACCTGTGTTCTGATAGTAGTGATACTGACTGGTGGTATTGGCATAGTAATACTAACTGGTTGGAGGTGAACACCAACTCTGTGTTTGAATTGTTTATTGGGACCGTAATTGAGAGAGTGAGCTCTTGAAGGTGAATTACTGAACACTTAGTGTGGCAAACCTGTAAGGTGGAAGAGTGTGGCATCTCTTTGTTGTAATTCTTTTGTAGAAGAGTATTAATAAAAGTTGTGAATTATCTCTCATATTCTGTGTTATTTTTGAATTCTAGTTACTTGTGCATTCTGGTTAATTTCTACATATTAAGTTGCTTGTTAATCAATGGTGCTTTTATGGGTTCCTAATAGTTGCTATCAAAGCTAAGGTTGTAGAGAGCAGGTTTTGTGTTTGATTACAGGTCACTCTCAGGGGTTTTTGATTGAGTGGAAGTATAACAATGACAAAAGAAAGTACAATAAGAATGGAGGAATTCAAAGGCACAAGTGGTCAATTATGGTGTTATGGAAAGAAAGAGTAGGAAAAGAAAGATGGTTGGTAGCAGATCAACATGAAAGAACTGATGAAGCAGATTTTGTAGGTGTTGTTGCATATGATCATCTGGGATGTTTCTTGGATAAACTAGAATCTTGTTTTATAGATTCTATTGCCTCTTTCCATGTAGTATGAAATAGAGTATTTTTCCATGTTAAGGTCTTTGAAGACTTTGGAAAGATTTATTTAGGGGCTGCTGTGCCTTGCCAAAGAATTGGCAAAGGGGAAGTGAAGCTGAAATTGTAGGTGGCAAACACATGAGTGTTGAAGGAGGTCATGTAGGTCTTGGTCTTGAAGATGCAGCTAATTTCTTCAGGAAAGTTGGGTGATGAGAGATGCAAAAGAAATCTCACAGTGGATACACTTGAATTACCATGTGATAAGAAAGCAGGTAGTCTTTATCTACTTTCTTGTATTACTAATTCTTCTTCTATTGTGAAGACGTGGTTTTGTAGACTTGGTCACATGAGCAAGAAGGAAATGCATATTCTTAAAAAGAAGTCAGATGTATTTGACAGACATAAGAACTGCAAAGCTTTGGTGTTTTTGGAGAAGATGACAGACAGAGATCAGTGGAGAAGGCTGGACATCTCTAAGCAGGGTAGTTTAGACAAGGTTTTGATCCATGGAGAGCTCACAGGTAAAAAGTCATCACTCACATGCAAACATAGTTACCGGCATCGATCAAGGGGAACCGATGTCGAACAGACAGGTGTCGATGTCGGTCATGTGCAGACTAGAGCTAGTGGTGTCAGGCAGGGTGTCTGCCACTGTCAGTCAGGAAATCGACATCGGTGACCAGGTAAGACCGATGTCAATAAAAAAATTAGCATCAATAGAAAGGATAGTCACATGGAACCGATGTTAGTTGGATGCAGATTGTATGGTGACTGAGGTCGGTCACTATAATAGATTTTGGGTGGACAACAAGCTGTCAAGGAGTCTCAAATGCCCATATGGAAGACTGAAAGGGTAAGTAAGCCTCAATTTTGTTGTTCTTCTTCTTTGTACTTGTTGCACACCATAGAGCAAGAAGGATCTAGGAAACAGTGGGAGCATAGCATGATTAGGATGCAGAACCAAATGGGAGATTTGGTAGGGTTGCCAGCTAAAAGAAAGCATTGAAAGATGAATGAATACATTAGTTAAAGAATAGAGAGAATGGACACGTGAGACAAAAGGCTAGGTCATATCGTCTTGAGGAGGCTGTAGGATAGTGGTATAGGGTTTGATAGGTGGATGACAAAGCATGTCTTTAGTTAATGTCAGTGTAACCATTATGTTTGTCTTACCAGGTTGGATAATGATTGCAACATTATCCTGTTACCGTATGTGGATGGTATGTTAGCTAGCATGTTCATACATATAGGGTTTTGCTGAGCTAAGGATAATGTTAGTTCAGTGGCATGTCATGAGGAATTTGGAGCAGTGAAATTCTTTGGCATGAGAGACATGGAAGATCATAAGTTGATTTTATCTTTAGTGGGAGCTGATGTGAATTAGGTGTTAGCGAGGTTCAATACACAAGATGTAGAGCTAGAGCACACCAAGGGCTGGAAAATTTAGTATTTGAAGTCACATGAGGTCTGATATAGACTTGAGTTTGCCCAAGTAGTGGGTGCTGTCAAAAAGTTTGGAGTTGATTCAGGAAAGAAGCATTGGAGGGCAGTTCAGTGGATTATTAGGTATTTTAGAGGGACCAGTAGCAGGTCGACATGTGATGCAGGGTCAACTTCTTTTCTACATGGGTTTGTAGATGCAGATGTGGCAGGCTACTTGGATGACAGGAGGTGCATCACAGGATTTGTGTTGGTTGGTCTTCAAGGTTGAGATTGAATAGGGATACAAGCCAGAAAACATATTAGATAGTGTACAGATATAGGTACAGTGCATTTGTTTATCCCTAAGTGGGAGATTGTTATGTTGTGGAGCTAAAAGCTTCATTGATGTAGACATGGAAGAGGTTACTGAGAGGTTGCTAAGTTATAGAGCAATCAACATTAGTCTGATCAGCTGACATCGGTCATATACAGTGAGAAGAGCAACTGATGTCAGTTACGGATCGACCGGCGTCGGTCACCTCTAGGTAGATAAGGATAGATATCGGTCACCTGTGCAATTCCAAAACTTCTAACTCATAGATAGTTAGTTAACGAATTGGTTATTTGCATGTAGAAGGCCAATTATAGACTTGAAGCTGTGGATCTAATTATTATAATTAGGTGTCTAATTATTATTTGCATGAGATCTATATAATAGACTCATGGGTTGTATTGTAATTTGTGCTATAGAGTAAGAGAGCAAATAGTAGCTCCTTTAGAGTGAAGAGAGCATGGTGTGTTCCTCCTAGTGCCACAGTGCCATGTGTGGATGCTAGTTTGGAGAATCAAAAGGATTCTTCATGTATGTAGGATCCTAGTTAGCAGTTGTGTAAGGCCACATTTATAGATTTACATGGTAAGTAAGATCATTGATCTTCAGGTGTATGTGTACGCAAGGTCTAAAGTTTGTAGTTGTGTAGAACCAAGTTGATTTACAAGTGGAAGTAGGATCAAGGTGACAACAACACAATAGGGAGCAAGATCAGGTGGGATCTACTTGGAGTATGGTGTGTACTCGGTCATAGAGCAAAGAGGAAGGCAAGGTAATTCCTTTCAAAGTAAGATCATTTGAGTTGCAGGTTGTTGCAAGTTCTAATGAGATCTACTTGGAGTACATTGAGTACTTGGAGTGCATCAAAAAATTATGGAGTGCATGGAGCACTTGTGTACTGGTAGTAGCGATACTGACTGGTGGTACTGGCAGTAGTGATACTAACTGGTTGGAGGTAAACACCAAATTTGTATTTGAGTTGTGTGTTGAGACCATAATTGAGAGAGTGAGCTCTTGAAGGTGAATTACTAAACACTTGTTGTGGAAAACCTATAAGGTGGAAGTGTGTGGCATCTCTTTATTGTAATTCTTTTTTGAAAGAGTATTACTACAAGTTGTGTATTGTCTCTCATATTTTGTGTTATTTTTGAATTCTAGTTACTTGTGAATTTTGGTTAATTTTTACATATTAAGTTGCTTGGTAATCAATGGTGCTTTCGTGGGTTCTTAACAGTTGGTATCAGAGCTAATGTTGCAGGGAGCAGGATTTGTGTTTGATTATAGGTCACTCTCAAGGGTATCTGATTGAGTGGGAGTATAACAATGGCAGAAGAAAATACATTAAGAATGGAGGAATTCAAAGGCATGAATGGTCAATTACAGTGTTAATAAAAGAAAGAGTAGGAAAAAAAAGATTGTTGGTTGGCATCAGATCAACATGAAGGAACTGAGGAAGTAGATGTTGTAGGTGTTGTTGCACAGGATGCTTTGGGATGTTTCTTGGATAAAGAAGAATCTTATTTTATAGATTTAGTTGCCTCTATCTATGCAGTCTGAAATAGACTATTTTTCCATGTTAAGGTCTTTGGAGACTTTGGAATGTTTTATATAGGGGTTGGTGTGCCTTGCTAAAGAATTGACAAAGGGGAAGTGAAGCTGAAATTGCAGGCGGCCAACACATTGGTGTTGAAGGAGGTCATGCAGGTCCTGATCTTGAAGATGCAGCTAGTTTCTTTAGGAAAGTTGGGTGATGAGAGATGCATAAGAACTCTCACAGTGGATACACTTGAATTAGCTTGTGGTAAGAAAATAGGTACTCTTTATCTACTTGCTTGTATTACTAATTCTTCTTCTATTGTGAAGACGTGGATTTGTAGGCTTGGTCACATGAGCAAGAAGGAGATGCATAATCTTAAGAGGATGTCAGATGTGTTTGATAGACTTAAGAACTAGAAAGCCTTAGAGTTTTTGGAGGAGATGACAGATAAAGATCAATGGAAAAGGCTGGACATCTTTGAGCAGGGCGGTTTGGATAGGGTTTTGATCCATGTAGATCTCACAGGTAAAATGTCATCACTCATAGGTGAATACAATTACTGGCATTGGTCAAGGGGAATAGGCATCGAATAGATAGGTGTCGATGTTGGTCATGTGTAGATCAGAGCCGATGGTGTCGGGCAGGGTGTCTGGCAATGTTAGTTAGGGAATCAATGTCGGTGACTAGATAAGACTGATGTCAATTAAAAAACTAGCATTGAAAGAAAGGACAGTCACATGGAACCGACGTTGGTCAGATGCAAATTGTGTCGTGACTGAGGTTAGTCAGTGTAACAGATTTTGGGTAGACAGCAAGTGGTCAAGGAGTCTCAAATGCCCATATAGAGGACTAAAAGGATAATTAAGCCTCAAATTCCTTATTCCTCTTCTTTATACTCTTTGCTCACTGTAGAGTAGGAAGGATCCAAGAAACAGTGGGAGCATGGCATGATTAGGATGCAGAACCAAATGAGAGATTTGGTAGGGTTGCCAGCTGGAAGAAAGCATTGAAAGATGAATGGATACCTTAGTTAAAGAATATAGAGAATGGACACATGAGATGGAAGGCCAGGTCAAATGGTCTTGAGGAAGCTGGAAGATAGTGGTAAAGGGTTTGACAGGTGGATGACAAAGCATGGCTTTAGTCAATGCCAGTGTAACCATTATGTTTGTCTTACTAGGTTGGATAATGATTGCAACATTATCCTATTACTGTATGTGGATGGTATGCTAGCTAGCAGGTTCACACATACAGGGTTTTGTTGAGCTAAGGGTAAGGTTAGTTCAGTCGCATGTCATGAGGAATTTGGAGTAGCAAATTTCTTTGGCATGAGAGACATGGAAGATCACAGGTTGATTTTGTCTCTAGTGGGAGCTGATGTGAATCAAGTGTTAGCGAGGTTTAATATGCAAGATGAAAAACTAGAGCACACCAAGGGCTGGATATTTCAGTGTTCAAAATCACATGTGGTATGGTATAGACTTGAGTTTGGCCAAGTAGTGGGTGCTATCAAAAAGTTTGGAGTCGATCCAGGAAAGAAGCATTGGAGGGCAGTTCAGTGGATTTTCAAGTATCTGAGAGGGACTAGCAGCAGGTTGACATGTGATGCAAGGTCAAGTTCTTTTCTACATGGATTTGTAGATGCAGATGCAGTAGGTTACTTGAATGACAGGAGGTACACCATAGGATTTGTGGTGGTTGGTCTTCAAGGTTGAGCTTGAAGAGGGATACAAGTTAGAAAACACATTAGATGGTGTACATGTATAGGTACAGTGTAACTATCTATTTCCAAGTGGGAGATTGTTAGGTTGTGGAGCTAAAAGCTTTACTAATGCAGACACTGAGAGGTTGCTGAGTTATAAAGCAACCAATGTTGGTCTGATCAATTGACGTCGGTAATTTACAGTGAGAAGAGCAATCAACGTCGATCAGGGATCGATCAGCGTTGGTCACCTCCAGACAGATAGGGACTGACGTCAATCACCTGTGTGGTTCCAGAACTACCAATTCAAAGATAGTTAACGAACTAGTTGTTTGCATGTAAAAGGCCAATTATAGACTTGAATTTGTGGATCTAATTATTGTAATTAGGTGTCCACTTATTGTTTGCATGAGATCTATATAATAGACTCATGGGCTGTATTATAATTTGTGCTAGAGAGTAAGAGAGAAAATATTAGCTCCTTCAGAGTGAAGAGAGCATGGTGTGTTCCTCCTAGTGCCACATTGCCAAGTGTGAATGCTGGTTTGGAGAATCAGAAGGATTCTTCATGTATGTAGGATCTTGGTCAGCAGGTGTGCAAGGCCACATTTGGAGATCTACATGGTAATTAAAATCATGGATCTATAGGTGTATGTGTGTGCGAGGTCTAAGGTTTCCAAGTGTTCAAAACTAGGTTGATCTACAGGTGGCAACAGGATCAAGGTGACAGCAACACAATAGGGAGCAAGATCAGATGGGATCTACTTGGAGTACGGTGTGTACTCGATCATAGAGTAAAGAGGAAGGCAACGTAGTTCCTTCCAAAGTAAGATCATTTGAGTTGCAAGTTCATGGGAGATCTACTTGGAGTGCATAGAGTACTTGGAGTGCGTGGAGCACTTGTGGAGTGCATGGACCACTTGTTTACTGGAACTCGTGGAGTGCATGGAGCACTTGTTTACTGGCAGAAGTGATACTGACTGGTGGTAATGGCAGTAGTGATACTAACTAGTTGGAGGTGAATGCCAACTTTGTGTTTGAGTTATGTGTTGGGACTGTAATTGAGAGAGTGAGCTCTTGAAGGTGAATTACTGAACACTTGGTGTGGTAAACCTGTAAGGTGGAAGAGTGTGGCGTCTCTTTGTTATAATTCTTTTCTGTAAGAGTATTAATACAAGTTGTGTATTATCTCTCATATTTTGTGTTATTTTTGAATTCTAGTTACTTGTGCATTCTAGTTAATTTTTGCATATTAAGTTGCTTGGTAATCAATGGTGCTTCCATGGGTTCTTAACAGTTGGTATCAGAGTTAAGGTTGCAAGGAGCAAGTTTTGTGTTTGATTACAGGTCACTCTCAGGGGTTTCTTATTGAGTGGGAGTATAGCAATGGAAGAAAAATGTACACTAAGAATGGAGGAATTCAAAGGCACGAATGGTCAATTACGGTGTTATGGAAAGAAAGATTAGGAAAAGAAATATTTTTGGTTGGTAGCAGATCAACATGAAGGAACTGATGAAGTAGATGTTGCAGGTGTTGTTGCATAGGATGCTCTAGGATGATTCTTGGATAAAGTAGAATCTTGTTTTATAAATTCTGTTGCCTCTTTCCATGCAGTTTGAAATAGAGTATTTTTCCATGTTAAGGTCTTTAGAGACTTTGGAAAGATTTATTTAGGGGCTAGAGTGCCTTGCCAAAGAATTGGCAAAGGGGAAGTGAAGCTGAAATTATAGGCGGCCAACACATGGGTGTTGAAGGAGGTCATGCAGGTCTCGATCTTGAAGATGCAGCTAATGTCTTCAGGAAAGTTGGGTGATGAGAGATGCACAAGAACTCTCACAGCAGATACACTTGAATTACCGTGTGGTAAGTAAGCAGGTACTCTTTATCTACTTGCTTGTATTACTGATTCTTCTTCTGTTTTGAAGATGTGGCTTTGTAGGCTTGGTCACATGAAGAAGAAAGAAATGCATGTTCTTAAGAGGAAGTTAGATGTGTTTGAAAGACTTAAGAACTAGAAAGCCTTGGTGTTTTTAGAGGAGATGACAGATAGAGATCAGTGGAGAAGGCTGGACATCTCTGAGCAGGGTGGTTTGGACAGGGATTAGATCCATGGAGAGCTCACAGGTAAAAAGTCATCACTCACAGGTGAACACAGTTACCAGCATCGATCAAGGGGAACTAGTGTCAAATAGACAGGTGCTAATGTCAGTCATGTGTAGACCAGAGCTGGCGGTGTCAGGCATGGTGTCTGTCGGCATCGGTCAGGGAACTGATGTCAGTGACTAGGTAAGATCGATGTCAGTCAGAAAATTGGTGTCAGTAGAAAGGATAGTTGCATGGAACTGACATCGATCGGATGCAGATTGTGTGGTGATCGAGGTCAGTTATTGTAACAGATATTAGGCAGACAACAAGCTATCAAGGAGTCTCAAATGCCCATATGGAGGACTGAAATTGTAAGTAAGCCTCAAATTTGTTGTTCCTCTTCTTTAGACTCATTGCTCACTGTAGAGTAAGAAGGATCTAGGAAATAGTGGGATCATGGCATGATTAGGATGCAGAACCAAATGAGAGATTTGGTAGGGTTACCAGCCGAAAGAAAGCACTGAAAGATGAATGGATAACTTAGTTAAAGAATAGAGAGAATGGACACATGAGATGGAATGCTAGGTCATATGGTCTTGAGGAAGCTATAGGACAATAGTACAGGTTTCGACAGGTGGATGACAAAGCATGGCCTTAGTCAATGTTAGTGTAACCATTGTGTTTGTCTTACCAGATTGGATAATGATTGCAACATTATCCTGTTACTGTATGTGGATGGTATGCTAGCTAGCAGGTTCATACATACAGGGTTTTATTGAGCTAAGGGTAAGGTTAGTTCAGTGGAATGTCATGAGGAATTTGGAGCAACAAAATTCTTTTGCATGAGAGACATGGAAGATCACAGGTTGATTTTGTCTCTAGTGGGAGCTGATGTGAATCAGGTGTTAGTGTGGTTCAATACGCAGGATGCAGAACTGGAGCACACCAAGGGCTGCATAGTTTAGTGTCCAAAATCACATGAGGTCTAGTATAGACCTGAGTTTGTCCAAGCAGTGGGTGCTGTCAAAAAGTTTGGAGCTGATCTAGGAAAGAAGTACTGGAGGGCAGTTCAGTGGATTCTCAGGTATCTGAGAGGGACCAATAGCAGGTTGACATGCGATGTAGGGTCAAGCTCTTTTCTACATGGGTTTGTAGATGCGGATGTGGTAGGTTACTTGGATGATAAGAGGTGCACCGTAGGATTTGTGGTGGTTGGTCTTCAAGGTTGAGATATAAGAGGGATACAAGCCAGAAAACACATTAGATAGTGTACAGTTATAGGTACATTGTAGCTATTTATCTCCGAGTGGGAGATTTTTAGGTTGTGGAGCTAAAAGCTTCACTAATGCAGACATGGAGGAGGTTGCTAAGAGGTTGCTGAGTTGCAAAGGAACCGATGTCAGTCTGATCAACTGACATTGGTCATATATAGTGAGAAGAGAAACTGACATCAGTTAGGGATCAGTTGGTGTCGATCACCTCCAGGCAAATAGGGACCTATGTCAGTCACCTATGTGATTCTAAAATTGTGAGTTCATGGATAGTTATTTAACGAACCAGTTGTTTGCATGTAGAAGGCCAATTATAGACATGAAGCTGTGGATCTAATTATTGTAATTAGGTGTCTAATTATTGTTTGTATGAGATCTATATAATAGACTCATGGGCTGTATTGTAATTTGTGCTAGAGAGTAAGAGAGAAAATATTAGCTCCTTTAGAGTTAAGAGAGCATGGTGTGTTCCTCCTAGTGCCACATTGCCAAGTGTGGGTGCTGGTTTGGAGAATCAAAACGATTCTTCATGTATGTAGGATCTTGGTCAGCAGGTGTGCAAGGCGACATTTTGATATCTACATGGTAAGTAAGATCATGGATCTACAGGTGTATGCGTGTGTGAGGTCTAAGGTTTGTAGGTGTGTAGAACTAGGTTGATTTGGAGGTGGCAATAAGATCAAGGTGACAACACCACAATAGGGAGCAATATCAGGCGGGATCTACTTAGAGTATGGTGTGTACTCGATCATAGAGTAAAGAGGAAGGCAAGGTAGTTCCTTCCAAAGTAAGATCATTTGAGTTGCAAGTTCATGAGAGATCTACTTGGAGTGCGTTGATTACTTGGAGTGTGTGGAGCACTTGTGGAGTGTATGGAGCACTTGTGTACTAGCAGTAATGATACTGACTGGTGGTGCTAGCAGTAGTGATATTGACTGGTTGGAGGTGAACACCAACTCTATGTTTGAGTTGTGTGTTGGGACCGTAATTGAGAGAGTGAGCTCTTGAAGGTGAATTACAAACACTTGGTGTGGAAAACCTATAAGGTGGAAGAGTGTGGCATCTCTTTGTTGTAATTCTTTTTTAGAAGAGTATTAATACAAGTTATGTATTGTCTCTCATATTCTGTGCTATTTTTGAATTCTAGTTACTTGTGCATTTTGGTTAATTTTTGAATATTAAGTTGCTTGGTAATCAATGGTGCTTCTATGGGTTCTTAATAATTGGTATCAGAGCTAAGCTTGTAGGAAGTAGGTTTTGTGTTTGATTACAAGTCACTCTTAAAGGTTTTTAATTAAGTGGGAGTATAGCAACGACAGAAGAAAGTACACTAAGAATGGAGGAATTTAAAGGCATGAATGATCAATTACAGTGTTATGGAAGGAAAGAGCAGGAAAAGAAAGATTGTTGGTTGTTAGCAGATCAACATGAAGGAACTGATGAAGTAGATGTTATTGGTGTTGTTGCATAAGATGCTCAAGGATGTTTCTTGGATAAAGTAAAATCTTGTTTTATAGATTTTGTTGCCTCTTTCCATGAAGTCTGAAATAGAGTATTTTTCCATGTTAAGGTCTTTAGAGACTTTGAAAAGATTTATTTAGGGGCTGGTGTGCCTTGCCAAAGAATTGGCAATGGGGAAGTGAAGCTGAAATTGCAGGCGGCCAACACATGGGTGTTGAAGGAGGTCATGTAGGTCCTGGTCTTGAAGATGTGGCTAATTTCTTTAGAAAAGTTGGGTGATGAGAGATGCACAACAACTCTCATAGCGGTTACACTTGAATTAGCATGTGGTAAGAAAGTTGGTACTCTTTATCTACTTGCTTGTATTGTTGATTCTTCTTCTATTGCAAAGACGTGGCTTTGTAGGCTTTGTCACATGGGCAAGGAGATGCATGTTTTTAAGAGGAAGTCAGATGTGTTTGACAGACTTAAGAACTAGAAAGCCATGGTGTTTTTGGAGGAGATGACGGATAGAGATTAGTGGAGAAGGCTGGACATCTCTGAGCAAGGTAGTTTGGATATGGTTTTGATCCATGGAGAGCTCACATATAAAAGTCATCACTCACAGGTGAACACAGTTATTGACATCAGTCAAGGGGAACTAATGTCAAATAGACAAGTACCGATGTCAGTCATGTGCAGACCAGAGCTCGTGGTGTCAGGTAGGGTGTCTACCGACGTCAGTTAGGGAACCAATGTCGGTGACCAGGTAAGACCGACATCGGATAGAAAATTGGCATCAATAGAAAGGTTAGTCGCATGGAACCGACGTCAGTTAGATGCAGATTGTGTGGTGATCGAGGTCAGTCATTGTAATGGATTTTTGGTAGATATCAAGTTATCAAGGAGTCTCAAATGCCCATATGGAAGACTGAAAGGGTAAGTAAGCCTCAAATTCATTGTTCCTCTTCTTTAAACTCATTGCTCACTGTAGAGCAGGAAGGATCTAGGAAAGAGAGGGAGTATGGCATGATTAGGATGCAAAAGCAAACAAGAGATTTGGTAGGGTTACCAACTGGAAGAAATCACTGAAAGATGAATGGATACCTTAGTTAAAGAATAGAGAGAATGGAGACATGAGATAGAAGACCAGGTCATATGGTCTTGAGGAAGCTACAGGACAGTGGTAGAGGGTTTGACAGGTAGATGACAAAGCATGGCTTTAGTCAATGTCAGTGTAACCATTGTGTTTGTCTTACTGGGTTGGATAATGATTGCAACATTATCCTGTTACTGTATGTGGATGGTATGCTAGCTAGCAGGTTCATACATATAGGGGTTTGCTGAGCTAAGGGTAAGGTTAGTTTAGTGGCATGTCATGAGGAATTTAGAGTAGAAAAATTCTTTGGCATGAGAGACATGGATGATCACAGGTTGATTTTCTCTAGTGGGAGCTGATGTGAATCAGGTGTTAGCGAGGTTCAATATGCAGGATGCAGAACTGGAGCACACCAAGGGCTAGATAGTCTAGTGTCTGAAATCACATGAGGTCTGGTATAGACCTGAGTTTGCCCAAGCAGTGGTGCTATCAGAAAGTTTGGAACTGATCTGGGAAAAAAACACTGGAGGGCAGCTTAGTGGACTCTTAGGTATCTGAGAGGGACCAGCAGCAAGTTGACATGCGATGCAGGGTCAAGTTGTTTTCTACATGGGTTTGTAGATGCAAATTCATCAGGTTACTTGGATGATAGGAGGTGCACTATAGGATTTATGGTGGTTGGTCTTCAAGGTTGAGCTTGAAGAGGGATACAAGCTAGGAAACACATTAGACAGTGTACAAGTATAGGTACAGTGCAGTTGTTTATCTCCAAGTGGGAGATTGTTAGGTTGTGGAGCTAAAAGCTTCACTGATGTAGACATGGAGGAGGTTGCTGAGAGGTTGCTGAGTTGAAGAGGAACTGATGTCAGTTTGATCAACCGACATCGGTCATATATAGTGAGAAGAGCAATTGACGTCGGTCAGGGATCGGCCAGTGTTGGTCACCTCTAGGTAGACAGGAACGGACATCGGTCACCTATGCAGTTCCAAAACTGCTAGTTCACAGACAGTTAGTTAACAAGCTAGTTGTTTGCATGTAGAAGGCCAATTATAGACTTTAAGCTGTGGATCTAATTATTGTAATTAGGTTTCTAATTATTGTTTGCATGAGATCTATATAATAGACTCATGGGCTGTATTGTAATTTGTGCTAGAGAGTAAGAGAGCAAATATTAGCTCCTTCAGAGTAAAGAGAGCATGGTGTGTTCCTCCTAGTGCCATAGTGCCAAGTGTGGGTGCTAGTTTGGAGAATCAAAAGGATTATTCATGTATGTAAGATCTTCGTCAGTAGGTGTGCAAGGCCACATTTACAGATCTACATGGTAAGTAAGATCATTGATTTGTAGGTGTATGTGTGTGCGAGGTCTAATGTTTGCAGGTCTGTAGAACTAGGTTGATTTGCAAGTGGCAGTAGGATCAGGGTGACAACAACACAACAGGGAGCAAGATCAAGTGGGATCTACTTGGAGTACGGTGTGTACTCGGTCATAGAGCAAAGAGGAAGGCAAGGTAGTTCCTTCCAAATTAAGATCATTTAAGTTACAAGTTGTTGCAAGTTCATGAGAGATCTACTTGGAGTACGTTGAGTACTTAGAGTGCGTGGAGCACTTGTGGAGTGCGTGGAGCACTTGTGTACTAGCAGTAGCGATACTAACTGGTGGTACTGGTAGTAGTGATACTGACTGGTTGGAGGTGAACACCAAATCTGTGTTTGAGTTGTGTGTTGGGACCAGAATTGAGAGAGTGAGCTCTTAAAAGTGAATTATTGAACACTTGGTGTGGCAAACCTGTAAGGTGGAAGAGTGTGGCATCTCTTTGTTGTAATTCTTTTCTAGAAGCGTATTAATAAAAGTTGTGTATTGTCTCTCATATTTTGTGTTATTTTTGAATTCTAGTTACTTGTGCATTTTGGTTAATTTCCACATATCAAGTTGCTTGGTAATCAATGGTGCTTTTGTGGGTTCCTAATAGTTGGTATCAGAGCTAAGGTTGTAGGGAGCATGTTTTGTGTTTGATTACAGGTCACTCTTAGGAGTTTTTGATTGAGTGGGAGTATAGCAATGGTAGAAGAAAGTACACTAAGAATGGAGGAATTCAAAGGCACGAATGGTCAATTATGGTGTTATGGAAAGAAAGAGCAAGAAAAAAAATATTGTTGCTTGGTAGCAGATCAACATGAAGGAACTGATGAAGTAGATGTCGTAGGTGTTGTTACACAAGATGCTCTGGGATGCTTCTTGGATAAAGTAGAATCTTGTTTTATAGATTTTGTTGCCTCTTTCGATGCAGTCCGCAATAGAGTATTTTTCCATGTTAAGGTCTTCGGAGACTTTGGAAAGATTTATTTAGGGGATGGTGTGCCTTGCCAAAGAATTGGCAAAGGGGAAGTGAAGCTAAAATTATAGGCGGCCAACACATGGGTGTTGAAGGAGGTCATGCAGGTCCCATTCTTGAAGATGCACCTAATTTCTTTAGGAAAGTTGGGTGATGAGAGATGCACAAGAAATCTCACAATGGATACACTTGAATTAGCATGTGGTAAGAAAGAAGGTACTCTTTATCTACTTGCTTATATTACTGATTCTTCTTTTATTGTAAAGACGTGGCTTTGTAGGCTTGGTCACATGAGTAAGAAGGAGATGCATGTTCTTAAGAGGAAGTCAGATGTGTTTGAAGACTTAAGAACTGAAAAGCCTTGGTGTTTCTAGAAGAGATGACAGATAGAGATCAGTGGACAAGGCTGGACATCTCTGAGTAGGGCAGCTTGGATAAGGTTTTGATCCATGGAGAGCTCGCGGGTAAAAAGTCATCACTCACAGACAAACATAGTTACCGACATCGGTCAAAGGGAATCGGTGTCAAACAGACATGTGCCAATGTTGGTCATGTGCAGACCAGAGCTAGTGGTGTTAGACAAGGTGTCTACCAGCGTCGATTAGGGAACTGACGTTAGTGACCAGGTAAGACCAATGGTAGTCAAAAAACTAGTGTCAGTAGAAAGAACAGTCGCATGGAATCGATGTCAGTCAAATGCAAATTGTGTGGTGATCGAGGTCAGTCACTATAACAGATTTTGGGTGGATAGCAAGCTGTCAAGGAGTCTCAAATGCCCATATGGAGGACTAAAAGGGTAAGGAAGCCTCAAATTTGTTGTTCCTCTTCCTTATACTTGTTGCTCACTGTAGAGCAAGAAGGATCCTAGAAATAGTGGGAACATGGCATGATTAGGATGCAGAACCAAATGGGAGATTTGGTAGGGTTGCCAGTTGAAAGAAAGCACTAAAAGATGAATGGATACCTTAGTTAAAGAATAGAGAGAATGGACATGTGAGACGAAAGGCCAGGTCATATGGTCTTGAGGAAGCTGTAGGATAGTAGTACAGGGTTTGATAGGTGGATGACAAAGCATGGCTTTAGTCAATGTCGGTGTAACCATTGTGTTTGTCTTATAAGGTTGGATAATGATTGTAACATTATCCCGTTATTGTATGTGGATGGTATGCTAGCTAGTAGGTTCATACATACAAGGTTTTGTTGAGCTAAGGGTAAGGTTAATTCAGTGGCATGTCATGAGGAATTTGGAGCAGCAAAATTCTTTGGCATGAGAGACATGGAAGATCACAAGTTGATTTTGTCTTTAGTGGGAGCTGATGTGAGTCAGGTGTTAGCGAGGTTCAATATGCAGGATGCAAAACTGGAGCACACCAAGGGTTGGACAGTTCAGTGTCCAAAATCACATGACGTCTAGTATAGACTTGAGTTTGCCCAAGCAGTGGGTGTTTTTAGAAAGTTTGGAGCTGATCCGAGAAAGAAGCACTGGAGGGTAGTTCAGTGGATTCTCAAGTATTTGAGAGGGACCAACAGTAGGTTGACATGCAATGCAAGGTCAAGTTCTTTTCTACATAGGTTTGTAAATGTGGATATGATAGTTTACTTGGATGACAAGAGGTGCACCATAGGATTTGTGGTGGTTGGTCTTCAAGATTGAGCTTGAAGAGGGATACAAGCCAAGAAACACATTAGACAGTGTACAGGTATAGGTATAGTGTAGTTTTTTATCTCCAAGTGGGAGATTGTTAGGTTGTGGAGCTAAAAGTTTCACTGATGCAAACATGGAGGCGGTTGTTGAGTTACAGAGCAACCGACGTCGATCTCATTAGCCGATGTTGGTCATATATAGTGAGAAGAGAAACTGACATCGGTCAGGGATCAGCTAGAATTAGTCACTTCTAGGCAAACAGGGACCGATGTCGGTCACCTGTGCGGTTCCAAAACTGCCAGTTCATGAATAGTTAGTTAACAAACTAGTTGTTTGCATGTAGAAAGCTAATTATAGACTTGAATCTATGGATCTAATTATTGTAATTAGGTGTCTAATTATTGTTTGCATGAGATCTATATAATAGACTCATGGGCTATATTGTAATTTGTGCTAGAGAGTAAGAGAGCAAATATTAGCTCCTTCAGAGTGAAGAGAGCATGGTGTGTTCTTCCTAGTGCCACAGTGCCAAGTGTGGGTGCTAGTTTGGAGAATCAGAAGGATTCTTCATGTATGTAGGATATTGGTCAGTAGGTGTGCAACGCCACGTTTGGAGATCTACATGGTAAGTAAGATCATTGATCTGCAGGTATATGTGTGTGTGAGGTATAAGGTTTGTAGGTGTGCAGAACTAGGTTGATCTACAGGTGGCAGCAGGATCAGGGTGACAGCAACACAACAGGGAGCAAGATCAGGTGGGATCTACTTGGAGTATGGTGTGTACTCGGTCATAAAGCAAAGAGGAAGGCAAGGTAGTTCCTTCCAAAGTAAGATTATTTGAGTTGCAGGTTGTTGCAAGTTCATGGGAGATCTACTTGGAGTATGTTGAGTACTTGGAGTGCATGGAACACTTGTGGAGTGCATGGAGCACTTGTGTACTGGCAATAGTGATACTGACTGGTGGTACTGGCAGTAGTGATACTGACTGGTTGGAGGTGAACACCAAATCTGTGTTTTAGTTGTATGTTGGGACCGTAATTGAGAGAGTGAGCTCTTGAAGGTGAATTACTGAACACTTGGTGTGGCAAACCTGTAAGGCGGAAGAGTTTGGCATCTCTTTGTTGTAATTGTTTTCTAGAAGAGTATTAATACAAGTTGTGTATTGTCTGTCATATTTTGTGTTAATTTTGAATTCTAGTTACTTGTGCATTCTGGTTAATTTCTGCATATTAAGTTGCTTGGTAATCAATGGTGCTTCTGTGGGTTCCTAACATCCTCTTCTATGGGATGATACTTTCATCACAAAATTTAAATTCATTAGTGACATTATTTATGATTAGTTTATAATCACCAAAGATTAGAATATTTTAGATAACCCATTGTATTGAAAGTTTAAGACTAGTTATGAGGGCTTCATTCTCTATTACGTTTTTTGTACAAGGAAATTAAATATAGGATGCTTTTGGAATTAATTTCTCATAGAGATTAATTATTAATATTCCTAACCCCAAATCATGATTTTTGAAATATCCATCAAAATATAATTTTTAGACTAAGGATACATTAATTGTCATAATTACTTCATCTGGGAATTTTGTGATGAGAGGTGTGTGATCTTCTAGAAGATCCTCCACTAATGAATCTAATAGTACATGTACCTTGATTAATTTTTCATTTACACACTCAATATAAAAATCATTAAGAATCATGATCCACTTTACCATTCTACATGTCAAAGCTATTTTAGACAAGAGATATTTAAGAGGGTTAAATTTAGCAATGGTTGTTTTATTATCATTAAGCATGTAGTGGAAAAGTTTCTGGGCGGAAAAAATAACCATGAGATATGATTTTTACATGGTAGATTAATTAATATCATATGACGCCAAAGTTATGCTCAAGTAATAAACTAATGATTTTAATTCACTATCTTCATGTTGTGCCAATGATGCCCCCAATGTAGAATATTGAGCAAATATATACAAAAGGAAAAAATTGGCTATAATAGGTGGCATTAAGAATATTAGATTGAAACTATATTTTTTAATATTTTAAAATACCATGTTACAATATTCATTTCATGTGATCATATTTTTTTCTCATGCAATAATGTCAACATATCACAAATGTTTTCAAGATGTGAGATGAACTGATCAATTTTCTGAATTTTAACTTACAAACTGCAAAGTTAATATTTTTAGGCAGATGCATATTCATTATATCTAAAAATTTGGAAGGATTAACCTCTATTCCAAAATGTGAAACTATGAATGAATTTTTTTTTCATCGATGTATCCTAAAGACATGCTTATTTAGATTCAAATAGAGCTTGTATTATATCATTTTATCAAAAAAACTATGAAGTATCTCAAGATGCACTTATCTATATTTTGATTTAAAAAGAATGTCATCAACATAGTCTTCCATGATTTCATTAATCATAATGTGGAAGATAACTACCAGTGATCTATAGTATGTGGCTTTAATGTTATTGAGACCAAAGGGAATTAAATGATAGTAAAAAGTTCCCCAAGGTGTTGTAAATTTTCTCTTATGTTGGTCCTTGGGAGATATTTTAATTTGGTTATACCATGAGAAATAATAAATCAAAGACAACATCTCATGACTAACAATGGATTACACAATCATGTATACTTCTGGCAATGGAAAGTCATCTTTGGGACATGCCTTGTTTATATCCCTGAAGTCTTTATATACCCTAATTCTAGTTGATTTATTTGATAGTTGCACAACATTATATTTATAATCTAATTAATCTATGAGATGGATGAAACCAAACTCTAATTATTTTTTCAATCCTTACTTGACTATGATTTCATCTTTGGGATGAATTAGTCTATGTTTTTTATTTATATGTTTTGCATCTTGATATGATGCACAAGTGTAGGATCAATACTTGGTATGTCTACATAAGACCATGAAAACATGTTAGATAATGTTTTAATCAAAATGGTGAAATTTTCTTGTTCTTATTGAGTTAATGATGCCAAAAAATTAGTGATATTTGTATTTTCCTCTGTCTTAATATTAGCTATGATGGATTCTTCAACTAGGAAAGATAATTCTTATTGATATTTTAAGGGTGGTATAGGGAGGTTAAGCTCTTCCTCGAGGTTCTTTTCTTGTGATATTATTTTGTTACTAATTTGATGATGTCATAATGGATCCCCAAAATATTCATAATCATCTAATTAAATGGAAAACCATTCTTTTAATCATCTCCTAAAATATGGTCTCTAGTGCTCAAGACTTTAGATATTACTTCATCATTTTGAAAGTGATCAATCATAGGTGTTAATTATTATTCCCACTTGTATATTTCAGCTCAAGAATCAATATTATGGTTTCATGGAATAGTTTGGTCATGGATAGATCCTAAAATTTACTATACATGGAACTCATTTTAGTTTCTATATAACCTGCTTCAAACTCAATAGAAGAGTCAATTTAGAAAACTATTATACTTAAATTAATTTTGTTAAATCTTATACGATGGAAATTTTTATTGTATTTAAGTTTGATAGGTAATATTAATACTTTTTCATCAAGGATAGGCCCTTGTTTATATAATTCATTATATTACACATTATGTATTTGGCTATGGGATTTTGGGTTTTAAGTAAGTAACTAGTTGGTTCATTAGTGTAAATCCAAGATGAATTTGAATATTTAATTTTATCATAAAAAATAGTATCGCCTTCTAAAAAAAAAAATCTTTTTTTTCTTCTTTTTTTTTAAATTTAAATTTATAATCTATTTGAGTAACTTTTAGTTAATGGGAATTATCTTGATTATTTGGAGACATGAAATTTACCTAATTAATTAACATCTTTATTTGCATACTCACCCATGCCTTATTAAACTAACAACCAAGGATGGAGGATATGGTGTAGTTTTTTAAGTGGAGGGTTGATTTGATGCTTGAATTATATATGGAGTATCTTTGGATGTGGATGTGGATGTGCTTGAAATAAAGTAATAGGATGGATGTATTTGTTAAGATTTGGTGATTACTAAACAAGAACATATGTGTCTTTGGTATCAAGGAGATAATTTGATTTTTTATAATGTCCTTTAAATAATTTATATTATCAAATGTAAGGATCAACATGTATATTTAATTTCATGCCATCATGAAAAAATTTCAAACACTAGTGTAAGGTGAAGTGTGTGAATAGTGAATCCATAGAGGGGAGATTAATATAGTGTTAGTCGAGAAAACCAAATTTAAAAAAAACACACTAAACACTAACACCTCTGACCTAAACACTAGGGAGAGTGTAGGTAACAAACATACAATGAAAACATAACTAGAAAATAAAATAAATCATCTTTTTACCTTCCTTTTAGCTCTAAAATGGCATGCTAAATTGGTTTTCTTGGTTATGTGCTCAGGAAATATTTTTTTAATGAAGCTCCATTGCTCGAGCTCCCCTTAGAACCTTGGTAATGTTGGTTGGATTTAGTTGGCTTGGATTGTGAAATTATCATGGTAACACTACTAAAAAATATTCTTGAACCTATTTGAGCATAATAACTTTACCCCAAAATATCTTAAATATCAATGGGCGAGGCCTTTTATTTATGGCCTCTAATGTTAACTCTCACCCAAGTTGAGTTAGATTAGGATTTAAACATGGAATGAGTTAAAATAGCCCCTAGGTGAGTTAAATTTAGCTTCAATTGAGTGAAAGAGGGAACATATAATTATTATTTTTAATTAATAGGCATGAATCACAAATTAGATATATTTTTAGAGCTTGACAACTCATAAAGGCAATGATGAAGAAGATTGATATTTTGCATTTTTAAATTTATATTTTCAGATTTTCATTAATTACAAATGGATTATTTATCTAAGAATTTAATTTGGTTTAATTATTTGATTCATTTTGATTAATATTTTAGCTCTTTTAATAATTTTTCAAGTGCCCCACTTAATGGGTCCATAGGCTAAACTGCCAATTATTAGGTCATAAGGTGGCTGAGGATGAATCTATGAGAGGCTATTATTACATATGGTATAATATCCCAAATAAAAATTCCTCATCATGATTATAAGTACTAATGTATGGTTTTTGGATGAAATTGGGACATTTAATTATTACTTAACTTAATTTACAATGTTTAGTAGAAATCAATCTAAAGTCTAGTTAGAAGAAAGTTATGGTGAGAATGGGTTGTCTACATTTTACCATTATTTGGGAAGGCATTGTAATCTATAATCACAATAACATCTTCTCAAAGAATGAGAAGGTCCTATATGCCTAGTAACTCAATAGGAAATGGATGAGCCCTTGATACCCATTCAAAGGATTGTTTGATAAATAAAGGTAGTGATAGGTACCTCAAAAGAAGGAAACAATGGGACCAAAAGGTAAAGGGGATGGAAAAGAATAATTTTCCCAAAGGTGATTATCATCAATGGCATAGTGAGATGCCCCAATTTTCTAGATAAAAATAATAATTTTACCAAAGGTAGTTATAATCATCAACATAACTAGGTAAAAAGATAATGATTTGACCAAAGGTGGTTATAGTCATTTTCAAAATGAAAATAAGCCCCAGTTGGGTGGATAGAGATAATGGTTTTCCTAAAAGTAGTTATAATCACTAACACAATGAAAATATGTCCTATTTGGGTGGATATAGATAATGATTTGTCCAAAGGTGGTTATAATCATCACCACAATGAAAATGTGCCCTTACAAGGAAAGAGAATGATAATGATTTTGGCAAAGGCGGTTATAATCATTAACATCTAGATAAATCAAAACAAAATGATTTTCCTAAAGGTGGTTATAATAATTGGCATTATAGTTTTGAGACAATATGAAAAATTAGAAAATGGGGGTTTCATATAGAATTTGTACTCATAGAATAAGAGTAAGCTAGTATAGAAGAGAAATATGAATTTGGGCAACCTACTAGTATGGAGATTCACATCCTAACTAGTAAAAATTAAAATCCATTTATGATTTAATTACTCTATACTTGGGAAATGATTTGGATAGATCAATAATTTTTTAGGTGACCAAGGAGAAGTAACATGAAATCATTTCTTGTAATATTCCCTGAGATGATTTTTTTTGTATCATGTGAAAATATGTATCAAGAATGACATGTGATCCAATAATAAAATGAAAATAATGAACTAATGATAAAATTGATGATGACAATGTTGATGTATGGATATGGATGGACTTGAGTATAATGCACAAGGAATCACATAATGAACATAAATATAATAAGTCAAGGCGCAATAATAAAACAAAACAAATGAATGAACAAATATGAAAAAAAAACACCGATAAATCAAAAGCACAATAAAAAATCAAGAAACAAAAAGTGAAAAAAAAATCAAAACAACATCAAATAAGAACAAGCAATGGTTAATCACAATGTTAGTGAAAATAGAATATAATTTTCTCATGCATGTGTAATAGAGTTGTTAATTTTGGTGATAGGTTGACCCCTAAATTAGAAATAAATGACACAAGTATAACAACACAAGAATAATGACATAAGGCTTCCCCTAAGTTATAGGGAAGTAACAACACAAACAAGACAACACATATTGTTCCCAAGCTATAGGAGATAATGAAACAAATAGATAAAATTGGGAGAATAGAAGAAAAGGAAGGAGTATTCAAGTTGATTCCATATATAATAGGTAAGTGGATTCTCCCTACATAGTTCTATGGACACAAGATCCACCATAAACTTTAGGCCAAATGTAGTTCTCCCAAGATATGAGATAGAAAAAAAGATGAATGAAACTTGATTTTGTTATAGAGTAAATAGGATTTGTCTCATAAAAATGTGAGAGAATTAGATGTAGACAAGTATTTATGAGTGTATTAAAGTTGAATAAATAATGTAGACAATATAAAATTGTAAAAGGGTAAGAGGCAAAGGCTTAGAGCCAATAAGGATTTTTAAACCAAAGGAAAAGTGGTTACTTATGAAATATATAGGAGTCCCAGAATCCTTAAAGAAAAGAATTGGTCAGAAAATAAAGGAAGGTAAAATCAAGCTAACTTGAGATACACCATATATCCAAGTCCTTCCTACATAGTCCATGTAAACCTTAGGCCAATGTAGCTCTCTCATAAAAGGTAATCTAGAAATAAATTGAACAAAGAATATCTTTGAACCTAAAAATGTCGATGGATTTATATCTCACATGGAAATTCTAAGCCAATTTTCATGATTTTATGATTTTTAGGATTTATAGGTCCTTAGGAATGTTCTTTGTAATTTTTAGAGCACCTCAACTCAATCAAGAATAATGAGATATGAAACAATCCAACTTGTAAAATGGTGAAAGTGGTCAAACTAAAAAATGCTCACAAAATGGTGAAAGTGTGGTAAAAATATGACTGAGCTGACCTTAATGTGAAGTAAACACTATTTACATAGTCCTAGGAGGACCTCAAATCACTATAGTTATACCTTATAGTGGAGGATTCCAACTAAGTAGCATAAAGTTCTTAAATTAGGCAAATGACATAGTATGCAAATAGGAATGGAAAGGTCATATGATAATGCATAATAAAGGTGATGCTCATAATTTTACCATAGGCATTTTATTGGCTCTAAAATTTGTTAAGGGGACAAATTTGTGACTTTGAGTTAGTAGTGTGGGAACTGAGTCCTTATGTTAGTCAATATCAAAAGACAAAGTCTCTCTCCTATTATTAGGTGCAGATACGTTTATTGAAAGCCAAAAAAGGAAAGTAGGGGAAACATTTTTCACAAATATTTACAAAAAAATGTTTTCTATTGGGGGTTTCATACTTTTAAACTAAAAGTACATAAAGGAGATATAAATGAAATGAGGGAAAAGAAGAGAATAATATAAAGGAGGAAGAATATAAAAAGGAAAAGAATAAGGGAGAGTAAGGTAATTATAGTCATTTAAACATAGAAACTACCATGATAACCATTATAATAATGAAAGACAACTCTAAGTAGTTAAATGCAAAAACTTACCAGAATAGTCCAAGAAGGGGAAAACATTATGTGCATGGAAATCTCTCTCATTGAATGGGTGGTAAAGACATAATTACACCCTTAGGAGTACAAAACATATACTAAGAAATATTTATAATAATGATAGAAGAGCAAATAAAACCATCCATTATTTAAACTTAATAGATAATAAAAATATTTCGTAAACCCCACCAAGATTTCACATTCATAGAAATACCAAAGGAATATTCTAAAATAAATACTTAATGTGAAATTACCATTTTTTTAAAATTTGGTATTAATTATGAAAACAATTTGAAAGTAAAGATATAAAGATAGACGAATCATACGCAAAGTTATAACTCATGAAGAAATAATGAACACAAAGTTTGCAAAATCTCCTTGTTATAATCTTTATTAAGTCAAAAATACAATCTCTTTCTTTAAAAGTTTCTATAGAGTTTCGTTGGCAAAAGCCCCCATTAAAATTATCCTTACACTCATATTTATGCTATGGGGATGTGTTTATGGTGCATAACCACCTTTTCTCAATTTTAGAAGTTAAAAAAATGATTTTAAAAAAATGCACCACTTAAGAGGTGTAAAAGTGTGTTGGTGCAATTGCACTGCATGCAAAAATAAGATTACAAAATTGAACCATTTAAATTGTGGAAAACTTATTTGGTGGTTTTATACCATTTAAAATGTATACATAAAAATTTTAAAATTAAAGATTTACCAAGTGACATTGTGCATTTGCATAAATTGCATTTGTGAGTTTGAGCTTATAAAAAATTTCAACTAGAAATTACAAAACAAGTTTTAACATTTACATGAAAATACTATAAACATTTTTTGGATCCTATATTTATATGGATGTCCATATTTTTTTTTCAAAATTCTTATTTTAGTATAGGATGTGAGTAAGTTGGAAAATCTAAAGTGATCAGGCTAGACACCTATTTGTTATATTTGAGGAAATAGTGCCAAAACCTGCTGAGATCACCCATGTCTTATGTAATATGTGATGATCACATTCCATGAGCAGTTGTCTTATTGTGCCATTTCATCAAAAAATTCAAGAGCATCTGTAAAACCACCACACTTGATATATATGTTGATAATCTTATTTTGAACATGAAGCTTTAGGGATGAATACAACTCACTTACATGGCTTGGGGAAATAATTATAGTAGTTACATAGGAGTGAAGAGAATTTTTTTAAATTTCTTGGTTATGAAAGTGGAAAGCTTATTTTCACAACTTTTGGAAATATAATTTTCATTTGCATGAATTATCAAAATAGAATTTCGAATTTCATAGAATGGGAAAACTCAAAAATATTTTGCATTTTACATGAAGTTTTAAATTGATTTTGAAATTTGCATGGAAACCCAAAACAAATTTTCTATTTACACAAAAACCCAAAACAAATTTGCAATTTGTATGAAAACCCAAAACAAATTTTTGCTATGCATGAAAGTGGAAAAATATTTTGCAAATTGTACAAAAGTGGAAAAAGATTTTGTAAATTTCATGAATGCTAAAAACTATTTTACAAATTTCATGGAAGATGGAAATGATTTTACAAATTGCATGAACTAAAAAAGATTCTTTGAAATTGCACAGAAGCCAAAAAAGTTTTTACAAATTACATGAAAGATGAAAAAGCTTTTGCAAATTGCATGATAAATCAAAAATAATTTTGTAATTTTCACAAATTTTGAAAAATCAATGTGTTTTTTTGTAACTTTTGAAAAGCTAAATGGTTTTTGGAAATTATGGGAAATGATAATGGCTTTTTGCGTGGGAGGATAAAATGTATTTTTTAAAAATTTAAGGTAAAAAGCAACTTCGATGTAAATTTTTAATTAATTAATTAAAAATTTAGATTTTTTCAAAATTTTGTTAGTTTTAGGCTCACTTCCAAATTTTTGAGCCATTTAGAAAAAAATGAATTTCCATTAGTTTTCACCCATTTTGAAAAACTATGAGAATAACTAGCTCCAACTAGGATTTCAAGCTACAAAGAATGAAAATAACTTATATTCTTTGGTTTCATAGGCTAACATTTTATCCATTGAGTAACATAGTCTTTAGCAACAACTTTGATACATTTGAAAAAAATATTTGATCTTGAATAAAAAGGGATGGTTCTTTAAGCCATCAAAGATATATCACATGTCAAAAGATAATATATATTAGGATTAGGTACTCATCCTAATAAGTGATTTCACATATCCAAAAAAGTATAGTGTATGCAAGGGAATTTTAGCTATGTATTTTTACATAAACTAAAATGTGAAGAGATAAGTGTCTTTATTTCATATACTCAAAAGTGATGAATCTTGTAGCTTTCCTTACAAAATTTAACAAATTTATTTTTCACTACACTCAAAAAAATTATTCCTTGACTTTGCAATGTCAACATTTAGAAGTTCTAGAAATAAGTAGATCTCAATACGTGACTTGAGCCTTATCCATTGAGATATGGATTCGATGTTCCATTCTATAAAGAAATTACCATTCCTATTTTTAAAAGTTATGTATATCACATTTGTATATCTTGATTTGACCAAATAATATCTATTTCACCCATCTCAGTCGTATGAGGAATAAACATGCACTATCAAGATATATCACCTATTTTAAAAATTTGTGAATTGACCACCTTTTTACTCAATATATTCATGAAAGACTTATCCATTATGTCATCTTAGCAAAGCATGTGATTTCCCATGATATTTCCCAGGTAGAGATCACTACTATAAATATGTGTAGATAGAAAGACTAAAACACAGAGGAGTAGAAACATATAAACTATTGTATTTATTGAAAAACCACACACATACACACCAAAAAAAAATAGGAAAAGTAAAAAAGATAAAATTGGGAAAATAAAACTATTTATAGGGATTATATGAATATGAGAAGATTATAAAAAACCATTCTTCTACTGAGAGAAGTACCTACCATTTTGAAAAAATAGATTTGAATTATGAACTCTGAACACATTTAGAAGTAGTGACCAAGTAGGTGGGAAGAGGAACTTACAGTTATCATTCACACAAGGATGATCATGAATTAAAAAATTAACGATATTTTCTTATTTTGAAATGAAATCAATATAAATTTTATGATCTTCCATGAACACTTCATAGTAATACTGAACTTTTTCAATATCTTCTTCAATGACTTCAAATGCATTTGTGATAGATACAATATGTAAATTAGAGATAAATGTGTCACATATTTATTTTTGAGTTTGATCCACAATATTAATAACTTTCAAAATAAATGAAGTGTTGATATTCTTTTCTAAATCACTTCCCACTATAAAAATGAATTCATAATTGAATGAGTAATCATCATCATCTTCATAAATTTCCTTTGCCTTGACAATTTCCATTTCACTTGTAATGATTATTGGGCACTATTCAATTTGTTTTGCATTGATGTCTTTATTGACCTCAACCTTGTTATGATTATGATTTTCAATTTACACAAGCTTAATTAATCTGGATTTAGATTCTAAAGAGAATTCTTCTATGGTAGACCTTGAAAATAAAATCCTTAATGAATCTTCATTTTTGAATATTTATTATTTCATTATGATAGAGAAGGGATATTCTACTTTTCTAAAAATTGCTCTGACACTATCTTCTCTCTCAAAAAGTATAACATCACATTGTACATTATTACTCATTTGTATTTCTAGTTTTATTAGTTGTTTTTCAAATAACCCATTTCCCCCTAAGACCATGGGATTTAAGCAATCTAGTGAAATACACAAATATTTCTCCTTTTATCCAAGTGGAGAGTCAAAATTTTCATCTATTCTCTTATCAATCATTAGTTCTTATAAATGATCATCTTCTTTCATAATTGTGCAACTCAAATAATCATATGTGATAGATATAACTTTTCCTTTTTCTCTTTTAGAGTTTTGATATGTTTGATCACAGAATTTCCTTTGAACTCTCTTTTCTAAATATTTGACACTCTTGATTATATTGGGTTTCAATAGTTATTCATCATCATTTACAATAGTTGTCTCACCTTTTAAAACCTCTTTTTTCAACATTTCAGACATGATCAAATCATTTTCAATCTAAATATCATCTTATTATTCATCCATCAAGTCATTTAACTTAAATCCTCATCAAGACAAACTTGATCTTTGGGTGAAGATAATCAATGAAAATTTAGATTTCATTTTTGAGACTTAGATTATTTGTGCAAGGGATCAATATCAATAGTTTGTTATAACATGCTATGAACTCTCTCATCTTCTCATAATCTCACTTTTAAATCTAGAAAAAGTACAACAAAAGTGCACACACATTCATAGTTGATTTGAATATATCTAGGAACTTATTCTTCAAAGAGTCCCAATCCATAACATATCCATATTATAAGTTCTAGAACCACTTAGCAGTAGGTCCAATGAAAGCTTAAATGAAAAGTCTCACAGACATATCCTCATACATATCTCCTAAAATACTATAGGACATTGTGAAGGATTGGATATGTTTATCTTTGTCTTGACCATTTTCCACAAAAAAAATTGGGAATATCTTCCTTGATCCTAATGGGAACTCATTATATTGGGCCAAATCCAGTTTACCAAAATGTTTTCTGCTTGGGACACATTGAATATTTTGGTGGGGGTGAACCAATGCCATATCTACAATCATGAAAGTGTAGGCACTAGGTAATTTTTATCAACATAGTTTCCAAACTCTATTCTAGTTGATGTTACTTGTGTTGGTTGAATATTTTGTCGATTAGCGTACTGATAAACAAAATAGGTTTGATTAGCCAAAGTAAGAAGATTAGTCATCCAAATGTGTAGGTTTACCACATCAAAAAGGGACTAATCTCTCCTCTCATCAAGGGGAAGTTCCCTATAGATATGCTATATATATATATATATATAAACAAAAAATAATACTCGACAGTAGGACAAACCATCCATCTCTCTTTATTCAGAGATGATGCATGTGGATCAAAGGAGAAACTCAAGGAAAATGATAGAAAGCACTCCTCTTCTTTCAGAAGTACTATTCAGCAAGCCACAAGAATACTCCAGGTAGTAATTCCAAAATGTAACCAAGGACATAGCAACCAACAAATTGAGATGCAGCACAAAGTCTCCAGCTGAATTGCCCAAGAGTGAGATACGAAGGACAATGAGGGAACAAAGTTGTCCCAAGGTCCTTTACATAGAAATGAATAGAAAACACACTGAAATGCAATTATGGGGGCAAAAAGTCTCTCCATAGTTGACTTTAGGACACCCTCCTGCCTAATTTCACTAATCCTGCTTATTGAATTAAAGGAATAGAAAATATATTAAGGAAAAAAACATAAGAATAGTTTCCCCAACAACAAAGATATTAGAGCACAAAGTCTAAAAAGTCACTTTCTTTCTTATTCCAATAACAAAATATGATCAAAAATCTGAGCTCAAAGTCTCAGTAATGCCTTTCAATTTGGGCAAACTTTTGTTCTGATTGTTAAAAAGAGATATATTTACAATAAAAGAGAGTCCTTTATATAGCCACTTCAAGAAGGACTTAGGAATAGTAACACATCATGTTGCATTGAAATCTGTTAAGAAGATAGCCTAGAACTTAGGGGCATTTACCCATTTGCTTTTCTTAATGCAGAGAAACCAGTCATGCTATTGAAAGTTTGCATCTTTCAATGTCTACCTGTGATCTGATCCTTATTCATCATTCCTCCTTTTCTAGTTAAGTGAATCAGGTCCTTGATTCAATTTGATGCTCTACTCAGTCTCTTCCTGCTGGTCTTAACCTTAAATCCTATGAATACATTTGGTTCTATAGATTACAGATATCAATGGCTATTTTATGAGCTTTGAAATTGACGTTCATGCACCCATCAATATGCTTTCAACTGCTAGTTCATTGTTCTTGAATTTGACGTCTTTGGGTGTGTCACCCCTTGGTTCTTCTTTAGCTTTCTTATTTTTCATCCTCCCAAAGGGAAGGTGACCCTTCAGATTTTTGGTTTTACATCTTCCTGAAGGGAAGGTGACCCTTTAGCTTCAATGAAATGTCCTTCAAGTTGGCAGCCGAGAGTCCCCCGTAAGGGCACCTACCCTTCGGGGTCCTTCGGTGGCCTTTTATCTTCAACAGTCTCTCATAGACATTTCTCAAGGATATTTCTTGTAGACAATTCCCGTAGGCATTTTCCTTGGGCTTTCTCTAGGGGCATTTTCCCATGGACAAAAAGTCTGTGGAAATTTCCCGCAAACAAAAATTCCACAAAATTGTTCCATTTTGTTTCATTTGCCTTGGTCTTTGTGAATTCCTTCAAGATTTCCTTCTGTGGCTTCTTTATTGAATTCCTTTAGACTTTTTATCTGAAGGAATTCCTTTGGAATTTTTTTTTGAAAGAAGTATGCCTTTGTCTGCATTAAATAAAATTCCAAAAGAATTTACCTTAACTGCCTTCTTTGAAAATGACCCTTCTGAAGGGTACTTTTGTCCACCAAGTGCCCTCCACAAGGGCAGTTGTCCTTCAGGAGGCTTCTTTGAATTTTTGTATTGAACCACTCCTTTGAAATGACTGAGTGAACCATTTGATTAAACCAAAGCATTGAACCGCTTGGTTGAACCAAATGTTAAACCAAGCTTTGAATCGAAATGGTTCAAGCTGATGAACTGATTGAATGAATCGAAGCATTGAACCAATAGTTGAACCAAGCTTTGGTTCAATAGTTCAAATGAAGACTTTGAACCAACTAATGAACCATTTGATTGAACCAAAGCAATGAACTCTTTTGATTGAACTTTGCAGTTGTGTTGAGAGCTTTTTAACCTGTTGAACCAAATGTGTTGAACCTATTTGCATAGTCCGTAGATACCAAGTCCGTAGATTTTATTTTCCTATTGAGTCTATACATTTTTGAGAATCTTGGAAAATGAGGAATTTGAATGTCTAGGACAAATTTTGAAAAAGGAAGAGACAATTTTGGTCTATAGGACCAAAATAGTTTAAATGTTGTCCCAAAAATGAGTGATATTTTTGGGGGACAATAGCTGGCTGTAGTTGTGGAACTTCTATGAATTGTAAAAAGAATTGAAGGGAGTAGAATCTAGAATCTCCAGTGTCTTCATGTGTACAATTGGGCTATAGAGTCATGCTACCCAAAAATGGAAGGCATCAAAAATGGAAACAAACAAAATAAAATAGAATTAAAAACTATACATATATACATATGTACAGATGAAATGATTTGATACTTCAAGAATTGAAGTATTTCAGATGTTGCTTCTTGAGAGATAGTGAAAATAGTGCTCTATCTTGGTAAACCAGTAGGAGACCATTTTTGCCCCAGAAATGGTGATGAGCGAATGGAGGACTCCACTAGGAAACCAAATTTCTATGTCTTCCTCTTGGCTTTTTCTTCTTCTTGCTCCATGGAAGGATGTGGTCTTCAAATTGAAAACCATAACTCATTGCCCTCCCTATGAAGAGTTCATTTTGTTGACTTTGGAATACAATAGTATGGTCTACCACCATAGCTTGTTAATCTACTAGTTCAGTCTAACATATGCTTTGATTGTCAGCATCAAACCCCTGACAAACCATTAGCTCAACACCTCCTTTGGTATGAAGGAGTTTGATCTCTTCATCTTAAACAGTCTTTAATCCAAACAATAGAGATTCACATCCAACTATGTTGTTGGTGTTGCTGAGTTACAAATTACATAAAGGAAGAATATCTCCTTGAGGAGATATCAACACAGTCTTAAATCCATTGTTGGTGGAAGAATTACTGTTATTAGATTTTAGGATCCAAGCATCATCAAAATCTGATCTCCTATCATATTTATCTTCATTAGAAATGGAAGATCTTTCCTTGTTTGTACTATGCCCTACCAATTCTCTTGAAGTCTTGTTTGGATCAATTCTTGGATTGTCAGCTACAAGACTTTCATCTGTAGAAACATGAACATTCTCTGTGGTCAAGAAATAATTACCCCTGCCTAAAGACTCAAATAGAATTTTTGTTGTAGGGGCTAATGTTTGGGTGACCACATATTTTGCCTCCTTTTTAGGGAACAATCTCTTCATTACGCCTTGGACAGTGATCCTTGCCTCAGACAAGTATATGCTTAGTTCTCCTCCCATGTCCTTGAAAAAATTTCATCCAAGCAAAATGCCATAAGATGTTAGGACATCAGCCACTAAGACAGTCATCTTGATTCTCTTGTTTGCAAAGGCTGCCAATGCAAATTGGGCATCTTTGATTTGCCTCAACAATGGTACTTGCTTGTTCTCCATGGAGAAACATCTCCCAAATGTCTTGGTTAGTGTGAGGCCCAGAGACTTAGCTACTTTAGCAGACATGACATTGTCAAATGTCATAAAATCAATGATGCAATTGTTGAGTTGATAACCATTTATCATTAAGGAAACATAGAAAGGTTCTATTTTCTCATGGGTAGCTAGAGGGGTAATGACAAAATTATTTGGAATGGGCATGTTCTTTGGGGAATCAAGAATTATTTTATTAACCTCTTGTCTTACAAGGATGGTTTGGTTCTTGACACATTAGACCAACCTATCCAATTGATCAGGATTAGACTACAAATATTCAAATTTAGACATTTATATTTTGGTCTTTTTGACATGATCAGTTATATCAAATGGCTGAATTGAGCTAGGTACAGAGGAAGGCATTTCAACCTTTTAGGTTTTAGGAGGGATGAGAGGAGGGTTGGTTTTCAAAATTGAAGTAGAAGGTGAAGGTGAAATTGATGTACTTACATTTTGGGTGATAACTAGATCCTTTGACTGGGAAGGCAGAGTGGTTCCATGCTTAGCAATTGTAATTACCAATTGAGGTTGCTCCTCTATCTTCTTTTTATTAGCTTGCTAGACTGATTGGTTCTTATACCTAGTAAACACTACATATGATCCATCAATAGCTTCTCCTTTGCTTTTAGGTTCATCTTGATAATTCAGGAAACCAATGTGGGAGTCACCAAATGATTCTTCTTGATCCTCCATGAAGAGATCAACATCATTTTATTGCTCAAACTTAGGTTGGAAAGAGAAAGCATGTTCTGTTTTTAAATATCCAACTGCTGAGTTGGTTTGAGGAGCTTCAAGGATAAGTTTCCCTTGTGGGGGAGGAAGACAATCTAGCTACCCTTGATTCCTAGTGGCATTGCCTTGATATGAATGATTTGGAAATGTCCTTCTTAGAATATCTCTATATGAATGAGTAGAAGACATTCCTTGTGCCATTTTTCTTTTCAAGGCTAGCACTTCATTTGCCAGCTTTGCATCATTGGATCAATGGTGCTTGTAGATGAATATTCAAAAAATGATGAGGATCTATTTTTGTTTGGATCTCTTCTTGTCTTCCCTGCTAAGATGAGATCATCTTCTACCTTAGTGGCTAAAAGTTGAGCTATAGTAAGATCTATTTAACCAGCACGTCTCAAAAGAAAATTGACTTCAGGTAATTGAGAATTAATGAAGAAGCATTTGAGATTCTCAGCTATAGGTAGAGCAATTACATGAATTCTATTCCTTAGTTTGTCACATTTGGCTATGAAATCTCTCATTGGTTCATGAGGCTCTTTCTTCATCTATGTAAGTTGAGCCAAAAGTGCATGTGCAGCTTCTGTAGGTTTGAATCTAGCTTCAAACTTATATTTGAGAGTATTCTAATCAGTCACTGATCAAGCCTGTAGATGATAAAACCAATCTATAGTAGGAACTTATAATGTTTATACAAATATCCTTACTACTACATCTTCAAATTCTACTCCAATTACTCCACAAGATATGCTGAAGGCTGTAATATGTTCATCAGGATGAACTTTCCCATCACCATAGAATTTGGGGAAATTCTTCCTTGAACTATGTGGAAGCTCATGTAGAGGTGGAGTAAGATTGAGAAGACAAAAAGCATTAAACCAGGGGCCTTGAAATACCATTATAAAATTATGAAAAGGAGGGATAACAAATATCAAAGGGTTAATTATTGGAAAAACTTTATCAATAGCAGAAGTGGATACTTTGTCTGGCAATGGAGATCTAACTTTAGTAGGAGGAAAGCTCTTGGTTCGTTAGAGATGACATGGTGAAGGAAACAGATCAAAATCACTTTGCTATGCTGAATTGAATATAGGTTCAATAATAACTTTAGCCCTTTGGCTTTGTGTATACCTTGAATCTACCATATTGTGAAACAAAAATGGAAAAGAATTGACCTTGCTTTAGGTTGAAGATTGAGGCTTTAAACTACGCACTCTTTCTCAACAGCTCTAGTTTTGTAGACCGGATAAAATAACGAAGGTGGAGGAAGATGGTAAGGCTATAAATGGATGATGGGTAAGACAAGTAATGGAGTCACCAGAATAATGGATAAGGGTTATAATGATAATGGGTAAGACACAGGTGATGTTTCAATCTAAAATTTGAGGTTCCAAATTGCACAAAATTATGTATATCCCTAGCGGAGTTGCCAAAAATTGTTGGTTGAATATTTTGTCAATTAACATACTGATAAACAAAATAGGTCTGATCAACCAAAGTAAGAAGATTAGTCATCTAAATGTGCAGGTTTACTGCATCAAAAACTGACTAATCTCTCCTCTCATCAAGGGGAGGTTCCCTATATATATATATAGAAAATAATACTCAAGGGTAGGACAAACCATACATATCTCTTTTTTTAGAGGTGATGCATGCAGATCAAAGGAGAAACTCAAGGAAAATGACAAAAAGCACTCCTCTTCTTTTAGAAGTACTGTTCAGCAAGCCACAAGAATACTCCAGGTAGTAATTGCAAAATGTAACCAAGGACATAGCAACTAACAAATCGAGATGCAACACAAAGTCTCCAGCTAAATTTCTAAAGAGTGAGATATGAAGGACAATGAGGGCATAAAGCCGTCCCAAGGTCCTTTACATAGAAATAAAAAGAAAACACATTGAAAGGTAATTATGGGGGCAAAAAGTCTCTCCATAGTTGACTTCAGGACATCTTCCAAAATAATTTCACTAATCCTACTTGTTGAATTAAAGGAATAGAAAATATATTAAGGAAAAAGACATAAGAACAGTTTCCCCAACAACAAAGATATTACAACACAAAGTCTAAAAAGTCACTTTCTTTCTTATTCCAATAACAAAATATGATCGATAATCTGAGCTCAAAGTCTCAGTAATGCCTTTCAATTTGGGTAGAGTTTCATTCTAATTGTCAAAAAGATATATATATATATTTACAATAAAAGAGTCCCTTATATAACCTCTTTAAGAAGGACTCAAGAATAGTAACACATCATGTTGCATTGAAATCTGTTAAGAAGATAGGCTGGAACTTAGGGGCATTTACCCATTTGCTTTTCTCAATGCAGAGAAACAAGTCGTGCTATTGAAATTTTGCATCTTTCAATGTCCACCTAGAAATCTGATCCTTCTTCATCATTCCTCCTTTTCTGGTTAAGTGAATCAGGTCCTTGATTTAATTTGATGCTCTACTCCTTAGTCACTTCCTACTGGTCTTGGCTTTAAAGCCTATGAATGCATTCGGGTCTATAGATTACAAGGATCAACAACTATTTTATGATCTTTGAAATTGATGTTTGTGCACCCATCAATACACTTTTAATGACTAGTTTGATGTTCTAGAATTTGATGTCTTTGGGCATGTCACCCATTGGTTCTGCTTTAGCTTTCCTAGTTTGCATCCTCCTGAAGGGAAGGTGACCCTTCAAATTTATATTTTTACATCTTCTCGAAGGGAAGGTTACCCTTTAGCTTCAAGAAAATGTCCTTTAAGTTGGTAGGTAAGAGTCCCCTACAAGGGCACCTACCTTTCATGGTCCTTCGGCGGTCTTTTGTCTTTAGTAGTCTCTTGCAAACATTTCCCATGGATATTTCCTACAGACAATTCCTATGGGCATTTTACCTGGGCTTTCTTTGGGGACTTTTTCCCATGGACAAAAAGACCATGGAAATTTCTTGAGGACAAAAAGTCCACAAAATTGTTCCATTTTGTTTCGTTTACCTTGGTCTTTGTGAATTCCTTCAGGATTTCCTTCTGCAGCTTCTTTCCCAAATTCCTTCAAACTTTTTGTCTAATGGAATTCCTTCAAACAAAAAGTCTAAAGGAATTATGCCTTTGTCTGCCTTAAACAAAGTTCCTAAACAATTTACCTTAACTGCCTTCTTTGAAAATGACCCTTTCAAAGGGTACTTTTGTCGACCAAGTGCCCTCTACAAGGGCACTTGTCCTTCGGGAGGCTTCTTTGAATTTTTGCATTGAACCATTCCTTTTAATTGACTGAGTGAACTGTTTGATTGAACCAAAGCAACAAACTGCTTGGTTGAACCAAACATTGAACCAAGCTGATGAACCAAGCTTTGAACTAAAATGGTTTAAGCCAATGAACCCTGTGATTGAACCAAGCCTTTAAAATACTCCTTTGAATCACTCCTTTGAATTGCTCCATTGAACCAAGTTGATGAACCAAGATTTGAACTGAAATGGTTCAAGCTAATGGTTCAAGCTGATGCACCAATTGAATCAACTGAAGCACTAAACCAACCATTGAACCAAGCTTTGGTTCAACAGTTCAAATGAAGCCTTTGAACCAACTTACTAACCATTTGATTGAACCAAAACAATGAACTTTGCCGATTGAACTTCATAGTTGTGTTGAGAGCTTTTAAACCTATTGAACCAAATGCGTTGAACATGTTTACATAGTCCATAGAAACCATGTCCGTATATTTTCTTTTCTTGTTGAGTCTGTATATTTTTGAGAAGCTTGGAAAATGAGGAATTTGAATGTCTAGGACAAATTTTGAAAAAGGAAGAGACAATTTTGGTATGTAGGACCAAAATAGTTCAAATGTTGTCCCAAAAATGAGTGATATTTTTAGGGGACAACAACTTTAATTGTTCAAAAATCATGTGCATAGAGCACCTCGATCCCTCATGGAGTCACTAAAAACTATTGGCTCAAATATTTGTCAAGGGGACAAATTGGTGGCTTTGAGCCAAAATTGTGGGAACTGATTCCTTGTGTTAGTTAGAAACATAGGACTAAGTCACTCTCCTATTATTATTAGGATCTACCTTTATTTAAATCTAAAATGAGAAAGTAGGGTAAAATCTATTCATAATTATTTCAAGCAAAAATGTTTTGTATTGGGTGTTTCATACTTTTAACTTGAAAGTACATAAGGAGATAGAAAGGAAATGAGGGAAAAGAAGAGAATAATGGAAAGGAGGGAAGAATATAAAAAGTAAAATAATAATGGAGAATATGGTCATTTTAGTTAGTTAAACATAAAAACTACCATGATAACCTTGATAAAAATGAAAGACAACTCTGGGTAGTTAAATGTAGAAACTTACTAGAGTAGTACAAGAAGGGGAAAGCACCATGTGCATGAAATATCTCTCATTCAATGGGTGTTAAAGACATAATTACAGCCATAGGAATGAAAAACATACATTGATACAATTTTATAATACTAGTAGTAGACCAAAATGAAACCTCCCATATTTACCTGTAAAAGATAATTAAAATATTACTTAAACCCCATTGATATTTCACATTCATAAAAATAACACAAGAAGATTCTAAAATAAATACCTAATGTGGAATCCCCTTTTTTTTATAATTTGGTAGTGATTATGAAAAAAATTGAAATTAAATATAAAAATACATATGAATCATATGCAAAGTTATAGCTCACGAAGAAATCTTGAGCACAAAGTCTGCAAAGTCTTTGTATTGTAATCTTTTTTGAGTCAAAATTATAGTTTCTTCCTCAAAAAATTTATGTAGAGTTTCACTACAAAAAAATTGCTTTACAATGAGATTTACATTTATAGTTATTTATTGGGAAGGTGGTTACAGTGCATAACCACCTTTTCTACATTTTAGAAGCTAAAAAAATGAGTTTACAAAAAAACACCACCTAAGTGGTGTAAAAGTGCATTGGTGCAATTGCATTATGTGAAAAAATAATATTAGAAAATTTCACCACTTTAATGGTGAAAAATTTTATACTATTTGAAATATGTAAATCAAAATTACACAAATCAAGATTTAGAAACTGACATTGTGCATTTGCACAAACTACATTTGTGATTTTTCACTTACAAAATTTTGCAATTATAAATTACAAAAAAGGATTTAACATTTAAATGAAAAGACTATAAGCTTTTTTTAGATCCTATATTTACATGGATGTCCATATTCTATTCCAAAAATCTTATTTTAGCATAGGCTATTAGTAGGCTAGCAAAGCTAAAGTGATCAGGTTGGACATCTATTCATTGTATTTGATGAAACAGTGTCAAAACCTAACAAGATCACCCATGTATTCTATAATCTATAATCATTACATTTCATGAGAAGTTTTCCTAATGTGTCATTTCATCAAACACTTCACAAGCATCAACAAAACCACTACACTTGATATAGATGTTGATAATCTTATTTTGAACATGAAGCTTCAGGGAAGAATAAGTCTCACTTGCATAGCTTAGGGAAATAATCACAGTAGTTTCATAGGAGTGGAGAAAAAAATTATAAATTGCTTGGTTGGGATAGTCAAAATCTTATTTTCATGGCTTTTAGAAATGTACTTTCCATTTGCATGACTTGTGAAAATAGAATTTGGAATTTCACGAAATGGGAAAAATTAAAAAGATTATGCATTTTTCATGAAGTTTTAAATAGATTTTGCAATGTTCATGAAAACCCAAAAAAAATTGAAATTTACAAAAAAATCCAAAACAAATTTTCTACTTGTAGGAAAATCAAAATAAAATTTGCAAATTACATAGAAGTAGAAAAATATTTTTCAAATTGCATGAAAGAAAAAAAAGATTTTGTAAATTGCATGGAAGCTAAAAAAGGTTTTACAAATTGCATGAAAGATGAAAACATTTTTTCAAATTACAAGGACTCAAAAAGTTTTTAAAAATTGAATGGAAGATGAAAAATTTTATACAAATTACATTGTAAAACAAAATTTATTTCATAATTTGCATAACTTTTGAAAAAGCAATGTGTGTTTGTACAACTTATGAAAAACTAAGTGATTTTTGCGAATTATGGGAAATGATAATGGCTTTTTGTCCAGGAGGCTTGAATACATTTTAAAATAATTTAGGGTAAGATTCAACTTGGCCATAAATTTTTAACTAATTAGTTTTTAATTAATTAATTAAAAAATATTTTTTTTTCAATTTTGCTGGTTTTTGGCTCAGTTCAATTTTTTTAACCATTTACCAAAAAATAAATTTCCACTAGTTTTTACCCATCTTTGAATCTATGACAACATGGTTATAATTAGGAAACAATGACAAAGGTTAGTGATACTAGTTTTCCCAAAGGTGGTTAGAATTAGTAGCATAGAATGGGACACTAATTTGCCTAAAGGTGGTTATAATCAGTAACACTCATAATGAAATGAAATAAGAAATGAAGGATGTAATTTACAAACCACTATCATACTGGTCTAAGATGCTTCCTCTATATAGAATACTAAATTAGCTTCTTAAACTGCATCTAAATCCCCTTGTTAAAGGTGCTTAAAGAACCAATGAAATGGAACCAAGGTCAAAGAAGTGCATAGGGAGGGTAAAAATAACTTTGGTCAATAGGGAATGTATAGTGTAACAATATATGGTATGATTTAAATAAGATGATGATATAGTACAATGTAAATGTGCCTCATATACAATACTTCAAATCTCTCAAGTGAAATAATGCTTGACGTGTATTATGTTCATCATCTCATCAAGTTTATCTCCATTTGGTGTAGTGAGAATGTATGTTCTAGAGCCAAAATTTGTAATAATGACATTAGGGACTATCCAATTGGGTTTTAAATTTCCTTTCTTCTTTTTCTTCTTCTTGGTAGTGGTGTTCTTTTGGTTTTCTTTGAGAATAAGATCACCAAGATTGTACTCTCTATTTTTGACCTTCTAATTATATTGGCCACATAGTCTATTTCAGTATCCTTGAAGGTTATTAATAGTGGCCATGCATTTTTCATCAAGTAAATCCAGATCTTATAGTTGAGATACTCTGTAATCTTCATCATCCAAGATATGTTTCAATGAGATACACAAAGAAGGTAACTCAACCTCAATGGGAAGAATGGTCTCAATGCCATAGATAAGGGAATATAGAGTGACTTATTGGAGATTTACCATGATGATGTCATGATGGTGTTATGGAGGTTTTTTTTGATTGGATGAAGATCCTTGATAATCTATGTGAAAATTACAAAGTGTGTAATATTCTTGTCCTAATATGTTTGATGTTGGCTTATTTGATCTTTTGAGTTTTATTGGTCAGAGGTGTTTAGGGTTGAGTATTGTGATTGGATCATGTGCAAGAGGTCCATAATATGTTATATATGATTTTATAGCTTCTGTGCATGATGGAATTCATTTTTTATTCCATAAAATTCATCTACATAGTTTGGGTCTAATGGAAGAAAATATGAGTAAGCAATTTGATGACATCACCATTGCCATGTGTGAATGAGTCAATGGGAATTGGTTATATGGTTTTGATCACTAAACTCCCTAATTAATATGTGATAAATTTCAAGTCATGTATCGAAGTGTGGTCCAATATATGAGGGTGAAAAGTTGGATTCTGAATTATAATTCATTATTTCCTCATACTTAGCCAAATTTTCAATGTGGCCAAAAAGAGTCGAGTAAGTAGTTTGATGATGAAATATCTCACACATGTGGATAACTCAGGAGAAGGTGGTCATATGGGTTTGTTTAATTTTTTACCTAGTTTATTTATTCTTAATTGTATACCATGTGATGTAGTGCATCAAAAGATATGCATATGCAAAGTTAGGCTCCTAGGTAGTTTGACTGTGTTTTTCCATACTTGGCCAAATTTACATAAGGCAAGAAAGAGTTGAGTGAGAAATTTCATGGTGTTATATCTTGCATGTATAAAGGTGTAAATAAAAAATGATCATATGGGTTTATTATATTTTCATCATAGATGATTTTCACTAAATTTTAGATCATGCATTGAATCATGGTAAAATCTATGTTTGTTCATAGATGACTTCTCAAGTAGGTTTTGACATAGTTGACTCTATAATAAAAGATTTTGAGAAGGAATTTTAATGATGTTATATCTTTCATGTGAAAGGGTTCTAGGATTAGTTAGTCATATGGTTGGATTTTCCTATGTGAGTATATCATCTGGTCCAAATTTTAGATCCTATGTCAAAGCACAAAAGAAGTTATGGAGATCTAAAAATGGCTACTCAAGAATATTGAAAGGGTCCCCATACTTGGTCATTTTTAAAAGTGTTAAAGCTTGAGCAAGATCAATGGTACATGTTATTCCAATAATACAAGAAGTAACAAGATAAGGATAGGTGCATAATGTTTAATGTCTGAGTAAAGGTATAGGTTAATGATCTAATGGCGATAATCTGTTTATACAATTTGATCAAATGGTGAGTGTTGATCACTAAAGACCTAAATAATCCATAGAGATCGATGTAGTGCATTAGGTCAACATTTCAAGATTACATGAGATGAGGTCAATGTTATTGAGGTTTAATGTTTATCTTTGGTGGACTATGTGTTAAAGATCTATCAATATTGACAATGCATATTTGATCTAAGATTAGAGGATATGAGATTCAAGCATTGTGTTTGAAGGTTAATTGTTACTATTTTAATTCAAATATTTGAATTTAACATCAGAAAAACATAAAACTCTATATTTTGTCCATATATTTCCATAGAAGTAAAATTTCTTATTACTATAAAAAATAAAAATGAAGATGAATGCACACATCTAATGAACCTAATTTGAATATCTATAAGTGTGTGTAGTCAAATTTATTGATCCTAAAAGTTGACTATGTGTTTGTGCTTGTTCTAAAAGTGACTTAAGAAGGATATTCAAGTTTATGTTGATGTCATTTCAATGTATCACAATGAATTAGCTATTGAAACATGTTATAGACTCTATGAGGATTCTTTGTGTGGATTTTGGAGGTGTGATAAATATATATTGAGTATGAAAAATACTTAAGAAGTTGATTATATGTTCGTTCATGGTGACTATATACACTAGGTCAGTGTTTGAGTTGTTTGAGAATACACAAATGTGAGCTAAGCTGACTATGATCATTTGAGGATATTTAATGGGACATAATATTTGAAAGTGGTCATGTGTTCCTGTTTGGCTCAAGGGAGTGTCAAAGGAGTGAATCAATTCACATGATACTTATACGGGCTACAAGGGCCTTATTAAAAGGTGTAGTTCCTTAAGGGTGACCCATTAATGCTATGCCAAACCTATGAAGATTGTATTAAGTTGTATATTCATGTGAGAGATATCTTAAGGGCTAAGGCATGCCTAATGGCTGACCAAGGTAGTGATTATTATGATTTCTCTATAAAAAGTGGAACCAAAGATGATGAGTTCTAGACTTGAGAATGAGAGACTAAGGATCAATTGGAGAGAGGCTTGTGTGTGTTTTATGGAGGGAAGGAGGGGTAGAGAGCCCTAAGGATGATTTGAAGAGAAGATTAGTTTGAGGAATTATTGTATGGCATATAGGTCATAATTATATTGGTAGAATAATGCTCTTACTATTTGAGTGTGAGTGAAGGTGAAGTGTGATAAGTAGAGGTCCATCATCAGTTTTTGTTGACATCAGTTCAAAGGTGGATGTGTTTATAGGTGTTATTATTGTATCTCAACATCTAAGGTGATTGTATCCTCCTTGTATGGTAGAACTTGCTAAAAGGAATGGTTGTTATTACACTCAGCTAGATTGGTGTTGCAACACCTTATGTATTTTAGTCTCACTAAATAGGGATTGTAGTTCCTTGATCATTTGTAAATGGTCTAAATTGGATCTTGTTATTATAGGATATTAGTCCAATTGCAGGTTTTAATGGGTTTTCTTCCCAAAGAGGGTTTTGCATGTATGTCATGTGTTATATGATCATCATTGATGTGAATGCTATGTATGCTTCATGAATTCTTATGGTAATTGATTAAGTTTTTTCAAAGATCAAAATTTAAGTTGGATTATTTGGGCTCCCTAATTCACCCCAACCTCTCAATGATTATACCTATAACATGGATCCTATTGGAGTATGGTAATTAGTGGGATATTTCTAGAGGGAATGTAATATTTTCAAGTGCCAATTGTGACCATCATTATTGACAATATTTTTAATGATGTTGACAATGGTTTTATTAGATGCCTCTACTTAGCCATTACCTTATGGGTAATATGTGGTAGAATTTTTTTGGGTGATATTGTACTTGGCACAAAGTGCTTTCACATATTTATTTCTAAATGATCTGCCATTATCTGATATAATGTAATATGATATACCATAGTGGTAGATGATATAATTGAAGATGAATTTGGAAATCTATTTTATAGACATTAAAGTGAGGGGTATAGATTCAGCCCACTTAGTGAAATATTTAGTAGCATTAAGGATGTGTTTATGGTCATTATATGAGGTAGGGTTAGTCTTCCCAATGAGATTGAGTCTTAATGTTACAAACATTCATTGTGTAATAATTGGTTTGAGTGTTTTGGCTGAGGCATGAATCAAATTGGCATGCCTTCGACATTTGTCACACTTTTTTACATAATTAGATGTAATTACTTTTATAGTTAGCCAATATTAACTAGTACATAGGAGATTTTTTGCAAGGATAACCTTGCCAGTGTAGGATCCACATACTTCTTCATGAAATTCCCATAATGCTAATTTTCATTGTGTCAAATTTAAATAATGAATCCAATTTCCATCAAATCCATGATGGTAAAGGATTGGACCAAGTAGTGTACAATGGGAGGCTTGATGTGCAAAGTCTTTTTATTGTCTACATGATAGTTCTGGTGGCATGATAAGGTCATGAAGGTAGTTAATTAGGTTTTAGTACCAAATAGACATGAGACTAAGAATATCACAGATCATTATGACATCTAAAGGTTCATAATTAGGAACTAGAATATTTTAAATGAAGAGTTGGTATTCTTTTGTCTTATGTGTGTGGAAGATCAAATAACCTATGGTGGCCTTGACATCCTGTTTCCTATTAATGGCCCTACATATGTGTTTAAACTATATGTTGGAGATTTTATATTTAAGAACATCAACCATGGCTTTGTATGGCACTAACTTGTCATCTTTGGTCTAAAAGTGGTTTATAATGTAATTGATGATTACCTAAGAATCACCATAAAATGTGAGATGTTGAATATTCCACTGTATTTCCTAACAAAAACTTGTAACATGTGTTTGGTGTTCATACATGTTGTTAGTATAAGTAAAATTGATACATAATGATTTGGGAATAAGATCCCCCGATGGAGTAATAAACAATAGGCCTACCCTCAAACCATGCAATGTGAATTATCCATCAAAATATAGCTTTTAGTGTTGCTCCTCAGGATGTGTTTATATGATTGGCATGATAGACTCATCTAAGAATTAAAAATAAGTGGTTTAGTATCTTAAAGGGGAGATTCAACAAGCTAACCTATAAGTACTTGTCATTTTATAACTTTGTGATTGACATATTTGATCTTGAACTCAATCAAAAAGATGATCCATTTATCCATGTACACTATAAAGCTATCTTGGATATTAGATACTTGAGTATATCTACTTTAGAAATAACTATGGTCTTATTATTAATCATTAAATGTCATAACTTTTGGCCTACAAAAACCATATCTAAACAAGCCTTTTCTATTGGCATATAGTTTCATTCATATGTGACAAGTTTACAACTTAAATAGTAAATGGCATGTTATTTCCCATTATCATCATGATAAGCTATAAATACCCCTAGGGTTTTGTCCATGGCAGAAAGGTAAACTATAAATGAATTTCCTGGCATTGGAGGCAACAAAATAGGTGGATTGGCAAGATATTCCTTTAGGTGCTAAAAGGCATTGTGATAGTTTTCATCCCAATGAAATGTGACACTAAAACAAAGGGATTGTATTTATCAACTAACTATGAAATGAAGCATTTGATAGACTAGATTTTGTCCTACAAACTATGAAGTTGATTCAAATTATAAGGTGGAGGCATATTGGTAATGGCTTTTACTTTGGAAAGATCAACTTCAATACCTCAATGAAAGATGATGAAGCCTAACAATTTGCCTAAAGTGATACCAAATATGCACTTATTTGGATTTAGTTTGACCTTGTACTCATGAAGCCTCTAAAATATTCTTCAAAGTGTGACTAGATGATTAGCATGGGTCTTTGATTTACCAAATATGTCATCGACATAGTCTTCGATATTGTCATGCATCATATAAGGAAATATGATTGTCATGGTTCTTTGGTATGTGGTCCCATCATTATTGAGGCTGGATGGCATTACATAATAATAAAACATTCCCCATAGGGTGGTGACTATTGTCTTATGTTAGTATTTTGGCATGTTCTTGATTTGATTATACCCTAAAAATCCATCCATAAGTGAAATCATTTCATAACACATTATGGATTCAATTATCATATCAATATTTGATAGATAAAAGTCATCCTTGGGGTAGACCTTGTTTATATCTTTGAAATTAGTGAAATTTTTTATTCCTTCTAGATTATTACTAATAGGTACAACATTTGAGATCCACTTTGAATAGTCAATCAATCAAATGTATCTTATTTGTAAGAAATTTTACAACTCTTTCTTTACTAGTACAATAATACGAGTATGTATTTTATGCAATATATGTTTCATAAGTTTGGTATTAGGATGTATAATAAGGTGGTGTAAAACCAAGGTAGGGTCTAAATATGGAATGTCTAAATATGCCCATGCAAAACTGTGAATAAATTACCTCAAAAGGGTTGTAAAGATTTCATGTTACTCCTCAGTGAGGGACACACCTAATTTGACTCACATTAAATCATCTGGAGTCCTGATGTTGACTTCTATAGTATCTTTTATGAGGAGATTTGATCCATATTATAGAATAGTTGTCAATGATGTGAATTAGCATATGATTGGAAAATATTTTGGTTGGATTGGTTCTTCAAGATCTTTGAAACAATATGAATCTAAATCTCCTAATGGTAATGATGACCATGTTATAAACACTGTAAGAAATTCATGGGAAATTTTATCAAAGGAATGTTGTTCTGCATCATTGAACTCAGACCCAAAAGCAAGCTCATCATTGACAATCTCCTAAACTTCATTCAAATAAATGTGAATACCCCCATCTAATAGTACCTAAAACAAGTTTTCATTAAAATATTGGACTTTTTCTTTACTTTTACCCTAATTAAAAATCATCTCAAAGAGGTTTTCACTTTGGGACCTCAATGTTTTATTATTTTGTTTTTAGATAAGGGTGTTCATCCACTCCAAAATAGGCTACAGGATCAAGTATTATAGAGAACCCTTGTTTGTGGTTTCCTAATGAAAAATTTTCTCTTAGGCCTAGAAAGTTATTAATGGCCTCATCATTCTCAAGCCAATCTACAACCACTATGGATTATTGTTGGTCTCAGGGTATATGTTGAGGGTGATATAGAGGAAGAAAATTATGTCAAATTACTGGGGTAATGATACAAATCATATGCATTTCAAATAAGTTGGTATTCATAAGGTCATCATAAATGTTATAATCAAACTCTACTTTTTTTACATCATCAACACTAGATGTTAGCATTGGAACATGAATAATATACATGGGATCACCCTCAAGTACTTTAAATCTAATACCATAATTTTATTTATACCAATTTATAGAGATTGTCTCAGGAGCACCCTTCTAATCTAGACCAAGGCCTCGGCCTTAATAGGCTTGATTCTCCATGATAATATTATTATTGGGATATTTGGTATCTTTTTAACAATAAACCAAATTATTTTTTTATCATTGACAAGAGAGTCCTCTTCTTGGCTAGTGGTTGGTGTGAAAATAATAGGATCTAGACTAGGAATCTTGCCTTTTCATTTTCATTGCCATTCCATGCAAGGTGGCATAGATTTAGGTCTTCCATAAGACTTGGGGTTCTATGTAATTTTAGTAAGGTGGAATGTGTCATGGGTAAAATAATCTCCTAGACCATTAACTAAGATGGTAAAATGATTAGACATCTCAATAGGAGGTATAAGTGAAGATGAGTCAAGACTATTTGGGTATATACAATCAGCTTCTAGCAATTTAAAAAGTATTTCTTTATCTTTATCCTTTTTTGTAACTAGATCTAGGCCAAATCATTAGTTTTTAATTCTATACTCATCCTACAAATTTTTACAATGTTCATAGGGTTAAAAATATCCATTGATAGTGACCTCCATGCTTGAGTGTCAAAACATGAGACACTGGTGAAATGTTGAAAAGATTACATGAATTTCATGTATCTAAGGTTTACCCAAGATAAAATTTTAAGATATGTCAAGGTCTAACACATGTTAAAGTGTATCATGAGTCAAGGGCCCAATGATAACTAGGAAGCCTATGGTTCCTTGTGATTCCCATTCTTCATTGTCATAGGATTTAATAGTAATAGTTTCTAGCTATAGATAAACTATTGTATATATAAGATGAATGATGATATTTAGAGAAACGATATCCAATCCCAATCCATTATCTATGAGGACACGTTTGATTTTGTGCCATGTTATGAAAACTTTAGTGTATAGTGGGTTACAATGGAGAGAGCCAAGGGGTGACATATCACTTTGGTTGAAGGTTGATTGTTTGCTTGGGGATAGAGGTATAACCAAATATTTGAATTTGTCTAGGGTTATGTCATTTGGAACTTGGGATTGGCCTATGAATTCTATTAGGATGTTCTTTTAGATAATATATGTACATAACAAATAATAATAGAAGTTTATGTAGGTTTATTTTGGAGTTGTTACACAATGTCATATGGACTCTCCTTGATAGTGTTAAATGGATTATTCATAGCCAACATAATGGGTTAGATAGGTTTATTGGTAGGAATAAGTGGGCTTGGGATGGTAATATTAGACTATTGATTTATGATTCCCCAATCAAAATTGGATATAGGACACTTATAACTTGATGATAATCTAGATGGGATAGATAGGATAAGTCTCAATTTATAGTGTAGTTGGTTATGGTCATGAAGAAATGATGATTTGTCAGTATAGGGTCATAAAATATAAATCCCTAGTTGTTGTGCTTGGTTATAGTCCTAGGTTAAGAAAATATCTATGGCATAGGTGGGTTGATTTGATTTTTTTAGACATGGTCTTGGTCTACTAGCAATTGGTCTAGGATTAATTGTGATGGTTAAAATATGACCTCTTGTAATATGACCCATAACTATGTTGTAGTCATTTATAACCTCATGGTAAGTCTTTCATTTGTTGGGATCATTTTAGCCTTGGTTCCTCCCATTTGGTTAACATTGTTATTATTGTTACTAATATTACTATTGTTGTCATGATAGTTTTTTATATTGTTTTTATTATTGTTATGTTTTTCATTGTTATTGTTATTGGTTATTTTTTTTATGATGTGGAAAAGTGTTTTGGTAGAAAACCAAGTTTTGATTGGATATATATTCTATATTATCCAATGTAATCTCCCCATTTTATGTCCTATTCTCTATGAGGTGATTTAACTGCACATAATGATGTATATAATGTCCATTAACATGGTATTATTTACATAACTCATGTTTAATGTATCAATCTATATATAAAATAACTTTAGTATAGTACTTTAGAATAAGCCAAATCATCATATTAGATGTATCTAGCTTGCAAAACACTATTTCAATAGGTTTACCAAGGTCACTAAAGACTCGAGAAGTGGGTTGTCTTATTGGGAGATGAGTTTGCAAAGGTGATGGTTTTTATATTTGTGAAGCTAGTCTTGGTTGTTGCATATATTGTGCTTGTTGAATATGATGCGCTTACTAAATACAATACTAATGATTAAGCTACATTTGTGGCATAGGTTCAGAACATGGTGTTTTCACCATTTAGACATGGTGAGACTCAATTAATCCATTTCCAAAAAATGTTCTTATTGAAATTTTATTTCATGGATTTCTCATAGTTATGGCCTAAGCTAGTAGATATGCTTGCACTTTGATTTGTTAAGGGTCTTGACATGATCCTGCACCTTAGTTTTGGCTTTGATTCTAATTTGAAGAGGTTAGTTTGATAATCCCTTTGATAATAAGGGCCCTTTTAATCTATTAACCTTTTTTTATTATGTCTTTGAAGGTATGCACACACTAAAGCTCCAGATGATAGGATATCTCATTGTCCAAGTTTTTAGTATACAAAACAACCAATTATTTGTCTATTAACCTATAGATGAAGTAGTTAGAAATCACTCTCCATTTATGTAGATTGCTTACAAATCTCTCACCATATTTATGCTTGGCCTGAGTCAAATATACTAATGAAATCTCATGCTCGAGATTATAGGATAAATTATTCACAAATTTGTCCAAGACATCATCAAAATCACATAAATTTTTTTTGGTTATTTGAGGAACCACTCCAAAGCCTATATGATGTCACCCTAAGAAAACCTAAATTCTACTCTTACCATCACTAGATTCACTTAGATACTTTAAAATGTCCCACTAAGGTGTTCTATACACAAGGTATGGAAATTTGGATTTGAGTTTAACACATACTATGTGGAAAGACTTACATAGTCTAACAAAAACCTAGATACCTTACACTCAACCTATCTGTACTATTTATACCTATACAAGCCTATTTGGTTGATCAAAAGAAGTACAAGAGGTCATAAGACCTTCCTTGTCTTTCACCTAGGCTTAAGGGATTGTATCCATGTCTACCCTATTTTGTGACATAACTTTTAGACTAATCATGACATCTAGTATAATGGTGATTTGGATACCCACTATGTACTTATAAAACATATTTAGATATCTCCCTAAGTTATTTTGTATGGAATACATGCTCTAAGCTCTGTGTCAGGCCTAATTAAGCCTCCAAAAGCCCTGTTTGAGTGTTGGTATGGAGAAATAGGTCGATCTGAGAATTAATATTAATATGGGGTGTCTAGAATAACATATTGATACCATTAATTACAATAATTTTATCATTCATTACCTTAAACCATATATAAACACCACTATTTAAGTCTTGATAGGCCTATAAGGTTAACTCAAGGTCAAGGTTTAGAAAGTGATCTTAACTACCAAACTAGGCTATGAAATTTGAGATAGAGAAAGTATGTGTGGAGGAATCATAGATTTTAAAGAATCAAAAATTTTCATCTTATAGATTCCTTGTACCAAGAAGCCATAGTTTAGGCTAGTTTGCAAATAATTTACTCTACAAGACAAACCATGGACTTTCAAGACTTCAAAAAAATATTATTTACCTTGTTTTACTCTGCTCATGAGTCTTAAGTACTCACAGTAGGTGAAATAATCCTTTAAAATTGACTATCATAATAGATCTTGCTACCCTATCAGAATAACAAACACAGTCTACAATAAAGTCATCATAAAACACACTAAAAGGCTATATTCTCATTTCAAACTTATTTCTCACATCCAAATACATTATAATATCATTCTTTGGTCAAATTAATCACTCTAAAAACAAATAATACATACTTAGTCAACAAACCTCCTATTATAGCCTCATGCAAACAATCTCTAGGTTTGGAGTTATTAAATTTTTCTAACAAAAAGAGATTCTCCTAGCTTATATCACATTTAAAAAAATTAGGATGACATATTATATGGCTTATAAAACAAATTTTGATACCAAACCATACAAACTTGGCCTTTATACAAGACTCAGGGCTTATTACAAACTAAAAGAGCATATTTACAAATTTGAACACCATCATTTTGGAGGGAGATTTAACTAGACATGTCTAAATAACCTAAACCTCACTAAAGACAATGAAAAAATTCATATTCCATGAATATTCTCTTGCATCAATCTTATAAGGAGTAAAAAGAAGTAATCTTCAGTTAGTATTATTCTTCATCAACTCCTCCATGCTTGTGCCTAACTTGTGGATGTCATTTTCAGTTAACCATGTTACATCTTTAGCTGATCAGTTCTTTCACTTGATTAGGTACTTTAAATAATCTTCGTCTCTTATCTTATTAACCATTTTATTTTCGAAAATGCTCTCAACCTCTTTTGGCACTTCATTTGGTAGTTGTATTTCCCATTAGAAAGCTTCATCAACCTCTGTCTTAAGCCCTTCAACTAGTTGTTCTTCACCTTTATAGGGGTATAGATCTGAAACATTAAATATTGGAGGTATTCTAATCCCCTTTGGTAGTTCAATCTCATAGGCATTGTTTGAGAACATTGTTACTACCTTACATGGACCAATTTTCTTCACTTTAATCTTATTGTAATCTCTCTTAGGAAATATTTCCTTTCTAAGGTGGGAAAGACCACACTAAGGATGACCTCTCTCCTCTTGATCAGTCCTTATCTTGTATTTCATGTTGTTTTCATTAAGTTTCTTATTCACTTGTTCATGTAAGTTTTACATTGCATTGTCAAACTCTTCTACATCAGCACTTCTCACTTCCATCTTGCTTAGATATCTTATCTCATATACATCTCTAGGATGTATTCCATACAAAATTTGGAATGGATTCATTCTTTAAATTCTATTAGGAGTATCATTATATAAAAATTCAGTGTGTGTAAGAAAAAGATCCCATTATTTTGGTTGCATACTTACCAAACTCCTTAAGATGTTACAAAGGCTCATGTTGACAACTTTAGTCTAACCATAAGTTTGTGGATTGAGGATTATATAAATCTCAAATGTGTGATAAAATTATTCCACAAGGTCTTCCAAAAGTTCCCAACAAACATAGTGTCCCTGTCAGAAACAATGCTCCTAGGGAGCCCATGCAATCTCACAATCTCTTGAAATAATAGATTGGCTATGTTAGTAGCATCACTTGTTTCTGAATATGGAATGAAGTGATCCATATTTGAGAACCTATCAACCACTAAAAATATATAATCATGACCTCTTTAATTTCTTGGCATACCAAGTACAAAGTCCATACTGAATCCCAAGGCCTGTTGGGAATGGGTAGTGGCTGGTACAAACATGCATTTTGATTGCTTCCCTTGCCATGGTGTCATGTCTTACACCTATAAACAAACTTATTCACATCAGAATTCATACCTAGCCAATATTAATGAGAACTCAATTATGCTATTGTCTTATTTTTCCTAAAATGTCCTACCAAGCTGCCATTATGTTTCTCCTTCATCAAACTCTCTCTCATGGAACCCTTGGGTATGCAAAGCTAGCTACCCTTAAATAATAGACCTTTTTGGATCATGAATTCCATCTAGAGACTCCTATGATCCCATTTTTGATTCATGTAAGCTTCATATGTCGCCTTGAAGTCTAGATCCTCCTTGTACATCTCCTTCAACTCTTCAAATCCCAAGATGCTTACTTAAGACTCATGCATGATTAGATTCCTCCTACTTAAGGCATCTACAACCTTGTTAGATTGTCCTTTATTATGATTAATATTTAATGTGAAACTTTGAAATAATATAATCCATTTAACATGATTTTGACTAAACTTATTTTGATTGCTAATAAACTACAAAGCACAGTTGTCAGTGAACAAAATAAACTCTTTAGGAAAAATATAGTGCCTCCATTTCTTTAAGGCTTATAGAAGAGCATAGAAATATTGATCATAGGTTGAATATCTATTATTATCATCACTTAGTTTCTCACTAAAGTATGCTCTAGGTTTTCCATCTTGACTTAAGACAACACCTATGGTAGTCCCCCTAGAATCACATTCCACTTGAAATAGTTTATTGAAATCAGGCAAGGTTAAGATTGGTTCTTCAGTTACCTTATTTTTCAACAACCTAAAACTTTTATCTATAGCCTAAATCCAATAAAATATTTTCTTATCACCCTTGATTATGTCTATCATTAGAACAATAATTCCACTAAAATTCCTTATGAATTTCCTATAGAAGCTAGCCAAACCATGAAATATTCTTACATCAAAGGTGCTCCTGGGTGTAGGCAACTCAAGTATGGATTTTATATTCTCCTTATCCATCCTTAAACCTTCTTTTGAAATCACAAATCCTAAGTAGATCAATTTTGCCTTCATAAAGCTACAATTTTTCACATTGATTATCAATTTTTCTTCATGTAGTTTATTCAATACCATACTCAAATGTTTCAAGTGATCTTCCTTAGTTTTAATAAACAATAAAAAATCATCCAAGTATACTATCACAAAATTATCAATGAACTACTTAAGCACTTCATTCATTAGCGTCATGAAGGTTTTTGGTGCATTGTTTATCCCAAATGGCATGACTAACCACTCATAGAGCCAATCATTGGTATTGAAGGCTATTTCCATTAATCCCCTTCTCTTATCCTAATTTTATGGTAACAAATTTGAATAAAGTCTATGTGATGGATAATTATCGTAAATGGTGGTAACTCATTAGTAAAATCATATACTACAATGTCAATTTACTCATTCAACATGTCTTGAATCTCTATAGGTAAATTAGTTAACTTGGTGCTAGTGACTACACTTCTTGGCTTACGAATCACAACAAAGTTTACCTCCTCCTTCTTAATTTGGTGTATAAACTCCTTACCACTCATTATCAAAAACTTATATTGTTTTCTTAAAATATCACAAACCTCTTCTTTAAATGGTGTGTTCTCAAATGTGTATGTATCATGTCTTTCATCATGTATGGCCTTCCTGTGAAACTACCAAGGCCTTCCAAGCAATATATGGCATACATACATTGGTATAAAATCACATAAAATATGATCTATATATGTTCATATCTGAAAATACAATTTACATTGTTTAATTACTAAGAGTTTGTGTCCTTTTTGCAGCCAATAGACTTCATAAGGTGTAGGATGTACCTCCTTCTTCAAGCCTAATTTTTCCACCATCTTAGTTGACACAAGATTACCTATACTCCCACTATCTATGATGACCTTGAAACACTTTCCCTTTATCTTACATGTTATCCTAAACAAGGTTTTCCTTTATGGTGGTTCCATAATTTCTCTATTAGGCTCCAACAAGATTATTTTCATTATAAGAGACTCACCTTATTCTGGTACATATTCATGAATTATTGGTAGTCATTCATATTATTCTTCACCTTGGGATACATGTAATCCTCTCTCATGGCTGTTATAAGTTTTCTCTAGACACTTATATGATCTATGGCCTGCATACTTGTACTTAAAGCATTTTCCCATAAATATTCATCTTCCACTTTGGTAGCCTGATATGGCCTCCTTCCTCTTGTTGTATAGTGACCTATTTAACTTTGTGAGTTGATAGCCTCATCTTGTGATGTTTATAGATACATTATACCTCCTTGTGATCCTCTTTTTATAATGTATATACCTCTTCCTCTTTTAAAGGAAGTTTGTTTCCTTGCAATATTCTCAACTTTCAAAGCAAACTGGTATGATTCTTCAATTGTCCTAGGTATGAGTAGGCTAATCTCATATTGGATGAAAAAATTCAAACCATTAGTGTATATTTATACCTTTTCCAAATGATTCTCAATGTGTCATGATATTATAGTTAGCCTATAAAACTCTTTAGTGTATTCTTTTACAGTCATGTCCTTTTGTTTTAAACTTTGCAATTGCTTGAAAAGTTTTACTTGGTAATCTAAGGGCATAAATTTACATTTCATTTTTGATACTATTCTATCCTATATTTTTATCTTTGGATTTCCTTTTCTCCTCTTGAAATCCATTCCACCATAGGGATGCATGGATCTTCAACATAGTCATGGCATACTTGACCTTCTTCTCATCTTCATCTATTCCTTCATATTTAAAGTACTTATCTAATGCACTGATCTAATCAATCAATGATTCCATGTTCAAGTTTCCTTCATACATTAGAACCTCCATATTTGGATTTTAATTCACCTTCATGACGGCTCTGATCATCTTCTATTTAATTGTATCGTCCTCTACCACCAATTCATCCTCTGGTGGCTCTTCTTATCCTTTATTGACTTCTCCCATGCCAACACCTCTCCTTTGAGCCATCTCTAAATCTTGTAACCTATCTCGTAGGTTCCTAAATTATTATACTATTATCATCTACCCTATTAGTCATCTTCCTCTATATCCACCTCTATTTCTCACTCTCATGGCCATCTTACTTCTCTCTCACAATTAAATTTCTTTCTCTTACTTGGATCTTGGATTGTACACAATCATTTTGGATTTAATCCAAAATTGATGTCATCCTAAGAGCACCTAAGGAAACTCTTAACATCACTATATTTACTTAGATACTTTACAATATCCCACTAAAGTTTTCTATACACAAGGTATGGTCATTTGGATTTGGGTTCAACACATGAAACTATGAAGAAAGACTCACATACTCTAACAAAAACCTAGAAACCTTTTACTCAACCTATCTATACTATTTATACCTATGCAGACATCTTTGGTTCATCAAAATAAGTATAATAGGTCATAATACCTTCCTTGTCTTTCACCTAGGCTTAAGGGCTTATAGACATGTCTTCCCTATTTTTGTGACATAAATTTCCTTATACAAATCATGACATCAAAATTAATGGTGATTTGGATACCCATAATGGACTTAAAAAACATAATTAAAGATATCCCTAAGTTCCATTATATAGAATAGGTACTTTTAGCTCTATGACATGCCTAATTAGGCCTCCAAAAACCCCATTTGAGTGTTGGTATGGATAATTAGGTGGATATAAGAGTTAATATTAATATGGGGTGTTAAAAATAACATATTAAGACCATTAATAAAAATACTTTGATCAGTCATTACCTTAAACCACATACAAACACCATTATTTCAGTCTTGAGAGGCTTATAAGGTTAAATCAAGGTCAAGGTTTAGAAAGTGATATTAACAAATGAAATAGGCTCTAAAATTTGATATATAAAAATCATGTATGGAGGACTCACATATTTAAAATAATCTAAAATTTTTCACCATACAAATTCCCTGTACCATGAAGCCTTAGTTTGGGCTAGTTTGTAAATAATTTACTCTATAAGATAAACCATGGACTTTATATAATTCAAAAAAATAGAATTTACCTTGTTTTACTCTACTATAGATTCTTGGGTACTCACATTAGGTGAAATAATCCTTTAAAGTTGACTTTCACAATAGAGCTTGCTACCCTATTAGAATAACATGCATAGTCTATAGTAAAGTCATCATAAAACACATTAAAAGGCTATATTTTCATTCCAATATTATTTATTACATCCAAATACATTATAATATCCTTCTTGGGTTGAAGTAATTTCTCTAAAAATGACTAATCCATACTTAACCAACAAACCTCCTATTCCAGCCTCATGCAAACAAACTCCAAGTTTGGAATAAACAACCATTTTTAACTAAAAGAGATTCTCCCACCCTATATCACATTCAACCAACTTGGGATGACATATTATATGGCTTATAATAAAAATTTTGATACCAAACCATAGAAACATGGCCTTTATAAAATACTTAGGGCTTATTACAAACCAAAAGAGCATATTTACAAATTTAAACACCCTAATTTTGGAGGGAAATTTAACTAGACATGTGTAAATAACCTAAAAATCACTAAATATAATGAAAACATTCTTCTTCCATGAAAATTCTCATGTATTAATATCCTAATAGACTCTGAGGAAACAAAATGAATAGGTAAATGTCACTATAATCGATTAGTTGGCAAGTGATAAAGACTTCTATCAAATAAGCCTTAGGGTTTCCTTTACCTTTATATTTATAAAATTTTGGTGGTTTAAAACATGGAGGAAATGGTATTTTAAAATAACCCATATTGAATGAGTATGAACACAAATCATCTAACTTGAATATCTTGGTATGCTTCCCTATTTGAATGGAAGTAGTTACATCCTTCATTTAAATTAGTTCTTGGGCTAATAAACTATATGGTACATTTTGTTAATGTGGTGGCTAGGTGGTCCAAAGTGAATTATCTTGACCAAGGTAAAATGGAGGTATAATATTTTTTAGGATGTTGGTTTGATGGGTGAACTCACCAGGATTATGCATCCATAGATTGGGATAGGATTGTTGAAATTACATGTATTGTTGGGCTATTTTCTAGTTTGAATTTGGTAAATAGCCTTGGTTTTAAGGGAATTATAATTTCAATAGAAGGATATGGCTTTGGGTAAAGTATTGTGCCTATTTATGTTGAGTAGGTAATTTCTACTGATTAGTCAAACCTAGTTGAATAAGGCAAACTTATTCTAGACCAAGACCCTGTCTTTAGATCTATGGCATGTGTTGAGTAAAAGGAAATTTAAATGAAATTAGTAATTGTAAAGTGGTACCTATTTATGTGACAAAAACATGTTATTAAATAAACACTTATTATGTATTTGACATTTGTTTTTAACCAATAGATAGATGTTGTTTATTAGACAACATTCATGATTATAAATATATATTGGTCTATGACAGTATAGGTATGTTTGTCACTACCTATCGAGGTGGAACAATTGTTTCCACTTGTTAAGGTGGGGTATAATTTGTCACTTGTCGTGAAGGAAATAAATAAATGATGCTTGATTACTTAATCCCTTTGGTTACATGGTTAATGAAATAGATGGTTAAGGATTAGAAGTAACTTGTTATGATTAGGACATAGGAGTTTTTGTTGCATGTTATTGTGAACCACTCATCATATTTACTAAAGGAACTTTTTATTGAAGACTATCTATTGGTGTATTCAAGCCACTTTGGCTTAGATTATAATATAATTGCATGTTATCTACCATGTTTGGCACATTATTCCACATAGAAGGTGCATTCATGTATTCAATAGATGAGAAATTGTACATGTCAGTGACTAAAGTGATTTGTGAAAATGGGTCTATAACCAAATTTTCTTGACCTATCAACTCAATTAATTCTCTTATTTAAGGAGATACCTCTATGAGTTGATCATTTGACATGGCCATGGCATTAAAATTGTGTGTTATACTCAAATAGGTTTAATATGCTTGTTCCATTTGTATAAAGTGGTCCTCCATGAGGCCCTTTCCTTTTAAAAACCTATTTGGGTCTTGATATGACATCAACACTAGTGCTTGACAATATCTAGAAGAGGCTTGTTTAATGGTTTGGTTATAATTCATGTTTAAAGGTACTCTAACTAAACTAGGTAAATATTTATGGGGAAAGTCTATTAGAAAATTGACCCCTACCTCTGTATCTCTGACTAAAACCTCGTCATTATTTTTAGGCAAGTGATGATAAAATAAATAAGGTTTATATGTTGATCTCAAGTGATGTAATATGGTTTTTGTTAAAAAATTTTCTACAACTAATGATACACTATCAAGGTATTATGTATTTTGCTCTTGGTATTTATCTAAATATAGAGGTGTTTTAACTAAATAATGGGCTAATAGATACTAATTGTGGTCACTAGATTGAGAATTGTAAGGATTATAGGGATCCATCTCACAACTACATCATCACCATAGGGGGGAAACTATAGACAACCCATTCTGGACATAACTTGATTTCAACTAGAATTCAGACTAATTTCTACCAAATATTACAATTTAAGCCTAGGAATAACTAAATTTTCCAATTTTCTCAAGAAACTGGTTGAGGATTGGAAGTAATTTACTTTGAATGGGATGTAATATTTCCTTCCCCTACTATTGTGAACCACTTGTATTAAATAAAGAAACTTGTTATTGTAGACTATTTATTGGTGTATTTAAACCACTTTAGCCTAGATTGGAAGACGCTTATGTGTTATCCACCGTGTTTGGCACATTGTTCTGCATAGAAGGTGTAGTCACATATTTAATAGATGGGCCATTTTTTATGTCACTAAATGAAGTTCATTGTTAAAAAGGGTCTATATCTAAATTATATTGACATGTCAACTCAATTAATAATTCTATTGAAGAAACTAGCTCCATGAGTGGAGCATTTAACATGGCCATGACATTAAAATTGTATACTAGATTAAAATAAGTTTGATATGCTTATCAAATTCATATAAATTGGTCCTCCATGAGGCCCTTTCATTTTACAACCATATTTGGGTCTTGATATGACATCGACATGAGTGCTTGAGTATAACTAGTAGAGTTTTGTTTAATGGTTTAGGTATAAGACATGTTTAAAGGCACTCTAACTAGACTAGGTAAATTTTCATAGGGGAAGTCTGATGGAAACATGACACCTACCTCCACTTCTCTAACTAAAACCACATCATTATTTTCATGAAAGCGATGATCAAACAAATAAGTATCGTATGCTGATGGCATAGTGATGTAATATGATTGTTATAGAATTTGTTCTACAACTAATGGTAAGCTACCAAGGTATTGTATAGTTTACTCTTGGTCTTTATATGAATATGGAGGTGTGTTAACCAAATAATGCACTAAAATATCTTTACTTTGTTCCCCATATTGAGTAGTGTAAGGATTATAGGGATCCATCTCATAAACTACATCATCACTATAGGGGTCTTGAATAAATTTATCATTTATGACCATGTTATCATAGCTTGTATTAAACATAGTTCCACTATGAGTGTAATGAGACATATCCAAATCAATGACTAATTTTCCATGAAGAAGTTCTAGAGTTCTAAAAAAATATTAAAAATAAGGCCTAAAATATAAATGGTCCAAACTTGGTCTAAAAACTCGATCTCGGAATGGATCTCCTTTTCTAAAAATAAGTAATGATAAACTTAGTATAAAATAGTCTAATGTCAAATGTATCACAAAAATGGGTAAAAATAAATGCCAAATTTGATAAAATGTCTTTCAAATAATTCTAATTTAGGTATAAAGATGAAAAATGTTTCTAGGTCTTTAGGAACAAGGCACAAAGTTAGGCTCAAAACAACTAGGTCTAAGACATAAGGGAATTGCTAAGTCTTTTGGGAACATGACACAAAAGCTAGATGTGACACAACACTAAGTCTAAGATAAATGGGAATTATTAGGTATTTTGGAAACATGACACAAAATCTATACTTGACACAACACTAGGTCTAAGAGAAAAAATAATTTCTAGGTATTTTGGAAACATGACACAAAAGCTAAACTTGACACAACACTAGGTCTAAAAGGAAACATAATTAATCTAAAAAATTTGAAACACTTGGAATCAAACTAGGCATTCAAATTCAAACATTAACTGAATGTTTGGAAAAGTACATTGTAATTTAGGCACATAGAAGATAGACCACTTCTAAAATCTAGGCACAAAATTAGTTTTTAAACTGAGCAAGGAATTAGTCTAAGTTGCACAACCCAAAAGTGAGAGATAAATTTATATGATAAAATTAAATGAGGCATAGGCATAAACAAATCAAAATTTGAATATGAATTTATCAAGACCAATTTAGAACTTGATTTACAAGGTCTAGTGATTAAATTGATAATAATCCAGACAAAAATGGATGACAAACTGATAATAGGCATATACTAAGAAGGCACACATGGTTTTGAAAATAAATTTAGATAGAAGACAACAAGTATTTGAAACAATGAAAGTAGTGTCATGATTTATCTTGATTTAAAGGTATGAAAAATGGTTTTTTTTCAAAACTCTAAGGCAAAATACTTGGAATGAAATGGGTAGTGTAATGATGCCCCTTTCAAACAAGTGACACAAACACCCACACAAAACTTTGACAAATGATTAAGGCAAAGTGTGGTGATAAATAAATGGCATAACACCTCTTCAAAAAAAAATGATGATGTGTAAACATGACTTATTTTGAATATGCTATGACAAACAAATAATTTTGACTTAGGATAATTCAAGTAAAAATGAAAAATAATAAAAACACCTAAGTTTATCATATTAATACCAAAAATTGACAAGGTGGCTTTGTACTATCAAATTCTCTCTATATAATTGATCTTGAGAAGAATAAATATTTTTAATCTAAAAATTTAAATGCACATACAAATTAGGGTTTTTTAGGCCCCTCTTCTATCAAGAGTTCGTACAATGACATGGAACTTTGGGATACTCATGTTTAATTATAAATATACCTACAACAAGTGGGTTTGTCTAAAAACTATAAATTTTCATATGTTCTAAATACTCCCATATGTGTGATTAACATTAGTAAACAACACATCATTTGGATATATGTTAAATGACTTGTTGTGAAAATGTCTTGTAGTTTCCACAACCACTACATATATCAATTTATTAGTGTAGTGCAATGTCCAATTTAAACCCATGTTTTGAGGCAATCTCTTACTAATAAAGCTTATTTATTACTCAAATAAGCATCCCAAAAATTATACCTCCATTTTTATATCCCTACCATGGACTGGGGTTGAAATGATGCTAGGAGATGAATTCCTAGGTTAATACTTCCCTGTATAAATCATGGGGAGGTGACGAACTCCTGCTCATAATATAGGATGCATGAAATAATTTTTTCTGAAGGACTTTAGGGTCATTTTGTGATCACCTAAATCACTTAGATTTTAGGGAGTGACATAGTGACTTTTCTTCCATGTTTTTAGAAAAGAAACAAAAGAAAAAATTGAAGTATTTTTGATCACCCAAGTTCCTTAAGGGGTATGAGTGGAGAGCATACATGTTACCCTTGGTTTTTGAAATAAACACACAAAAAAATGAAAAAACAAAAATCTTATGAGCACTTAACTAGAGTATGATTTCATTTTTAGAACACCAAGAAAAATATGATGTGAAGTTTAGCACCTTGGCATTATTTAAGTTATGAACTTTGAAAAATTAAAACAAATCAAGTTAATTATTCTTAAACACCAAATATAAATGTGAATTTTAATATTAGAGTGTTAAAAAAACATATTTCCTTGGTCTTTGAGTCTTAAAAATAGTATTAGGGAGTCCTTGTGCTTAGAATAAAAAATAAAGTGAGAAAATGAATTTTGGAATTTAGTTCTAAGTTTTCTTATGTTTTTCACATAGTTCAATACCATAGATACACAAAGCAAAACCATAAATTTACATAAAAACTACAAGTGGTTAGTACAAAATATCAATTTCCTATAAAATAAAATATTAGTGAAAAATTACAATTATAAAGTGAAAAATCACTGATTACAGGGTCAATATCACATATTTTGAAGGAAAAACCATGATTATTAAGGCAATACAATGACTATTAAATTAATATCATGACTGTTAAATCAATATCATGGTTTTTAGGAGAAAAACATAACTATAAAGGTAATAATGCAATTATCAAGGAAATACCATAGATTTTAAGAAAAAATTGCAACACCATATGAAAAAATATAAGTGAAATATAGCTACTTCATAGTGCAATATTTATACTTCACATAGAAAAAATACAGCTACAGAGAGAAAAAAACATGATTACACTAAACAAAAATGCAATTCCATGTGTACCATCTATGAGCTTCATCTTTTTATTTTTGTGGTCAATAAGTTAAGATTTTTACATGAAAAATGTTATAAAGAGGTCCTAAAATTACATTTAAATAAATTTTTGGGGTGAACTTCCCACCAAACATGACATCATGTGAATAAGTAATCCATATAGGGGAGATTAATAAAGTGTTAGTCAAGAAAGCCAAATAAAAAATAAACACACTAAACACTAACACCTCTAGACTAGACATTAAGGAGAGCATAGGTAATGAGCATACACTAAAAAAACAATTAGAAAAAAAAAAAAATCATCCATTTAACTTAATTGTATCTCAAAATGTCTTGTTGAATTGGCTTGATTGGCTATGTACTCAATAAATATTTGTCAATGAAGTTCTATTACTCCACCTCCCCTTAACACCTTGGTAATGTTGGTTTGATTTGATTGGCTTGGATTGTGAAATTGGAATGGTAAAACTAATAAAAAATATTTTTACACCTATTTTATCATAATTACTATACACTAAAAGATATTAAAGATAAAGGGGTGATGCTAGCTATTTATAGCCTCTAAAGTTAACCCTCACCCAAATTGAGTTAGGTTAGGATTTAAGCATGGAATGAGTTCAAACTAATCCTAGGTGAGTTCAAGTTAAATATATTTGATTTAAGTAGGGTAAATGTAATTATGATTCTTAATTAATATGCATGGCCCATAAATTAGATATTTTGTGAGAGATTGACAACTCATAAAGGCAATGATGAAGAAGCTTGATATTTTGCATTTTTGAATTTCCATTTTCGATATTCATTAATTGTAAATGGATTATTTAGATAATAATTTATTATAGTTTAATTAGTTGATTCATTTTTATTAGCATTTTATCTCTTTTAATAAATTGTCAAGTGCCCCACTTAATGGGTCTATAGGCCAAAATACCAATTGTTAAGATGTAAGGTGATTGAGGATGAATTCATTAGATTTTATTGTTACATATGATATAATACCTAAAAAATGGATGCTTAAACATGATTATGAGTATTAATTAATGGTGTGTGGATTAAATTGGGCATTCAATAATTATTAGGATTAATTTGCAATGTTTGGTAAAAATCAATCTGAAGTCTTGTCGAAAGTAAGTTGTGGTCAAAATGGGTTGTCTACAAAGGGTATGACATTCATATAATGGATCCATAGACGTCCAAGAAGAAAATTTATATGTATATCTATGTGAATCACATGAAATAATGTCTCCTTAATGATAGTCCCCAATTTCAAAGGAAGATATACGGTACCCATAGACTCATGCTCATTATTGTCATAAGACTTAATTATGATAAGATTTCACTTTAGTGCTATTATAAGATAACCTAAATGTTTTATTAATGTTAATGTATATAATTTTAAATATATTATCTATAAAACCATTTTAAATTTATGTCTAAAGATTACAACTTCTATATAAAAAGGTAAATTATGTATAGATCCCATAGGAGAGACATCAAAATGATAAAATGTAACTTGATTTTTAGTGGATAAAATTCCAACTAACACTTGAACAATTGATGGATTGATGTCTTAAAAAACTCTTGAATCTTGGAGGACTTTATACAAGAAATATTTATATACAAAGTATGTTTTGAGAAGCTCTAAATTCATATGTGAGTTGGAGTCTTCTTAAGATGGTATGTGATATTGTACCTACTCCCAATAGTTGATAAGAAAGTGTTTGGGATGGTAATTTTTGTGGTCTTTATGATTCCAACGTAGTATTGTTATTTTAAATTAATTACAAAGACATGATGGTTTCTAAAATAAATGCATGTTACCATAGAGTCAAAAGGGTGATTGGTTTTATTGAAATTTTTTAGCTTCAGGTTGCTCTTATTTTTTCTTACCATGTCCTTGCCATTGTTTAGGAAATGGATATTTATATATTCAAAAAAAAATTATTATTAGATAGTGTTGATGGTTGAATTTGAATGGATATTCCCCCATGTATTATATGATATTAAATATAATGTTTGTGACTCATGCACTGATTGGTTGAGTGTCCTTTAATACTATGGTACTCAAAATATTCATTTTCATGGTACCAATCAGGTTTATGAACATTTTATTCAATAGTTTTGGTGTTGGGATAAATAATCATATTTATTTGGGTGATCCTTTAAAAACCTTAATAATAAGAGTCTCTAAATTGGGTAAAATGAAACTTGTACTTTTACTATTTTTGTTGACCTCCAAGTATTGTGATGATTCTTATGGGTTGTAGACTAATTTTTGTATATGATATTTTATGATTGTGTAGCTCCTCAGTCTTGCACACTTGGTAGAATCAGACCATCATTGTTCCTCTTAGTTCTACAAATGCCTTTCTTTTGTAATCCTTTGATCTATATGTCTTATGCCCCTTCAGCTATCTCTTGGTCTGACTAGATTTATATTAATTACATATATATCCTATCTTGACCATAAAGCTTAAAATGTACTTATCTTACACCTATGAAAGTTATTAACATGTACCTACTCTCCTAATCCTTGAATACTAATGTCTCATCTAGACAATAACATCAATGTTATTATCATGCCTTGATATAAGTGTATAGTACCATAAAGTGATCCAATTTACAAATGAAACTTATAACAATGGTTGCCCTGAGTGATTTAATGTGAATTATATCTTGATAAGATTGGTATAAATACAATATCAACCCATATTTATTACTCTTTTAGCTATCAAAATAAAATAGCATTTAAGAAGCACTCAAGTTACCTAAATATTTCCTATTTTTCTACTATATTTTTATATTAGTCAAAGGAATAACCTAGCTACATGTCTAAATTACTAAAGGAGTAGACATAAGGTCATAATTTCTAATTTATAAGTTAGGTCAGTGTTGCGCTTAATTTATACACTTTTCATGATTCACACATAAACCAACATGTAGGGAATAACATCATGAGTAGGAGGCCATCCTCTAGAGTATTGGATATGTAAGTAGTGAAATTTGAAAATAGGTTCATTTTGAGTCAGCTCGATACCATGTTCCCACTAACCAATTTTTCCCCAAGGTAACATTGAAGATGGAAAGATAGGTTTTTTACCATTTCACTAGGAGTGATAATCCATGACCCAAATATGAATGCACTAGCATAAAGTCAAATCTAAACCTAGAATCATCTAGGTGTTTGCATGCTTTTTCAACTAATATTATATATAGGACATTAGAATCAAACCAAGGTAATAGAATTATCACAATCATCTAGGGATGATGCAACTATATAAAGTGCGAAAGACACCAAATCTAGAATCTCATGACTATTATAAAATTGTCTTCCTACCTATTCTAGATCTAACAATGTGTTAACATTTGAACAAGCTAAGTATTTCTATTTTATACCATTTTTATATCTAACATAGTTTTAATTTCTATTTATAGATTATCTCAATTTAATAAATTCAAGATATGGTACATCTAAATTTATCACAATAGTTGGCTTGTCATAGATCTAAATTCACCCTTATTCCTTATTATTTATATATCCTTAACCCTATATACCCAAGTATGACCCACATCCAAATTAGGGTAAAACATTTTTTGAACCCTACCTTTCAACATCAAACCCAAGGTCACTTGGGGTTTTTTTATTTATTTTTATTATTATTTTTTGTAAATTTTGAACTTTTCATTCATTAAGTAATGAAAATTATTAGTGTAAAAACCTAATTCCATGTGGAAGATCAATAAGCATTGATTACTCATCTAAATAATAACAAGGTCTTAATAGATGCATTTTTTATGTTACAGGAGATGAAATAAGTAAAAAATATAAATCCAAGGCCACCTCACCTAATAATGGTGAATCCTTAGAAATTAATATAACTCAACCCACACTTATCAATCCACCTACATATAATGTGTTTCAACCTTTGTTCCTAAAACTACTATTGATACATATATTATGAACTTAACCATTGTTTCAACATAAATTTAAGTTTCAATGACTATTACTATGAAAAACATGTTTTCATCCCCTTTGGTGACTACTCAAAATGATAATCTAAATCCCATTGTGCATACAATTCAATCACTCCAATCATAAATACCTTATAGGATAAGGTTAAAAACATTGAACATAAGGATTCAAAGTATTCATATGCTATACATTCACAATATGTGTTTCATAACCCTATTATAACTAATATCTATTTTCACCCTTTGAAAACTATATTTATTGCACCCAAGTTCACATTTTATTTTGGAAAGGGTGATATTGAACATATTTGAACCTTCTATGTGGCATGGCTTGATTATGATTCCAATGATAAAATTTTGACTAAATTATTTCCAAGGAGCCTCAAGGACTATGTTTTGAGGTGGTTTTATAACTTACCTCTCTAATATATGAAAGGATTGAGACCTCTTGCAGATTAGTTTTTGGTGCACTTTTATATTAATATTACAAAAAATATTTCCTACTCTCAAATTTCAAATATCAAACAAGGAACCAATGGGCCAATAAATGAATATGTCTTGATATATAAGACAATATTAGCCAAAATGACCCGTCTTATTATAGATAAAGAGTTACATGACATATTCAAGTAAAGTTTACTTTCTTCTTCAAAAGATTCCATTATTTTTAGTAAGTTCCATTCTTTAAATGACATATGCCATGTTGTATGGGACTTTAAAATTAAGCTTATGTCAAATAATCTGAAATATGTTACAAACACACTAGTTGTCTCTACATATAGTACAAAATTTATAATTAAACCAAGTTTTAATGTAAAATATCCTGAACCAAAAAAGGAGAAAACTATCATGGTTGACACAATTTCACAATAGACTAATCAAATTTTCATACCTAATGCACCAAGGAGATAATTTACATCTTTCATAATTGATAAAGTGTCATCTTATATATCTCCTTCCTCTTATAGAGTTTAATATAAATAGACCTCTACCCAAAGGATATGGTTCAAATGATTACTATGACTACCATCAAGACCTTGGGCATTCTATGAACAAATGTTTTACCTTGAAGAATAAGATATAGGACCTTATTAATCATAAATGGATTACATTTGATGATCCTCCCAAGGAATAAATTTCATAAAATGGTGATCACCAAAAACATAAAATATTTAACAATTTTTTTCAAAAATATTATAAAAAGGAACCAAAAGTCCAAATGGAATATAATGCAAATCCACATCCATAATTATGGACACCCACCATATATGGTTATTGGTACTTAAAAGTGACATACACTTCATATGGTCTAGAAACCAACTATTTCCTTTGATGATAGGAAAATTAAGGATGATGAATCTTATCATCATTCTCTATTCATTCAAGCATACCTTGATAAACACCCAATACACAGTGTTATCATTGATAATAGTGCAAGAAAAAAAGTTTCCACTAAGAAATTACTTATACGTTTGGTTTATACTCATCATGATTTTTAACCCTTTACTAGATCAATTAGATCATTTGATGGGACCTCTTAGAAGGTCCTTGTTAATATTGAACTACCATTGTAGGTTGATCTTGCACATATGGTATTACTTTCTTAGTTATACCTTATATAGGTGTCTTTAACATGTTATTGGGATGATCTTGGATACATACTATTTGATAAATATCTTATACATTGCATGGGTGTATTAATTATATTCATTCCAATTAGTTAATTTTAGTTTTTATTATTATTTATTACCATCCTCTTGAAGAAGATAAATTCATACCCAAGTAGTTAATTATCAATCCTATTAAGGCTAATCCACTATAAAAGGGTAAGCAGTAAGTAATCTCTTTTACTAGGTGGCTAGTACTTGAGAGGGCCTTAAATCATAAATAGATAATGAGTTCCATGAAATTGTCATCTTATATGCACCATATTATAATATCAAGACCACTTAAGCATGTTCCTATTATGTCTATTCCAAAGAAATAAAGAATACATAGATATGGGTTCCATGAACCCTTATTCCTTCTATTGGTATTTCAAGACCTCAACATCTTATTATACATATGTTGAGCATCATAGATATTACAATGATAAATATTTCACCTATATATGGTCCTTGGTAGTACCACCAATTTATTACACTAGGTTATAAATGTCTAGATACCTATGATCATCCTCTGTATGAGATCATAAGACAATGTTGTATTTCCAAAAAAAAAGCACCAAAAAATCAAAAAATATTTAAAAATAAAAACAAATTAATCACTTACATGTCTTATTGGCTCCTTGGAATTTATATATTAGTTACATATTGAGGGTTAGCATATAATTTAGTCCTAAATACACATATATAGTCATACATAAATACATAATTTATTTATGGGTGTTGGTATTTCCCTCTACGCTGATCACCAAGACATTGGGGACATCCATATTCTATGATATTGATACACATAAGTTATATGATTTGATGATCACTTTATAATATCATGTTTGAGACTTTATAAGTACTTAAAACACCTTAACCATACTTATATCTTGAACATGTTACTTTATATTCTATTTACTTGGCATATTTTGATAATAAAGTTTATCCATGGGACACTATGACATTTTTATACTAGTTACTTATGCTTTTATTTTACACACTTACTTAAGTGTTTTACCTTTATATTGTTTTTTTTGTTTGATCATTTGAATATGCTCCATTTTATGTGGTCCACATGCCTACGTTTACCTCATTAAACATTTAAATATGTAATTTCTTGTTATATGGAATTTTTAATATGACATTCATTACTTTATGTACATTTGACTAATTCAAATTCATTTGATTTAGTAACATTTGAACATGATCTTTGTTTGCAATATCCTTGGACCATTTATTTTTGATGTAATTTTGAGTGATCTTGTATATTCTTGTGGGATTGTTGATATTATACTATTACTATCTATATGATTCCATAATATTTATCATGAATCTTAGGCCTCCATGTGATCACATTAGTTTTATGTGCTTCAATGATACATTTACCTAAGCATGTTTCCTTTATATGACACATGGTTACTATTAGCCAAAATTTGGATACCATCAATGATTATCTTTTGAAACATTGATTTACTTGATATAAACTTTATTGATAACCATTATGAAGGTCTTGTATTAGTAACTAATGATCTAAAATGATAGGTAGTGTATTTTATGTGGTAGTTCATAAAGTCATTTAGGATGGTCTAGTTGATAGTTGAGTCAAGTTACTTTTTCTTATAATGTAATGGTTTTTATTTTTAGTCCCTTCATGTTTTTAGAATTATTTAAGGTAATTTTAACCAAGTTAAGGTTAAGTGCGAAATCAAGTCAATGGATAACTATGTTCAAGGAGACAAAGTGGTGACCCTTATAACATAACCATGGTGTAAAGATGACCAAGTTGACCAAGGAACAAAATAAGTAATTTGATCACATTAGGTTTCTAAGTAATTTAGAGAGATTAAGGTAGATTTGGTAGGTTTAAGGTATTTCATTACTTTAGTCTCATTATGTTTTCGAATGTTGAGATGACACTTGATAGGAAAAACAAAAATGAAGATTTTATCTTTGGATAGGGTAATGTTTTAATTCATTTAACATCAAGAAATGACATCATACATGTAATTATTTGTACATCCTCCAAATGTCTTATATAACTTATTTATAACATTCGAATCCCCTTTGTAACTAATCACTAATCATTTTGAATGGCCAAATGTAGAGTTATTGAGAAAATGGTAGGGAAAAGAAGGTGATAATGAAAATGGAATATTTTTTACCTATATATAGGCAATTAAGAACTTCATCAACATCTGTTTCATCACCTCCATTAGTTTAAGAAGGCAAAATGGGTAGAATCTTGAAGAAATCAAGATTTTAAAGGTGTTATTATATGGGTTTTACATTGAATGGAAACACACAATAATCTCTAAGGCTCATAACAGGTCCATCATGCTCAAATCCATGCATATGAAGGCGTTTAAGACCCAAACAATACAAAAAACCACTCCATTTCTCCATCAAGTTTATTGACAACTCAAGGAATTCAACTAGTTTTCACTTAGTACTCTAAGGAGAGAGAAATTTTAAGCCAAATATATTATTCAAATAAATGAACCATAATTACCTTCCACTATGTGTCAGTGGTTATCTAGTTAATCCCCTCAACTCTTGAACAATCATTAAGAAGTTAAGGGTTTACAAGGTGACTCAAAAGACCATTAGGGTTAGTTTTATCCAAATGAAGAGTTATGAAGTTGAGTTAATTCATGAATATGATTATTTAAGGTATATTTAACATTCCTTGACCCTTTAGATATCTTTTTATCTCAAGGTTTCTCAAGTTCATGCTCGGAGTGGTCTTAAATAGCCCTAATTTGCTAGTTTGAACATGACATTCAAGTTTATAGGGGATGTGAAGTGTATTAGTGTATGTCATGAATGAAATGGAATATTTAGAAGTGGATTAAAATTTACCAATACCCCTTATAAATATATATACATAATTTAGTCATTGGACTTCAAAGAAATTCAATCAACTATGCATGAATAATTGAGTTGTCAAAACTAGTAGCCATGGTTGACATATGCCTAGTTGAATGTGGGTGTGCTTTCATGATCAAGAAATATTGAATTAAAATTAATATTTTTTATATATAATTTAAAATAATTCTCATTTATTAATATAAAATATCAATCCTTAGGAGTCAATGGGTTCTATCCTTTTCTCCAAGCCAAGTCAAATTTATGTTTTATGAACCTATAAGCTTGCAAACCTATAGGTCAATATTAGAACCTAAATGGTTGTTTGGTAGTGAATATGGAATCTTGAGGAAATGATTTAATTATCCCACCTCATTTTTGTAAAAATCTATAGAATCATTGAGTCCCAAAATTCAAATACCAATAGTGAAATCATGGAATCTAAGTATATGTTGTGTACAAGAAATGAAATAAAAAAGGGTGAATAGGTACATGAAGATTGATTTGTGAGGATTAGATAAGATTAATAATATGCCTTATATCAAAGTGATCTCAAATTTTCATTGGTATATTCTACTAAATAAAGAGATGTATTGGTTGAATGTATTTGAATGGAGGACTATGTGAGCCTAAGAGGAAAATCGTGATGTTTTAAAGAGAATATTAAAGGTAATTTGAGCCCATTAAATAAATCATGAAGATATAAAAATAAAAATTTATTTTATACAAAATCATATCATTCACCAATTGGTACTAATAAGGAAAAAATAGAGAGAAGTAAGTTTTTACACCTAATGACCACCTACAGGCTTGTCATAGGCAGTTAGGAACAAAGGGCATATTATAATGTAAAATTAGGTCTTAGGAGTCTTATTGAGGATGAATGGGAATATTAATAAATTATAAAACACTTTTAAAACTAGAAAAGTGATAGATAAATTAGTGGAAGCAAATCAAATCTTCAAAATTATAGCCAAGAAACCCATAAAGACCTACATGGTTGCTTATACAAGAGTGAGCTAAAGGGACAAATATTGCATTGCATGAGGGTTAAAAACGTCACATGAAATATGATGAGTGTTTTAAGAAATGGTGAATTTTTTTGAACCCATGTATTTAAGAGGGAAACATCTAAGAGAGATATTTTTTAGGTCTAGTAGGGTAGTAGGCCTAATTGAAGACCTATAGGCCTATTATAGATTCATTGGAGAAAAGATACATCTATTATACTAGATATAGGGTTTGGAAGGCCATAAATTTAATATAAAAATATTAATTATCATTAAAATAATTATCAAGGACATTTAAGTTTCAATAATCCTGTTGAAGAAGCTCTACTCTCAAGGTTACAATCAAGAGGCCTAATGTGCACCTAAAGGCCTATGTGTGAAAAAAGTGAAGAATATTGTAGGTTTTTAAGTGTTTAAAAGATTTGTGAGCATTAGGATATGGATAATACCTTGGTGGAAGATAAAATTAAGTTTTAACTCATTTCAAGTGAAGAAAACAACAAAACATAGTAGTTAGGGTCAAAATCATCAATCTCCTGATAAACCCTATATATAAGAAATGCAAATTTTAGGACTAATTAGAGAGAAATTACCTTTTTTAAAATACTAAGAGACATGAAATAGGTTGTTACAAACCATATTAGGTAATTATAACCAATAACATGCTTTTGGAGGGCTTATAGGCCTAAAATTCTTTCTTGGACCTTATAGACAGCATTTCAATGTTGAGAGGCTATTGTTCTAAGCTCAAAAATTCATTCAATATTTTAATGGGATATTGATAATAATGGGGAATATGGATAAGGATTTAAATATGAAATTAATAGTGTTAGTTTAATCTTGAAATCCTATAACTTTTTTTACAATGATTAAGAAAAGAAATCACGTCTTCTAAATTAAAATAATGTTCATTGTAATAGTACCTTTATGGCTTATGTATGTCACCCTATAAATTTTCGAATCAATCATATATAAAAATGATCATTTTATGTGGAAAAAATAAAAAATATTTCCTTCAAAACATAGACAACAAAACATATAGGGATACAAGAAAAGAAAATCACTTAAAATATAAATGATAAATATTGTAGTATGACTAAGAAAAGAAATCACGTCTTCTAAAATTTTCATGATCATCCTATGGTTTCCCACATATCTCTTGTGTTCATATGTTGTATGCTTATGTGGATGCTTATATATTCATTGGTTGATGTATGTGTTTGAATGAATGATTCATGAATGATAAGTGAAATTGAATGATTGTTTTAAGGGAAATGATTCACCCCAACCCTCTCAATGTCTATGATTCCAAAATTTATTACCTTGATGAGAATGAAAATTAATATGTATAAATCTTCACACTATGATTTTTATCATTAAGACCTCCTATTGTATGTCAAAGTTGTTACATATTAATACTATGTATATATATGTTAATACTATGTACTTATTATTTTATTGATATATGGGGGTATGGTGAGGCCAATAAATGGAACTCATATGATACATTATTAGTACATAAACTCATATACTTTGGTAATTATAATAAAAATCTGGGAATTGGTATAGTGCCCATGGATTCTATGATATGCACAAAAATATTAAGTATATAACATAAATACACCTTCTATCACTTATGGAATCTTATTTATTGTAATGAAATAGAGCAAGAAAATTTTAATAATGGAATATATATAAGTATAAATTTTGTCTAGCAACGTACTGGTAAACAAAATAGGTCTTATCAGCCAAAGCAAGAAGATTAGTTATCCTAATGTGTAAGTTTATCACATCAGAAGGAGACTTCTCTCTCCTCTCATCAAGGAGAGGTTCCCTGTGGATATGCTGTGTATATATAACTAAAATATTATGCTTAAGAGTAATAAATTCATATTGTAGGAGCAACCAAAATTATTAAAAATAAAATACTTAGAAATGATCCCTTCCTAGTTCCTATTTTAGGCACCATTTGATGGGGGTGTTCATCCTTCTTCATACATAACTTAGGAGACCACCAATAATAAACTTATCTATGAGTCTAATTTTAGTTTTGAAGAACAATGATGTAAAATAATTTATATAGACAAGTTTATTATTATTTTTTAACAATGATTAAGAAAAGAAATCACATCAAAACATTATTTTAATTAAGAAGACATGAATATTTTAATTTAAGAGTTCATTGTAATCTTGTTTCAGATTACTAATTTATTTGAGGACTTTCTTGGTGGATGTACCCCACATTGGGTGAAACATGTTATATATATATATATATATATATATATATATATATATATATATATATATATATATATATATATATACATATATATATATATATATATATATATATATATATATATATATATGCTTTCATTTAAACTATGTTGTGAAGGAATTATTTTTTATTTTTTATTATTATTTTTTAACAATGATTAAGAAAAGAAATCACATCAAAACATTATTTTAATTTAGAAGATATGAATATTTTAATGTGAGAGTTCATTATAATCTTGTTTCAGATTACTAATTTATTTGAGGACTTTCTTGGTGGATGTACCCCACATTGGGTGAAACATGTTATATATATATATATATATATATATATATATATATATATATATATATATATATCCATTTATGCTTTCATTTAAACTATGTTTTGAAGGAATTATTTTTTATTTTTTCCACATAGAATGATCCTTTCCTAGTTCCTATTTCAGGGACCATTTGATGGGGGTGTTCATCCTTCTTCATACATAACTTAGGAGACCACCAATAATAAACTTATCTATGAGTCTAATTTTAGTTTTGAAGAACAATGAGGTAAAATATTTTATATAGACAAGTTTATTATTATTTTTTAACAATGATTAAGAAAAGAAATCACATTAAAACATTATTTTGCATTAGGAGGAACTCGAGAAGGCAAAAAACTCTGCATAGAACTTCAATAGGAAATGAATGGGACCAAAATATTTAGGGAAAACTAAGGAAATATATGAACAAAATTTTATTTAAATTATTCAAGGAATTGAATGCCTAATATTTATGAATCATTGTTAATAATGAGAATAACATAAAACCCTCCTAAAACCCTACAAATGACCTAATGGCTATGTTTTTTCCTCAAATGAATTTGTTTGGATTTAAAATTATTATGGTTACCTCTATAGGTATCACAGGAACCTTAATAGGTTATTTTTTGGAATGTGTGGGATATGACAATAGGGAATTTGGCCAAGAAATGGTTGTTATCGGCCTAAAAATGTATGTTTTGGTGGCTTTTCATGAATTTGACTAGATGAGACCTAATGAGATAATTTAAAACAACCTATGAATTGGAAAATATAGATTAATATGTTTTTAAAGACCCATAATAAGGTATACAATGACTAAAATGTCATTTATAGGTTTCAAGACACATAGTGTTAAACACATATGACATCAAGATCTCGTAATAGACCTAATGCACTTATCTATCAGTCTTGGAGATGGGTTTTAGCTTGAAAAATGTGGGAATTATCCTATATATGGTTTTTTAATAAGTTTCAAGATGTGATAGTAGTCCTTAAATAAAGGAGTAGGCCTAAGATGGAAATATAAAATTATCATTATGGTCTTCATTTGAATCGAACAAATTTCTCATTGAAATGTAGGTTTTAATTAGTTTAAAGGAGCTTAAATATTGATCCCTGGCCTCACCTATTGAGAGATGCATTATATTATCCTAGGATGGCATTTAGAAATTCCAAGAATCATGGTCAATAGTGTGACATGTCAAGAAAGAGGCTTTTAAATTTCTTCTAAACAAGAATGGGCAAATTCATGAATGAGGTTGACATGTCATCATAGAAGGTGAAGTCACTCTAAGCCATCCTTGATGAAGAAGAGGATTAGATAAATCACACACATTTTGATAGAATAATTCATAACTTCCTAATTGCATATTTTCTTACTTATAACTTATTCTTTGTGATATGACACTTGTCATATGTAACTCCTACACATCTCCTCTCTTTCCTTATCTTTGTCTTTTATACATATGCTTGATTTTGGAATTTTAGGGATCCTCTAATTGGGTATGGTGATGCCCCTCCATTTTGTAACACATTAAATCAATAATAAATTTTGGTTTTACCTTCTCTTATGATTGCATTTTAGTGTTCAGGCATGAATTATTGATCTTGTCTAGTGTAAATTTAGTTATCATTGACATGTTGTCTCATTATCTAAACTATATATAGTTTGAACCCACTCTTTTAAGTGATTAAGTAATATTATTCAGGCTAAGTGAGACAATCTTCCATTAGTGTCTTTTAGACCTCTTGAAAACTAGTCCTTGCCTAGTCATCACCTACCACCTTCATATTAAATTATTGATGTAATTGGGATAGATTAGGACTATTTTATGAATATATCAAATTAATTCTCATTTCGCACCTATAAATGTGTGTTATAGGTCAAAAAAACTAGTGCATCACCTCCTTAATTGATTTTTTTAGTTGTGTCTCCGTTTTTCCTGACAAGAAATAGGTTTAGTGATAGCTCTTAAGTGATGCATCAAGGGAGATAGCTCTAACATAGAGATTCAATAAATTTTATAGGTCACCCATAAGATATAATTTTTCCTATGCTATGAATTATGTGAGAATGCTTTAAAAACCTCCTCAAGGGTGCAAAGTTTGATTATAATAGTTATAACACACCCATTGGGACAAGGTTTGCATCTAATTAAAGAGTTATTAGTGATGTTCATCAACATATTAGCATTTTGAGATATGAACATAGGCATTAATGGAAACTCCAAGTGAATCTCAGCTATTATAAGTAACCCAATTGTCTAAGAATCATAAAATTAGTACATATTCTCATCACTCTTTTTGTCAAAATATATACTATATGCCTTTACATTCTTCATATCAAGTTGATGACATTAATGGATTCAACCCAAATGTCTCTCAAAAAATATCATGCCAAACTCAACAAGGTTAAAAAAATCCTTATATTCCCTCTCCTAATTTAACTTAGCCTCTTTGGTAGCCTACTCATCCTTCTAGTTGAACCATATCAACACCATATTACTTCTACTCTAGCCTTCTTAGAATTCAAATAAACCCTTGTAAGTTTTAAAATGTAAATGAGGGAACTTGATGAAGAGAAGGAACTTCGATTGATTATATATAACCCTTATATTCATAATTAAATCATTCAAATGATGAATTTTTTTTGCATTCACTTCAGTTTGGATGGGAAAACTTTTAAAGAAGGATTAAACATATGCTAATTGATGAGGTGATATAAATAAGAGGTTTGATTAAATGTCTAGATAATAGATTAGTATTTTAAGAGAGGAAAAAAATAGAATACATTAAATATTATATGCCTTATCATAATTAAAGTTAATAAGATTTTACTCCAAATCAAACCCAAATTTCACTACACTATAAATAAAGGCCCATGCCTATGTAATATTCAACCACTCTTCCTCAATAGCCTAAAACCATTACATTTAGGAGACCCTATTAGACTAAGCCCCTAATTGTTTCATGCCTAATATTCACAAAAAACCTTCTCCCATGCCTATCCAAAGTCAAGAGAAATATAAGTGTATGGAGTTTAAGTCAATAGATCTCTCAAGTTCCTCAAGATCTTAACTTACCCTTAAAGTTTTAGTTATTCATGAAGTTTAAGACACACCAAAGTTTGATAGAGCAATTAAAGAGTGGAAGGAGAAGTATACAACACCTCTAACCCAATTCCCTTCACCACCCCTTCAATAAAATTATAATAAACCTATCACTTTCAAATTACTAAGTTAGAAGGACACTCTATCAGGTAAAGCAATCTAATGAAGTTTGTTTCTCTCCCACCCTATCCTTTTGTGAAGGATAACATATTTCATTGAGGTAAAAATATGGATTTTTAGTTGAAAGGAGAGTTTTTTAAGAGAAAAAGCTGAGGTGGAAGTATTTGAAAGGATTGACAAGGTTATAATTGTAATTGGATCTCAAGAAGGATTTGAAGGGAGATATTCTAGTTTATATTATGAATATATATTTCTTGGTAGTTCCCTTTGTCAAGAAGTAAGCAAATCAATAGTCAAGGATAAAGAGGAAGATAGTATTGATGGAGATGTAAAATATATCATGACCAAATCCTCTAATTATATTGATTCCATTGAAAATGGCGAATAAGAAGTTCCTAATTAGGTATGGTAGTAGTTGTACCATAGTTTCATGGAAGAATTTGACTTATTTGGCAAGTATGTGATCTCTCTAGAACATGAAGGTAAGTCCAACATGAAGATTAAAAAGTTGGAAACCCTCTAGAATAATAAAAATCAAGTTTAGAGAAAAGAAAAATATCATGAATAAGATCTGAGATGGGTATATGTTCTTCCATTATTAGAGGAAGAAGACGACCAATATAGTTGTCATATATTTAGTATTTATTAAGGAAAATATGATCATGTGTAGTTGATCAAGTTCCAAAAGAACATGACATGAATATTCATGAAGTCACTTTACTCCTTAACCTTGTTTAGCCTTATGAGTAAGACATAAAGCATGTAAAACCAAAGTTGTAGATGTGTCACGATTCTATTGAAGAGCTTGAAGTGGCTGAAAAACCTATTATCCCTCAAGAGAATGGTAAGAATGAAATTAAACTTGGCATGATTTCAAGTGACCAAGAATAATCTTCCTTTTAGGAAGAGATAGAAATTTTTTTCTCTAGTTTGGATAGTGAACATACAACTTATGAAGAGAATAATAATATGGTTATATTGGCCAATGAACATGATGAATATATGCATGAGAAATCTCTAGAAAAGAACATAATGGTACCTTATCTTGTTGAGTCTCATGAAAAAGTTTAAGGAGGTGACAAGGACATATGTCAATACTACTTGGACATATTTAAGGAATTTGAAGAGCTTGGTAGGTTATCACCTCAATAAGAAAAAGATGAAGTTTTTTATGATAAGTACAAATATCCTATAAATCTAGTAAGTCCTATAAGCCATCACCAATAGATTAATGTACATGATGTAGCAATGTATAAGGAAGATGATAATTTTCAAGATGAGCAAGAAATGGAGTTCAAATAACCGATATAAGTTGAGGCTATTGATTTTTCCAACAAATAAAAGTATGATTAACTTGGACCTTTCTCACATTTCAAAGGATGGAAAATAATATGAGGTACGAGTTGGGATTCAAGATGAATTTATCTTTGTTAGAGACATGTTTTTTGTTTTTGAAACTTTTAAAAACATGTCAAATATAGTGGTGATTAGGGAAAGAAATACCAAAAAAAGAGTGAAGTTTAACCACAAACTTGAAAATCATTCTTATGAATCACATGAAGGTGAGTTAATAATTTTTCCTTTTGATCCAATAGGATAAATTCTTAGAGATTAGTTTACATAGTAGTTTCTTGTTTTATTTTCCCTAAGTGTTTCTTAGCATAATGTGTGTCTTGTTTGTTTTAGTGTCTTACTTTGGTGTGTTTGCTTATTGTATTTTTTTGTGTGTTGGTGAAGGTAGTTAGATATTCCATTTATTTAAATAGGTTTTTAATCATGTTAAATATCTAACTAGGTTTGAGGTTGAGTGAGAGGTGACTTCATATCCCAATATAGGTATAAGGAAACTAGTCTAGATGTATAAAAAACATGAAATCCCATGAGGATGCCAAAGATGTTATCCAAAATTTAGCTACCATGAATGATTATCATTTAAAACATTGATTTAATTGATCTTAACTTTATTGATATCCATTTATGGACTTGTATTAGTTATTAATGATGTAATATGATAGGTAGTGTGTATTACTTGGAAGATCACAAGGTTATTAAGGATGGTCAAGTTGGTAACTAAGTTAAGTCACATAGTCTTACCATGTAATTGTATTTATTTGTACTCCCTTCATGTATTTAACATTGTTTAAGGTATGTTTTACCAATTTAAGGTTCAGTGTGAAATCAAGTCAATAGATAACTATGCTCAAGGAAACAAGGTGGTGACCCTTATAAGATAACCATGGTCTAAAGTTGACCAAGTTGACCAAGGAGAAGAATGACTAAGTTGATCACATTGTGTTTCCAATAAATTTGTAGAGATTAAGGTAGTTTTAGTAAGATTAAGGTATTTCACTACTTTAATCTTATTGTGATTTCTAATGTTGAGATGACACTTCGTAGGAAAACTAAACATGAAATTTTTATTCTTACATAGGGGAATGTTTTAAGTTATGTAACATCAAGTAATGGAATCATACATGTACTTGTCTGTACATCCTCCAAATGTCTTATATAACTAGTTTATAACATTGGAATCCCATTTATAACTACCCATCTATCATTTCTAACAACCAAATGAAAATTTATTGATTAAATGGTATGGAAAATAAGGCGAGAATGACCTTTGTTCATTTTTTGCCTTTGTATAGGCAATGAGTAACTTCATCAACATCTAGTTCATCACCTCCATCACTTCAACAAGGTAAAATGGGTAGAGTATGAAATAAAACAAGCTTTTAAAGGTCTTTTTTAGGGGGTTTCCATTCAAATTAAATGACCATGATTATTTAAGGCCCATACCAGGTCCCTCAGACTCAAATCCATGTATATGGAGTTGTAGAGCCAAACAAGATAAAAACCCACTATATTTCTCCATTGGGTTTCTTGGCAGCTCAAGACAGTCAACTAGTTTTCACTTAGTAATCTAAAGAGAGAGAAAGTTAGATTCAAAATACTATGTAGATGAGGGGACCATAATTACATTCCACTTTGTGGCATTGTTTATGTAGTTAAGCCACTTAACTCTATGAACAACCATTAATAAGTTAAGGGTGTACAAAGGTGACTCAAAATCACATTAGGGTCAATTTTATCCAAATGTAAGGTTATAAAGTTAAATGAATGCATGAATATGGTTATGGAAGGCGTATTAAACACTATCTAACCCATAAAATATCATTCTCCCTAAAGTTTTCTTAGGTTCATGCTTGGAGTGGTATCAAATATCCCTAGTTTGTTAGTTTGAACATGATAGTTAAGTTTATAATGGATGTGAAGTGTCTTTATGTATGTGATGATTATAAATAGATATTTATAACTATATTAAAATTTAGAAAGACCTCAAACCTCTTTAAACATAATTGAGTCAATGGACTTTAAGCATATAATTATCATTGATGTATATCAATTGGTAATCCTTAGGATTCAAAGTGTTATAGTGTTTTCTCAAATCCAAGGTAAAAAGTTTTGTGAATATATAGTTCTATTTTCTTGTAGGTCAATATAAACACCCAATTGGTTTTATAGGATTGCATATGTGTTACAGAATAATAAAATTACATTTTATTCCAATAAATTATTAAATACATTTGTAGAGCTTTATCTATATGCAAATATGCTCTCATAATAGTTCCTTTAAAATATGAACGATAAAACAAAAAAAATAATATAATCTCCGAAATATAAATCAGAAGTTACAACTACTAATCTTAAAAGATTTTTAAGATTTAATAACCTAAATAACCTACCAATTTATCTATGGTAACTAACTGTATTCAAAATAACTATGAGTAGTTAAATATTACTCATTTATTTAATAATTGTGAATTAATCACCCTAACATTCCCCCCCTTAATTCAACATTATCTCAAGTGAACAGGGGAGAAATTCTCTAAATGCCTCAATTTTTTCCTACACAAGTGCTTTGGTAAAAACATATACACATTGTTAATTTATCAGGAAATACTAGAGCTGGATGTTGTTTTGAACATGTTTGTAGATGAAATAAACTTACACATCAATGTGTTTAGTGAGTTCATGAAACACTAAATTTCAAACAAGCTTCACTACTCCTTCATTGTCTACATGAAGAATTACTGGTTGATCCTATGGTAATCCAAATCCTTCAAGTATACATTTGAGCCAAATCACTTCACAAATATCTCCTCATATGTCATGATATTCTAATTCTATGGAAAACCTTTAAACATAATTTTAGTTCTTACTCCACCATGATATCGATCTAGATCCCAAAAAAGAATACAAATCCTAAAGTGGATTTTCTATTATCAATATTCCATTCATGATTTGAGTCTGAGTATCTTATTAAGAAATTATCATTCTTCTTGTATTCTAGGCTAAAATACATAGTTCCTTTAATGTATCTCAATACATGATTTGCTACTTTACAATGACCAAACTTAGGATCTTTCATGAACCTTAAGAGATAATTGATAGCATAGCTATTATTTGGCCTACTTTAGGTTAAATAAATAAGAATCCCCATCAACTACCAAGATAGAGTTACATTTATCTATGGTGATGGATATGCTTGAGACAAATAAAGATTTGTCTCCATAGGTGTGGTAACTGGTTTGTTATCCATCATTTGAAATTTATCAAGTGATATCTTGGCATATTTGAGCCGAGACACAAAAATGGGATTTTATCTTTGCCAAAATTCTAAACCAAAACAATAATGCAAAAGCCCAAGATTTGTCATTTCAAATGATCAATTTAGATATTTCTTTGTTTATTTAATCATCTTCACTAAAATTCTAGTGATGATTAGATCATCGACATATAAGATTATAATTACTATCTCCCCCTTGTTGTTTGAGGTAGAGATTCATATCATATGGACTCGTTTTGAATCCATGTTTCATGAAATGCTCCTCAATCTTGATATACCTTACCCTAGAAGCCTATTTAAGACCATATAATGATTTGAAAAGTTTATAAAATTTATCTTCTTTTCCAAATTTAACAAAACCTTTGGTTTAAGTCATGTAAACTTATTCTTTTAAGTCTCCATTAAGGAAGGAACTTTTTACATCCATTTGATAAAATATACAACCAAACTATGTAGCTAGAGAAAAAGTCATCCTAATTATTTTTATCTTTGTTATCGAAGAAAATGTCTCCTCATAGTCAATGCCTTAGTTCTAAGCATACCACTTAATAAATAGTCTTGCCTTGTGCTTTTCGAGACTACCATCTACTTTGTACTTCATCTTGAATATCCATTTGTCTCTGATTAGCGTCTTTCTTGGTGGAAGATCTACCAGTTCCCATGTTTTATTTTTCATCAATGAATTATATGCTATGTTCATGACACCTTTCCAAGGATTAAAATGTAGGGCTTCCTAAGCTATAGAGGGCTTGATAGATTCAATAATTGTGCTCATTAAGGCTAAATTTACCTCATGATGAGACATACTATGAGTCCTTGGTCTAGTGGTGGATGTGTTTGGAACACCATAAAACTTTGCATCTCTGAGAGTATTTATATACCACTTAGGCATACATTGAGTATTTCTTTTGGGTGGTGGAGTTGCACCATTATTCCCATCATCATTATTATATTCATCTAGGATATTAATATCTTATATATTTTCTATGGGACTAAATTTTTTATCAGGAACACTTGTAGAAGGAACTTCTACTTCTTTATTTTCAAATAATTAAACATCCATGTTAGTGTAGATTTATCTAGTTGTTGGATCCATGAGTCTATAGGCAAGTGCTTCTTCATTGTACCCTAAGAACACATATTTTTTGGATTTCATCTCAAGATCAGTTGTTCTAATTTGGGAATGTGAATACTTACTTGACATCCAAGAACTTGAAGATGTGCTATAGATGGATTTTTTCTTGACTAGGATTCATATGGTATTACTCCATCAAGAGTTATAGTGGGTAATATATTGAGTATATATATGATAGTTTTGGTAGATTCTAACTAAAATGCCTTTGTCAATATTAATTCATGTATCATACATTACACCATTTCTAAAATAGTGAAATTCCTCCATTCAACAACTACATTTTCTTTGTGGTGTATGTGGAGGTACCATTTGATGACAGATGTAATTTTCTTGTATAAAATGTTTAAAATCATTATTGGTGAATTCCCCCCATGATCTCTGTGGAGGGTCTTAATGTGTCGATCAAATTCATTTTCAATAGTCACTCTAAACTTCTTGAAAGTTTCAAAGGCATGATCCTTTGGTTTAGACAATAGATCCACATTTTTCTAAAAAAAATCATTAACAAAGAGCATGAAGTACTTAAATCCAACATCGCTAGGTGTCATTGGTCTACATAGATCTAAGTGAACTAGATAAAGTTTACAATTAGATCTATAGGTACTTTTATAAAATGGAAGTTGATGTTGTTTTTTTGCTAAGTAATCATGATATTTATAGATACCCTTTTAAGAGGTGGTAAGCCTCTACCATGTTTTAATGGTGGAGTTTATCAAGATATCAGAAACTGATGTGGCTAAATCTCTTGTACCATAGTTGTGTTGAGTTTTTGTCCTTCACTATGAGTGATTGATTATTTTATGAATGAAATCAAGATAAAACATATGATTCACATTGGATGCTCGTGCACTACTTTTTTAATTTTTGGATTTGTCTCTAATCAAACATGATTTCATTATACCTTTACAGTCAAAGTCAATATTCAAATTATGGTCCAAGAGTTGAATTATTGATAACAAGTTTTTGGTTAATCTAGGTATGTATAGAACACAAATTATTTTACATGTTTTCATGCCTAGGGATAAGGCAATGTTGCCAATTTTTTTCACACTGTATGAAGAATCATCACCCAAAGAAACATGATTTTTATTGGGTGTGTCCTTCAAAGTTAAAAACACATATTTTCTACCTGTCATGTGTTGGGTTTCACATGAGTCAACATACCATATTTCACTTTGTGATGTGGATACATCATGGGTATTTATAGAGTACAAGTATTCATCTTCCTCATCATGTTCTTATTCAATAGTATTTCCTTTTTTTAATTTCTTCTACCAAGTCCCCTTTTTCTATCCTTGTGACTTATTGAATGAGCTAGGTGATGATTGTTGGTTACTGAACTTATGACCACTATAAGATCTTTTTATAAAGGTATTATATCAAAAATATTTAAGATCATGTCCCTGACAACCATAAATGAGACATTGTTTTTATGACTTTCCTCTTAGTGAATTCTGCTTTGAATTAGATTTTGATGAAGATTTGATTGGTTTCTTGTCTTTCTATTGATGAGGAGCAAGTACAAATTCTTATTGTTTGTCATGAGTGTTGAAAGACTCTTCATGTTGCAACATATTTACCATTTTTTCAAAACTTGGTTTTTATTTTATGACATTCAAAGTGGTCACAAAAATGTTATATCAGGGTGGTAATGCTCTCAAGATAATAGGTATAAGAGATTAATATAAAAATATCTCACCCAAGGATTGAAGTGACGCCCTTAACATTTTAACACATCTTAAAAAGGCTTTCACTAATTCTCATGATCTAAATTTGAGAGAGTGGAGTTGATTTTATAAATGAAAAATTATGATGTCATTTTTGGCCTCATATATAGTTTGGATCTTGTCCCAAGATTCCTTAGCAATTTTGTCTTCATGGTTGTTTGGTTAAACTTAATCCGATACTTAGAACATAATAATCAACTTGGCCTTCTGATTGGATTTATCAAATTTATATTATTGATCAATGCTAGTTTCATGTCAAGTAGATGAGCTATATACTACAAACCAAATTTATTCAAATTCTAGTTGATTTCTAAGATTTGACTTCTAATTAGAGTAGTTATCACCTTTGAGTAATTGTGAATCTAGCAAAAATACTTTTAGAGCCTATGCATCCATTATCAAGACTAAAGGTGATATATTGGTTCCTTATCACTCCAGGTATATAGGTCTCCCTTTCTATATACCATTAGAATGATATCCTAGTCCTTTCTTTATACACACCCTTCCTTTATACCCATCGGTATAAAGAAGAAGCTCACCCTTTCCATATACCTAATGCTATGGGAAAGAGGCATAAATGTACAAGAAATAATCCAATACTTGGTACCTAGATAATACTAAAAATGGTTTATCAAATCACTAACACCTACTTAGATGGATTTCTATATATACACTTGTAACTTTTCTATATACTTGGAAATACCGCTAGTCAGGACTTATGCCCTTCAATTGAAACAAATGGGTAGATGAAGGGAAGGATATGAGTGAATGTGCCTTATTTATCCTTAATGAATTAAAGGGATGATGCATATACGTCATTGTTATAACTATGTTAGGTTATATATGTAGTAACTCAAGCACAATAGTTTTACCTATAAACATGAGTCAGAGGCATAACTATGACTGAATATTGCGTCAAGTTTTAAAAAACTCATGAATTTGTGCAATATACATTATAAATATTTTTTTTCAACACACACACACACACACACACACACACACTTTACCTTTTCCTCTCTTTTTTTAACAACATTTACCCCTAATTTAGTTAGTTATAATTAAATTTAGTATATTTGATAAATTTAGAGGGGCTGCTAAAAATTTCTCTACAAAATATTTTTTGGAGATTTGATCCTCCCACTTCTACTTTGTAAAATGGTAATCCCACCAACTCACCTATGCACTAATACAAGTTTTAATAAGACAAAACTTGTATATATATGCTAAAAAAATTAATTTTTAATCAAAACCACTAGCCTTAATATACCATGTATTTGTGAATGAGTGGTATTTTGGAAAGATTGCATCAAAGGAAATATTTTTTAAGCAATTTTGATAAATATAAAGGTGGCTTTGGATTATAAGAGGTGGTTTTGAAATATACTTTCTATAAATGAATGTATTTGAAAGGTGGTTTAGAGGATTTAATAGGTTGGGTGCTTTAGGTAAATCCTAAAATTTATAAATTATAAATTATAATTTATAAACTCAAAAAAAATGCCAACCTCCTTTTCTAATGTCACTCCAATGTAGCCTCTGTGGTTTTTCGAACACCAATATTTTTCTAGTATTAAGATCTTCTTTTGAAATGCCAATGATATTAAGCAGTTTCAACACCACAAGTATATTAAAAAATATTAATATCAGATCAGAGGGATACCAAACTCCTTATGATGCAACCTTTGTTTTATTTATTTATTTTGAGCACCACTCCAACATACATGTCCATCTTTCCAATTCTCAATGATCTAACAATATTCCAAAGCCAATCTATAGAGATCTATGTTGGCAAACCTCATGGAGTCAACTCAATTTTTTGTTAAAAAAAATCTTAATACTCCTTTTCCTTTCAATTTTTTTCTCTGTAGCTTTTATGGTTGCTTGTGTGGGAGTGTATGGGATAATCCTCACACAACAAAACTTTGTAAATATTGGGAGATCTCAAGCTTCTCCATAAACACAAGTTTAGAGGTTTGAATGGTTTTGATATATGATATTGTGAAATAATCAAAGTATGTTTTATTCTGATCGATAAAAAAATACATTCACAAAGCTTTATTTAAATTAAAATATAAGCTCATAATATTTCCTTTAAAATAGGAATGATAAAACCAAAAAATAATATAATCTCCCAAAAATAAATTATAAGTTACAATTACTAAATTTAAAATATTTTCAAGATTTACTACCTTATATAACCTACCAATTTATCTATGGTAACTAAGTATATTACAAATAACTATGAGTAATTAAATATTAATCATTATTTATTAAAGGTGAATTAATCACACTAAAAATATGGACTCCTTTAGACATGATTTAATAATCCCACTTCCTTTTGAAAAATATCTATAAGCATTAAGACCAAAAATTCAAAGAGGCACATTAAAATGATGGAGTCCAGGTATATATAAGGGATGTGTACAAAGAATGAACTAAGAAAGGGTAGATAAGTGCATGAGACTTTAGTTATGAGGGTTAAGGAAGCTTAATAATATTCCATATATAAAAGTGAGATCATATATTCATTGGTATATTATACTAAAGAAGATGCATTAGGTTGATTGTATTTGAATAGAGTACCATGTGAGCCTAAGAATGGACTATGTGAGCCTAAGAGGAAAAATTTGAAGGTTTTAAGAGAATACTCAAGGTGTCTTAATCCTAGTTTAAGAATTAATATTATATTAAAACCATTAGTCACTTTGTCCAAAATGATATCATTGGCCAATTGGGCTCAAGAAGGCACAATAGGAGAAAATTAAGGTTTTAATCCTAGAGACCACCTACATGCATATCAAATGTAGTTAACAACAAAGGGAATATGTATAATGTGGAATGAGTTGTTGGGTGGATTGTTGAGTATGAATGAGAATATGAATAAATTATCCAACACTTGTTAAATAACTAAAGTGCTAAATGAATCATTGTAAGAGGATCCACTCTCAAAAATTGTAGTCAAGAAGCCCATAATCACCTACAGGCCTGTTGGCCATATTATTTTCATTGATGTCAAAAGGAGCATTATTAATGTCATTTATGTCATATTATCAATCATGATTGATGGAGATAAGAGCTGATTTTAAAGTTACATAGTACAAAGTTGTCATGCTTTTATAGATACTATTTTTGGACCACTTGAAGAGCAATTAATAGAAGAACTGTTATGATTTTTTTAAGAGCATATTAAATATATGGTCTATAGGTTTGGATGAAGACACATGATCTCAGTAATGATTTTTTTTCTCTTGACCATATTAGAGTTTCTAATTTAAACCCTAAGGGTTTAAGCCTTGGTGCTCATAGACTTGTTCTATTTTTATGTTCACTAGCTATATACAAAATCTAGTTACTTAAGTTAAAACTTAATTATTTATTGTCATTGAGAAACTGGCTCCTTTGACCTAGTAATTACTGGATCAAGAAAATATTATAAGACTTTATCTTTCCTAAGTCCTTAACTTAAGATTTATCTCATCTTAATTAATAGTTAGCACGTAATCATACATTAAAGATCCAATGAAGGGTAGAAAAGTCAATTTGTCAAAGGCACCTTCAAGTGAACATGATAGTGACAAGTGTCACAATCATGGAGCTTGAGAAATAAATCAATAGAGTGGTTTAAAGTGAAATAGTCAAAGATTAACAAAGGATGCCAAGTGTCTCAATAGTGGGAACTAATAGCAAAGGTGTAGAAGGAATTTGAAGTTACTAAGTGTCATATTCATGGAGATTATTAGATATAGACTTTGATCTTATCATAAGATCAAGTGGTGAGTGTGAAATTATGCAATTAAGATCTAGTGGAGTGAGTAGAGTCAATGGTATCAAGTGCTTGATATTTAATGACATAGAGGTGAGTTAAAGATTGAGTTAGTTTGACAATATTTATAGAGCATATTCATTCCAAAGTCTCAAGAAATAATGAGATTAGACAAAGTGAACAAGGTTTAACATTATATAGAGGTAAAATTTATGCAACTTTGAAAATATAACAACATGTAAGAGATCAGATTAAAAGATCCAAAAAATTCATTTTAATGTTGGAATGTTAAAGCACAGAAGCATACAAGGATCCAATAGAGCACATGAGTCTATCATAACTTGATCTAATGGATGAATCTTAAAGTTGAACAAATTATATTAGGGTCATTGGATCATGGTGTGAAACTTAAGATCAATGGTCGATATTTAAAGATATATTCATCCCAATTATCAACTAATGTAACTTGTAGGTAATCCATAAAATATAACATAAACAATGAGTTAGATTATGGTGATTGATTAAATTTATGTAATATTCCATATGCATGAAAACTTGAGTTGATTACATACTAAAAATAGTAGTGATACCAAAAATCATGGTGGTGGAACATGACTTCAAGATGTGGGAAACTTGCTAAATATGGGAACTAAAGTGCAATAGTTTAGAGCATGATGTGTTAGTAAACAAATGTGAACATACAGAAGATATGTAATCCTAGATCAAAAAACACAGTCTCTCTCTCTCTCTCTCTCTCTCTCTCTCTCTCTCTCTCTCTCTCTCTCTCTCTCTCTCTCTCTCTCTCTCTCTCTCTCTCTCTCTCTCTCTCTCTCTCTCTCTCTCTTTGTGTGTGTGTGTGTCTATGTGTTTGTGTGTGTGATCTACGATACATAAATTTCTATTGTTGTTATTATTGTTGAATAGAGTAAAATTGAGAGAGATAAATGTAAAATCAAGATATTGATGAAGTGTGTCAAATAGAGAAATATAGAGATATAAAGGAAGAGGGGTAGATTGGAAGAGAAGATAATAGAGAAATGTGTAGAGCATGAGTAGTTACAGACCAAACCTAAAATATAAAATTGAATTGGATTAATTTATGAATCAATATTGTAATATATAGTTATAACTCTATCTTTTGAATATAGATATGATTAGTGGATGCCATCAAATAAGTTGAGTTGGTGCTCAATTAGGGATTCAATGCTTATTTATAAAAGGTGCTCTTAAATTATGGGATTGGTGTCTCTTAGATTTGATGGACTTAAAAATTGTAACCATTGAGGTTCTTGATTGTGAGGATAGATTAGAATAGTAGATTCTAATAGCTATTCTCATGGTGGTTTTTCCCATATTGGGTTTTCCATGATATTTCTAGTGTTAGGCATATCTGTGTGTATGTGATCTCTACATAAATTTTTAGTCTATATTAAAAAGTTTCAAATAGGACTAAGTTAGTTAATATACTAATTCACCTCCCCTCTTAGTATATAGTTATGTTCCAATAAGGCCTTACTATACTAAAGTGAGCTATAGGGAGAAATATTGCATTGCATGAGAGTTATTAAAGTCATGTGAAATATGAGGAGTATTTTGAGAGATGTTGGAAAGTTTTTAACCCCTGTAATGAAGAGTAAAACATTTAAGAGAGACATTTTCAAGGTCTAGTAGGGTAGAAAAAATAATTGAAGACCTATAGGTCCACTATGGATTCAATGCATAAAATATACATATTTTGCACCAGATATAGGGTTTGAAAAGCCAAAAAGGTTATATAATAACAATAATTAACATTCAAACACTTATAGATAGCTTTAAAATGTCCTTAATCCTATTGAATAATATCCACTCTCAAGATTATAGTCAAGAGGCCTAATGTGCACGTAGAGGCCTGTGGGTGAAAAAAGTGAAAAAGCTTGGAGGTTTTGAAGTGTTATCAATATTTAATATCTTTTGGATATTGATAATACCTTGGTTGAATATCACATGAATTTTTAAATTCTTCCATGTGAATAAAAAACCAAAACACAACAATTATGGTCAAAAAAATTAATCTGCCTACAAACCATATCTATAAGCAAGATATGTATTAAGACCAATTAGAGAGTAAGTACCTTTGGGAAAAAAATAAATACATTTCATAGGTTGTTCAAGACCCATTTCAGGTAATTATAACCAATAACATTCATTCAAAAGGCTTATAGTCCTAAAAAACTTTCTTAAACCTTACACATAGTCTTTTAACACTGAGAGGCTACGATTCTAAGCTTAAAACTTCATTGTAGATTTTCATGGGATCCTAATCATAATGGGAAATATGAATAAGGTTGTTAAGATGAAATTCTGAGTGTTCGTTTGTTCATGAAATCCTAAATCTTTATGAATAATTCTTAAGAAAATAAATCATGTAAAATATTATTTTTCCCTAGGAGGAACTCGAGAAGGCCTAAAACTCTACAATGAACTTCTAAGAGGAAATGAATGGGACCAAAATATTTTAGGTAAAATCAAGGAACTATATTAACTCAAACCTTGTGGCATTAGTTAAGGAATTTAAGTCTACATATTTATGAATAATTATTAAGAATGAGAATAGCCTAAAACCCTCCTTCATGAATAATTATTATGAATGAGAAGACCTATTCCTTTTGTAATAATTATCAAGACCTATTCATTCATTAAGAATGAATAATTATTAAGAATGGGAATAATTATCAATTTTTAGCTTTAATAATTATTAATTCATTTAAGGAGAAAGCATAGTCATCAGGTCATTTACAGCAAAAAATTGAGTATGGAGAAGACCTATTCCTTTTGTAATCCATTAAATCAATAAACAAGTTGTGTTTATCTTATCTTATGACTATATTTTAGTGTTTAGGAATGAATGATTGATCTTGTCTAGTGTTGATTATCTCTCCCTGACATGTTATCTCATTCTCTCACCTATATTTAGTTTAAACTCACTCTTGCAGGTCATATGAAGTGTTTAAGTAGTCTCCTAAAGGCTAAGTGAGGAAATATTCCCTTGGTGTATTTATACATATTTAAAATTAGTCCTCCTTACCTAATCATCATTTACCACATTCATATTGAAGTATTAATGTAAGATAAATAGAATAGGAGTAGTGTATAAATAGATCATCTTCATTCTCATTGTGAACCTATAAATGTATGGTAGAGGTCAACAAATTTGGTGCACCACCTCCTTAGTTTATTTTTTAGTTCTCTCTGCATTTTCTCTTACAAGTAATACATTTAGTGATAGTTCTTAAGTGATGCATCAAGTGAGATATCCCTAATCTAGAGGTTCAATCCCTTTTTTAGGTCACCCACAACCTAGGATTATTCCTATGTTATCACTTAAGTGAGGAGGATTGAACAACTTCCTCAAAGATGCAAATTTTGATGATAACAATTACATTCATATATTTTATAGTATCTTACCCTTTTGAGGTGATTTAACTTCTAGGTACTATTTTTCCTCAACTCAAATTTTGAGCCATATTAGTGGGGGCATGGTTGAGAAGCATGTTATCCACACTTTACATAGTTTTTAGAAACATTGGGGGCATGTAATATGGACATGGCTTCCACACATTCATAGTTTCCAAATTATAGTGGGGGCATGCTTTGAAAACATGTTCTCCATATGATTCAACATTTGGTACTTATACTAGTTTGAAAATTTAGTGGGGCTATGCCATATGGACATGGATTCCACATATTCATAGTTTTCAAATTTAGTGGGGGTATGATTTGGAATCATGTTCTCCACATTCATTCAATATTGTAATTATATCAATTCATAGATCTAGTGAGGGCATGATTTGGAAGTATGTTCTCCACACCTATTTAGTATTCAACATCCTTAGTTTATAGTGGGGTATGTTTTGGAAACATGTCTTCAAAATTGGTACTTATATAATTTTAAGATTTCTCCATTTATAGTGTGAGCACACTTTGGAATCATTTCCTCCACACTCACAAAGTTAAATAAATTATCCAAAGCACATAATTATATCTAAGGTGCATATGTTATGAAATATGTGCCTAATATTTGAAAAAATCAAATCAATCTCTATATACATCTAAATATGCCTGCCTTAACTATTTAATTAATTACATAATTAATCCCATAACCATAGTCCTAATTAAATAATTAAATCCCATTCCTTACTATATATTCCTACATCATGATAACCTTCCTACACACCCCATGCTATATTGATCCCTATATTATCTCAATCAAATCCCATTAAAAAAAATCCCACCTCATTTATTAACCACTTGCCCCACTTGTAAATTTAAAATTCAAAATATTCTACCTACCTACCGCCCTACCCAACCTATCCATATCCTCTCCTACACACTTATATCCTTAAACTTCCCTAAGACCCCTAAGCTAATATTTATTGACTCCTAATTAAATCTAGAATCCTCTAAAATATAGAGCCTTCTCTACTTCTCTATAAGTATCTAAAATTAGAGAGTTATTATGAAATTAAAATTCTTTTTAATCCTCCCCTACCACCCTATAAATAACCAAGCATGGAGCATGGTTTAACTAAATTGAAATCTTTAAACTTTTGAAAACATATACAAGCTCTCTTAGCCTTCATAATCTCATTACATCCATGTTATCCTTACATACAACAAGCCATTGATCCCTCTTGTATCCATATTAAATATTCAAGCTACCATTATCAATCAATCTACCAAGAAAGTCATTAAACCTTGGAAAATCCATTTGAAGATCTTGGAGGGAAGATGAGAGAAGCAAGGTGATGGTAAGAGTCTTCTTATAATTATTTATAACTTCTATATTCTCTCCCTTTGATGTTTTTTTAGATTTTGGGTTAAGTTATTATATATAATATATTAAATCTATAGCTTAAATATTACAAGCATACATTGGTGACCATAGAGGGATCTCTCCTTTAAACTAACCCTTGTGTGCATAATATGTGTTAAATCAGCTTACAGGATAGGTTAGAATGAGATTGGGTGCTAAAATAATAGAATTTGTTATGTTTTAGGTGAATTATAGTTTTAAAATGTAAATTGTGGTTTTGCATCAACAATTTTGCATACCTCAGTTACAATTTTAACTAGTCACATCAAATTGAGAATTAGATGTTGACCTATTTGGTATTTTTTTAACCAATTTCAAAATCGCCTCTCTATAGTCACAATTTTGAATCTCGTGTGCATTTTTTTGCATAACATGTTGGAAATATTGTCATTGATGTCAAAGGTCTAGCATTATTGGTGATAAAGGCCCCATTGCACTTAATGATGTTTGTAATAGTTATATCTTGGCTAATGCGTGTTAATATTTATTTAATATTAAAAAATATATTTTTGGTTGCATATAAGACAAAATAAGGGCATATGGAGAAGTCAAAGAGCCACGGGGTAAATAAAAAAGAAGGATGGGAGACATTTTTCCCATGAAGAGTCATCTTGGGGAATTCCAAGAGTCTCCAAGTGAAGACAAAAGAGGAAGGGAACAATTTCTCATGAAGGAACACTTTGAGGAATATGAAACGTCACCATGATAAGGAAAAAAGAGGGAAGGATGTTTTTTTCTCATGAAGGGTCACCACATGACTTTTCAAAGGAAAGGATATGAAGGGTCATATAAGTTTGGTGCCATTTTCCATGAGGATTGAAGGGTCACAAAGGGTGAAGTCCAAAGGTCATTTGGAAAGCTATAAATAAAGGCTTGAGAAGCCATTTGTAATATAAGAGTGAGAGTTTGTTTTGATATTGTAATATCTAGCTTAGAAGAGCAATGGGAGAGATGAGTATGATTTGTATTTATTATATCTAGCTTTGAAGAACAAAGGTGAGAGAGGAAAGAGATATTGTAATGAACTATCATTTGTTGAGATAGCAACATTGAGAGATATTTGTGTGGTATACACAAAGGGGTTGGTGCTCTTGTGGGTTGGTGCTCCTACGGGTTAGCACTCATGAATTGTTGTTATGTTGGTGATCAACAAAGGGGTTGGTGCTCTTATGGGTTGGTGATCATGAATTGTTGTTGTGTTGGTGCTCAGCAAAGGGGTTGGTGCTCTTATGGGTTGGTAATCACAAATTGTTGCTATGTTGGTTCTCAATAAAGGGGTTGGTGCTCTTATGGGTTGGTGCTCATGAATTGTTGTTGTGTTAGTGCTCAGCAAAGGGGTTGGTGCTCTTGTGGGTTGGTGCTCATGAATAGTTGTTGTGTTGGTGCTTAGCAAAGGGTTTGGTGTTCTTAAAAGTTGGTGCTTGTTAATATTGTTTGAGTTGGTGCTCATTCATATACTTGAGAATGTTCTCCATAATTTTCTCACATTGGGTTTCCATGTTATATCTGGTGTCTCTCTCTATCTTGTGTGGTGTTTATTTTTTCAATTTTATTGCATATCTTGAATTTTTGGTTAAGTGGAATTTGATTAAGGGAAATTTTTATAAGATATATGATATATTGATTCACCCCCTATCAATATATCCTGTGCTTGACATAACATAGTCATGATTTTGACTAAGTATTATACTAAGGTTAAAATTAAGCATTTTGAATTCTTACAAATTTTTATTCTCTTAGCCTAACCTTGTTATCCTTCAAGGATAAAATATTTTTTTTATCACTTTTAAAATAATTAGGCTTTTTATACTAATCAAACATGTTTATGCTTACTTGTGATATTGATTCCCATATGCAGTTTTTATTTAGGCATAAGGGAAGGATAAATTTTGCTCAAGAAAAATCATTACTCCCAAAAATAACCATTTGACTATACTCTACAATATTGCTTATATACAGTAGTTATTTTGAATTCTAATTGCAATTTGTGATAGTTTTAGGAGTGATTTTGATAGTAGTTAGACAATAAGTTTTATTAATATGGTTTTTGATCTTTGGTGGTAGATATTTTGATTCCTATTAATAATTTGATTTTAAACATGATAAGTATTTGTAATAGTCTCTAAAATATTATGTGTATATATTTTTTAATTTTACATGAAATTTCTTCTTAATAAAAGTGATTTTGATTAATATAAGCAGTTTTGAGGTTACATGAGTGATTTTGAATATAGTTGAGAAACAGGTGTTATTGTTCATTTTAATAATATTTTCTTAGTAATTCAGTTTAGAAAGAGGTTCATAAATAGTTTAAATTTCTAGACATCATCCATCTTAGATTTTAAAATTTATAATAATCTATATATATACCTTGATTTACCTAGGATAAAAATAATTTATCCATATTAGTGATATTGATTTCCAAAGGCAATTTTGAAATTCTTTTTGTGGTTTTGACTCATATAGTTTTGATACTACCTTTTTGTTGATAACAATTGATATAAACTTGTTTTGAATAATTTTTAGAAAACTTGTTTCAAGTAATAAGATTTTAATTTGTAGCCTATTTGAATTTTTATTGTTTTTCCTATCAATTGAAAAATTGATTCTTGATATCTACATTTTTTATTAGCAGTAGAGATTTTGACTAACAGCAAGTAATTTTTATTGACTACATGGTTATTACTAGCTAATTTTTTACAAAATTATAGATAGATTACTTATCGTTTTGCCTTTTTAGACTTGATTTTAAAAATCTAACTATACAGAGTGATTTTATAGGGGTAAAAAGTTATTTTGACTTTTATTAGATACTATTAATAGTTTTGTGTAGGACACTTAAGCAGGATGCCCTAAAATCATATTTCTAAATTTTTTCTTTATATGATTAGAGCTTTGGTTAAAATGAATCTTTTATATATCCCATTCATTGCTTGTGTATTTATCTCACATAATTTAATAATTGATTAAATAAAATTTTGACTACCAATTTGTCACCCCAAATTTTTATTTTATAGGGTCCAATGTGATGTGGTGTTCATCCCCATGTACTTGCCTAGTTTTTAGGAGTTGGTGATGAATATTTCATCACTATGCATTCAACCATAATCCATATTCAAGTAAAATATAAAAATAAAGGACAACTGTCATTAGGCCAAGTAGATGACCCCATAGAGGTCTTCCATAAAGAGAAAGAGTTAACTCTAAGCCAAGCCTTAGACAAAACCCTACACATATTTGGCCCCCCTTTACCTTGTGTATATCAGGAACAACCCTATAAATCTTATTTAAACCTATCATAGGTCCTTTTCACCTTAACAAGTGACTTTCTACCAAGGTTAATATCAATCCCCATAGTGACTGTCAAGTGCAGATGGGGTTGAGAGGGTTCAATAGTTTATATAATAGGTTACCAACCTATAACCTCACATATGAAGCTATTATGTGTTGGAATAATAATGTTACATAGTCATTAGTTTACTATATATTAGGACTTTTGATTGGTGTGATTACGTGAATGTCATCAGGACTCCTATTATTTGTGAGATGAGTCAGTGTTTTTACCTTTCTCAAAAAAAGCCTATAGAAACCTTAGGACACATTTCCATCTTAGGGATTAAAATAAATCATTTTAATCCCATCATCCAAAATCTTGAGTATTATATTTTTCTTAAAATTATGTTATAGTGGTCGCCTATCCCCTTCTTAAAAATCTTGAAATCATCCTATTCATCATTCATCCTAAGACATACTACCTTGACTAGATATTACCAAAGTATATAGCTCTATTGGGTTTCATCTATCACACTACCAATTTAACATCAAGCCTATTCATAACTAGACTCTATCCAATAGTCATCTCCATCAAGTCAATAAAGGCATCTAGTGATCTTATCATCTAGTCTCTTTACTAGGTTAAATCATCATATAATTTTCACATTGGTAATAATTGATCATCATAGTCATTAATCTCAAAATCCAAATCTTATCACATCCATTAAAAACATATTAACCATTCTAGTTTAAAACTCAAGGAAATTTTAGGACATAAAGTCACATCTCTTTCTATCTCATATCAAAACAACAACTAATCATAATTATATCACCCCAAATTATCCACCATGCCTATCAAAACCCATTCCCAAGCACTAAGGTTGGGAAAAGTATCAAAATGAGAATATGATGTCTTAAGGACACTATGTAAATAGATTATGGATAATGAGAAAAATATAAACAACATGCACACTCATAGAGGAGATGAAAGACTTGTTAATGACTTCTTCAATAGTGATGAATTTAGAACCCATTTTGACCTGTATATATATGAAAATCATGATCAAATCCTAGCCCATATTATTGGCATGGGAGGAAAATTTCCCCCTATATTTAACCCTAATATCCTACAACATCTCATTCAACCACCATCTAGACCCAAGACTCCTCCTTGTACACATGCCACAAACCAAGAAGAGGGAAACCCTAAACATGTATATCATGAACAAGATATATAGAAAAGAATAACAAGACCCTTATAATTATCACATTGAGGTTTATAGAAGGAGATCCACCTTGGAGGATTACCTAGACCAAATGACCTAAAAAATCTACTTGCTTGCATCCTAAATCCATTCTAGAAATCAAATATCTTCACCACCTAGCATAAGAACTAGAAACACTAAATATTCTCTAATTAAAACCAAAATAAAGATAAAATCATACTTCTAATCCATTAATGAATCCTGCCTTTTCTTAAAAATGGAAGATGATGAAGTAAACTCTTCATTGGATAGACCCTTACATTCAGGCAACGAGATATAAATGTAAATAATTTTTCACATCCCAATTAGAAATGATTATTCTACAAACACTATTCTTGACACATTTTGATGTTTTAAAATTTGATAAATATTAGGGTAGAGGGGGCCCTCATTACCATGTTTAGGAGTTATATGTAACATGCCATTAGGTTATATAAAATGATGCTTATCTACTATGACTCTTTCCTATAAGTATCATAGGATTCACTCTTGAATGGTTCATGTATTTATCTAAGGGTTCTATTATTACTTTTGAGGACCTAAAAAAAAATTGTGAGACATTTCTATTTAAATATTTAAAATGATGTATATATATATATATATATATATATATATATATATATATATATAAAGTCATGGAGAGAGTCTCATATCATTGTTATAATGATAGATGAGCCTAGCTAGCTTTTTTGATGTATAATCCCCAAAAAAGAGTTGGTTAAGATATTCCTTGAAAATTTAAATTCTGAATTAAAATCTAATTTTAAATTACAATGTGCAAAATCATTTTATTATATTATATAAAAGGGTATATAGATAGAAAAATAACTTAATGAAAGGGTAACAATCAAGTTATATACCTAGAATGAATAAATTTGAAATCAAGATAATGCTTTCTTAGGTAAACCAAATATCTTCAATAAGAACAAGAATGTAGTAGGAGATAATTTTATTGATTTAAAACATGTAAAAATGGTAAATAAATAATTCCCCCACTACTAAAAGTCAAAATATATCCAAAATACTATACCAAAAGGAAAAACCAGGCCTAGAATAGGGCGACATTATCTTACTAGTCTTGGTGTGCCCATTGAAATGGTCCTAAAATAGTTAAGTACTCACAATATGATAACTCTCCTAGATATTCAACCCTTATATGATAATAAACCATGCTCTTATTGGTACAATTAATATGATTTTTGTCATTAACATCAAGTCAAAGGGCATGTACTAAAAAATGCATGTAATTAAGACATTTCATGAAATACTTGATAGAAAAAGGGGAGCTATAAGTTGAAGGTGAAAGTCAAATGAGCCAATCCAAAAACAAAAAATTGGGGATATATTAGGACCCTATACCAAATAATGACAATGTTGATGCATGTAAATTTATCTAGGGTTCTCATAGTGTTGAAAACACTTTTCATTTCAAGGTTCAAATAATCTTTTGCATGAGTTGTTGGTTGTGATATTCTTGACATCTATGGTGGAGTAGAGGCCATGGTATTTGACTTTTTCACAAAATGACTATGCAACTATGGTCCTAAATTTTTTTGAAGAATCTAAAGTTATTTTTAGATAAATTTAGTAAATAATGATCAGAACCTAAAGTCTAAACCTTTAATCTAGCATGAATATTAAAAATGAGAAAGTAAACTATAGTTACTTGATTAAAAAAATGAGAAAATAAGTATGGTATGGTAGAAAGAGAGATGTTTATATTCTTTAGTTCATATATATTTACAAATCTCTAATTTAATCAAAGATATGCATCTTCAAACCAACATATGACATAAAATTATCAAATAGTTAAAATCCTGTCATATACTAGGCAAATGTCTAAGGATATTTGAAAACATGCAAATGGGAGATCAGATTCACTTTAAAGATTTAATTAAATAATAATATTGCATTTACACATCTTAAAAAAAGTAATGATATTGAAATGACTTCAAAAAAATTTAGTCAACCTGGCATAAAGATCAAATTAGCAACTCTACATTGATATATGCACATATAGAATTCATAAAAGTAGTTCAAATATAAACATCAGAATAGAGATTTGAGGAATCAACCATGATAACAAATAAATAGACAAAATGAGACAATATTCATAGAATTATCTTGTTTGTATTACTTTCTCCAAAATTTACAAAATAGTTTTATCTTCAAAAATTCCCTTTTTTTTCAAACGAGAATACCCCTTTTTATAGGTTGAAGGAACAACATATGGGGGTATGTCGATTAGTCATTATCAAATGGAAACAAAAAAAGTGTCAAGGATAGATGTACTCTTACAAATATTCTAATATCAATGACACTTTTCAAATGTGACTAACCTATAATCCATGTGTGTTACACATTGCACATGCTTTTACAAAATAGTATATTATTTTAAAATTATTTACATGGCTTTAATACAAAATAATATTCTAAGTCAACCTTATTGACTTTGAGATTCCCTTGTAGCTGTAACCTTTTGCCTTCATTCCAAAATATTCATGGATTTGTCATATTGTTCATTAATCAATCTAAGATTGATGATTGGATCTATGAATAGCTCCTTTATTTGCACTTACAGATCTTTGAAGATTTTATCTATCTATCGATGGCTTTCTTGATGCTCTTATCATAACTAATATTTCCATTAATTGAAAATATCATGTATAAGATACATTAATTTTCAACCCTTGTGGTGACCTTGCTTCTACTCTTGACCTCCTAGATGAACTCAATATCTATCTTCTAGAACTCTTTATCATTTTAGAGGCCTTTTTGATTAGGGATGGTTGGATCCTTTATCAAACCTCCTAATATTTGTACCATTCTACCCTCTTACTGTTTGAAATCACCTAAAATACATTCAATGCCTTTTGACCACTTATTAATGTTACATAATTTCTCTATTGAGATTATCATAGCCATACTTAAGTGTGATGAGCTAGCCATTTTATATTTAGGGATCTAGTTTTCCATTATTATCCTAAGCAATGCATTTGTATTCTTGTCTAAGCCTTTCCACTAATTATCTTGGTTCAAAGACATGACATGTTGTTTATTTAATGTATAACTTGGACCTTATTGCCTTTAAGGAACTGAATGTCTCAAATATAGCTACTTCAAAGCTATTAACAATGTCTACCAGTACTAACATAATGGATTGTTCTTTCAGGATCTTCTTCTCTTGTTTCAATCCTTTGATTACATCTTATAGCCTTTATGATTGGGATTGAGATAATGCTAAGACATATTATTCAAACATGGGGTCTTCTCTTAGTATTTATTCCCTATTCTGAGTTAAGTGAATGAAAGGCTCAAACGTTTGGTATATAACTTCTTAACCTTCTTCAAGGACAACTATCTTAGTCACTCTTTGTAGGCCCATATTTGTTTGATCATATCTAAATCCAACTAAATACTAGATCATGTGTTTTATTTAGGATTCTAATTATTATTTGACTACTAATGGAGTTGGAGTAGCAAGCCTCCTTTATTCTTCATCTTTTAAGGATATTATCCAAGGTTTAAACTCCTATTGTAGAGGGATGATTGTGATCTTTACTAGAACTCATGGGTGATAAGAAGTAGCAAGCTTCTCCATAATTGGTTCATATATGATCCATTTGGGTATAGTTGGTCCATATATTGAATTCTCTTCACTAAATAGGTTGATGTCCTTCAAAGGGGGAATGACAGCCATTTTTTGTTTCTTTATACTTGAGATAATTATAGTCTCATATTTCCTCTTAACAGGATCAATGACCATTAAGTCCAATGAAGTCTCTTTTATCTTTTCCTTTTTGGTTTCCTCAACATTTCCCTCATTTGTATCTATTTCATAGGTTATAGAGAGCATTCTCCATGCATCTTCAATAGATTCTTGTGGATATAAAGCTATCATGTAAATTTCCTCCTATTGAGAGAAATATTGTTCTATTATTCTAAAAGATTTAGTGGTTAAGGAGTTTGAAACAAACTCTCTTGGTCTCCTTTCTTCAGGATTATGCTCTTTTTGTATGTCATTTATGGGAATCCTAGAATGGGTGACATATACTAGATGATATTGTCTAGGATCCAGTTTCCATCTATCTTCTATCTTCTAATATCTCTACAATCTCTAATTTGGTGGAAACATAATCGAATCTTATTATCTAAATCTCCATGATGTCATCATATAGTATCTTAACTAGAAATAGCATCTCCTCTTCCTTGGTTAAAAATCATTAGTTCTCTATGGTCTATAATAAGCTCGAGTAATTATTGTCTCATGTGTTTAGTGAAGAAGACACAAACTCTGTATCTTTGAATACTCTATCCTCTACATCTATTGATAAACATAATTCAACCATTTGCTTCAAAATATGTCCATAGGTTACCATTTCTACAATTTTGGTTAAAATTCTTTGAATAGTTTTGACTATCAAGCTCTTTATGGTTTGAAACAATGAATGCAAGAACAATCTAAGGATTTTCATATGTCTAAAGATTTTTAAAAGGTTTACCTAATATTTAATGGTGGCATACACATTTTATGAATTTGATTTAATGACCTAGATCATATTTTGATCTCATATTTATACCTTCACATGCTTGGGTCTACAAAATCTTTTGATCTGACACGCCTACCTATGTGGCATCTGCTTGCCATGTTTATTTAATTGTAAAACATGGCCATTGTCACTTCAAACACATGTAATCATCTCATTCCTTCTATAAATTTTATTAAATTTTCTCCATTGATCTCCCCAGGAGTCTCCTAGCCTTGACATTAAATAAAACCATTGATCTTTGATCTGGGATTCTAAGATTATGACACTTGGTAGTCTCACATGTCTTCTATGTACCCTATTAACAATATCCATCAAATTAATGATCTTATTCCATGTGGTATCTAGCATATAATATATGATTATTAACTTGTTGACTCAATTTACACTATCAATATCCATCTGCAAGGTTGAATGCAGGTCATCAATCTTTGAGTTATATAATCAAATGTGCACCATTGATCTATTAGACATATGATCGAATATGGGACATTGATCTATTATCAATTTTTCATGATTATGACACTCATCACCATCATGTTCAATCCCCATATTCTTTAACATATTGACTTTGTGCTTGCCATTAGATCTACATTTGCATGATTGAATGTGCATCATAGATCTATCTTGACCAATTAACTTTGGTCTTCAATTTAGATTGTAGATTGGAATTTTTACATATTAATACATACTATCGATCCTTGATCTAAGGGATTTTAATTTATTGACTTTGGGTGATGACGTACATTCCATTTATTCTTGATTTGATTGAGTGAGGTTTTGACACTTGGTAGCTTTGCATTCAATTCATACCTAGGAATAGTAAAATTAAAGAATAAGTGCTCAAGACATATAAAGATAGCATGAACTCTAGATTAAAATTTTAATGAATTAATAAACTTGATAAAAATTTAGGCTAAAATTAAAATAAGGTTAAAATATAATAAAGTGACCCATCAAAAATATGAATCCATTTTAATAAGAACTTAGGCTAAAGTAATTTAGACTAGGGTTTTGAACATTATCTAAACTTGGATTCAATTAATGAATTAAGGACCAAATGTTAACATAATGACTAAAATGAGACCATATTAGTTAACCAACAAAGGATAAAATTATCATTGAAGCATAAACTCGTAAACATTTGTTCATTCTAATGAAGAACCATTGAACCTACAAGATAGAAACATATGTGCCAAATGTTAGCAACATTATATAAGATCAAATAAAGTTTATGTGCTAGCATGTCAATGTAAGATGAATGAACACATGATATTCAATAATGCATTGTGATAAAGTTGAATTCTTAATTCATAGCATAATTTGCAAAATTTGAACAAGGGTCCTCATTTTTTATAAATGGGGAATGTTGACCTCAACAAATGGTGAGTTCTAGGGGAAACATTGTAGAATGTTAGAATTCAAATACCTTTGGTTCAAAGTAATAACCATCTAATAATTCCACATGATAAATTATCATTATTAAGATCAATTTATAATTGAAATAATTCTTAAAAATTTAGAATTAAAGTCAAATATCAGTACTTAATCATGTTGTGTGTGTGCTTTGATTCATTTAATAATTACCACCAGGATTCAGAGAACAACTTATAGATTTCATGACCTTAATCATTAACATAGACTTGTAGCATATTTATATATTCATTATGAATCATTCTTTATAAAAGGGGAAGGATTAAGCATTGTTATTCTTCTAACCAGTAATCTATATCCTTGACAAAGAAACCTTTGGATCCACTCTATGCCTTGTTCAACTACCATCCACACATCCATATCCCTGGTGGAGGTTACGAAAAGCACCTTTGCTTATAAAACTTTTAGATTTTTTATAAGGATTTTGCTTTTGTATTTTTCAACTATATTTATTTTTCCAACAAAGGTTGGGAACCATAATTAGCCAAGTGTTTAATATTTTGTCAAATGTTTGATTTTCAAGACAATCATCCTTGGTCATATACTTCATCTTAGGTAATAATGTTATTTAAGTGCTAACATGAAATTGTTCTAATAATTAAAGCTTTCACTCAAACACATGAAATCCTTATTAAAATCAAATTTAGATCAAAATAAGGTTTAATATTTCCAAGGAATAATTTATCTATTTATTAATCTTCATCAATTTCTTAGAATCATAACATTAAGCTCAAAATTTCTAAAATCCATGATTAACAAATGTTTAAGGGTCATACCCATATTGTTGGTTTATGAAGTTATTTTGAGCACTTAGATGGATGTAGAGATTGAAGAGCTATCTTGGAAAAGACTTATTGGAAGCGAAAGAAAAAATCAATGAAAGCAAACACACAATAAGCAAATAGATATTCACAAACACTATTTATAAATAAGGTACAAGAATAAAACTAATATAAGCCTTCTTACACTAATTCTAACTAATATTACAAATTAATCCATAAAGACTTGAGGTGGAATAACAAAGAAATAATTTTTGAGATACTACCCATTGGTTGTTAAAGTAAACTCTACTCCCTACAAGTCTTTGAGCTTAAATTTTTTTTCTCCTACTGTCTCAAAAATTTCATAAGGGCCAATCCATAAAGGAGTAAATTTCCCACGTTTCCCTTTTGGCTAAGATGTTTTGTCCCATAAGAGAACTAGGTCTCCCTATCTACACCTTGAAATTTGACCATTTGTTAAACCATATTTTGACAATGGTTTGATGTTTGCTAAAATTATCAAATTCTTCTTCTCTAGCATCCTCCATTTGGATGATATCAAACAACCTAGAATTGGCATATTCTTGATCTTCTTCCATATATTCTTGTATAAATTTGTAAGCTAGAAATTTGAGAGTAATTGGAAAGATTGATTCTTGTAAATATATGAAGATAAATGGCGATGCTTTTAGAGCTTGTTTCATTCTGGTTCTATCTACCCATATAAAATACTTTAGTAATTCATGTCATGTTCTTGGTTGTTGAGATACAAAATTTTTAATAGATTTCATAAGATTCTTGTTTGTAGACTCTAAAACTCCATTACCCTGAGGGTAATGTTTAGCTAAAAACTTAAGAGCTATTTTATTATCATAATCCCACTTAGTCATCTCTATAGATGTAATTATTGATCAATTTTCATAAACTAATGATATTGGCATCCCAAACCTAGTGTAAATTTTTTATTCTGAGAACTTGATAACATATTTAGTCTTACAATATTTTGTTGCTACTACATATGTCCATATTATCCAATAATATATGGTAGTAATAACATAATTATGTCCAAATAAATAATTAGGGTTGATAACCCATACAATGTCCAAACCCCATTGATAAAATGGTTTGTCAATTAAAACTAGCCTCAAGAACATTTTGTTATGTTCCTTTCTAATGATGATTTGACATTAATGACATTCCCTAACATGCTTATGAGCATCCTTGAAATTTTTTTGCCAATAATATCCTACCCTTAGGATTTTGTATGTTTTTATTTTCTCAATGGGTGTACACTTCCTTGTTTCTCATGAAAGGTAGATAAAATTTTAGTTAATTTTTCCTTTGAAACACATCTAAAATATAATCCATAGTTACTAATGTAAATCATCCCCTCCATGATTAAAAAGTGACTTGATTGGAGCCTCAAAATTCTTCTCTATTCTCTGCCCAGTCCTATAGGATAAGAAACATTGATCAGGAAATGAATGATTGCATCATATTAGTCATTTGGTTGAAACTATTATTGGTCAACCTGCATGATGCTCAACTAGGATTAGTGTTAGTAATTAATTAGATTAATCCTTGATATCTCACCAATTTAGAATTTTTCATTTCAATATCATATTCTTGGAGTGTGGACATCCATTTACCTCTTCTTTCTCATAGTTCACATTGACTCAACATAAGTTTGGTAGCAGGGTCTCACAATATACCATGCACATTTTTTTCCTATGAATGTAGTGTCTATTGTTTTTTACTACCTTAAGCAAATAAAATGCTTATTTATCAATTAGGGAAAATTTTAACTTAGTATATTTGAAGTTAGTAATCATAAATGCAATTGGATGATCACAATTATCAAATTTTCATAGTTAACACAATTGTTATAATATGCTTATAAGTAAAAGAATAAAGATAAAAATCTTTTATAAAGTCAAGACTTATTAGCAAAATTTCCTATTCTATTGCTTCCTTGAAATATTTGAAGGATTTATTCACTTATTAATTCCAATATACCTTTGTATCCTTATTTAACATCTAATTGAGTCATTTTACAATCTTTGCAAAAGCATAAATGAATTTCCTTACAAAATTGATTTTTCCAAAGAAAGACTTTAGCTTTTTTATACTATTTGGGGGTTATATTTTATATATATCATTGAATATATTTAGATCTATAGAAATCCCATCTTTAGTTATCACATTTCCTAGTAATTTCCATTTAGTTATACAAAATATGCTTTTCTTGGGGTTAAGGTAAATTTCATAACTTCAATAGCATTCAAATACTTATTGTAAATGCATCATGTGATCTTCCCTATTCTTGTAAAACATAGTCAAATCATCTATATATATATATATATATATGTATGTATGTATGTATGTATGTATGTATATATATATATGTGTGTGTGTGTGTGTGTGTGTGTGTGTGTGTGTGTGTGTGTGTGTGTGTGTGTGTGTGTATACATATATATATATATATATATACATAAATATATATATACATATATACATATATATATATATATGTATATATATATGTATATATATATTTATATATAGTGAGACATTTACGTATGAGACCTTAAAAGACATGTTCCATGTCTCTCTAAAAGGTAGATCCTACATTGATGAGCCCAAAAGGCATACTCTAATAAGCAAAAGTGCCCCATTTTTTTGTGAATGCAGTATTCATTCTATCGTCCTTATTAATAAGAACCTAATTTTAACCTTAAAAACCATCTAGGAAAGACGTCAAGATAGAACCACAAATAATTTGAGTCACATAGTCAAGGGATAGTAGAGGATACTTATCCTTTTTAGAAGATTTTTTCAACTTCTTAAAATCTATGCATAATCTAATATCTCCATGTTTATTTCTAACTCGTACTAAATTAGCTACCCAAGTACAATGTCTAATTACAAAAACTATTTTTACATCTAATAATTTCATGAAGTCTTTATAAATCAATGGTTCAAAAATAAGATTAATCGGTCATTACTTTTGCCTAATGGGTTTGCAGGCTACTTTCAAGGGAATTTTATGTTTAATAACTCAAGGATCGAAGATATTCAAGTATTCATAATACCATTTAATAACATCCTTTTACCTAGTTAGTAAATTTCTAACATTTCTATACTCTTTGTTAGTGCATGTTGTACCAAGGTTTTCTAACTAGGGTTAACCTTGAGTTCCTAGGATAACTACATTATAATCCTTCCCATTTACATTAGGAAATTTAGAAGTTTCACATAGCTTATCTTTGTCAAATAATATTTCCAAGGGAATCAAGACTTTGGGAATCTTGTTATCATTTAGTTGTATTATCTTGTCATTAATTCTATCATCATCAAGAGAGTTCTCATTGACCTCATCAATAATATGAGACTCAAACACTCCTAAGTTATTCATGAATTTAATGATCTGTTGACCATCACTAAACACTTGTAAATGATTAAAATTATTAGGTACAAATGGACATTGGACCAACTCAATGTTAAGTCTTTAGAAACTTTGATTTGGCATTAGGTTAGCTATAGCTAAAGCTAGTTCATTAGTAGAATGGTTTCCTTCTCTAGGGATTGAAAAAACATTGAAATAATCAAAATAGTCAATGAAGTCCCATACTCTAAAATTGTATTTATTTAGATAAGATAATTTTCATTGATATTTATATTAGAGGTAAAATCACTAAGAGTGGGGGGGTGAATTAGTGAGCCCAAATATTTTGACTTTCAATTATAATCCCTTCAAACTATTAAACAAATAACATATATCAACTTGATCAAGCAATATTAACAAGAGAGCTCATTAATTCAGTGCATACACAAGATGAAAACACATAACACATAGTTCCTATGGGAAATAATCATGGGGAATAAAAACCACTCTCAATATTAGAACACATAGACTACTTGTCATATAATAAATTACAAATAAGAGACTAGTCAAGTCCTCCTGAAGAAAGACCTTTAATGAAACCCTTATTTCACAAATTACTTGTAGAATATACACGAACACACCATCAATTTTTAACTGCAATATATTTGATTGTACAAATGTTAAAATCATAAAATATATATAAATATATGCATGTTGGAGTTCATTACACAATTTATTTTTACACCATGAGAAAATCCATCTTGTATCAAAAGTTATAACCAAAAAATAGATCACTCATTTTTCTATCATTAAATTCAAATATTTGATTTCAAACGATCATAGTTAAACATCAAACACTATTATATCATCTCATGTCCTTTATTTTTAGATTAATCATGAACCATTGATCTCTTATAAAATTTATATCATAGTGTGCTAATGCCCAAACGTTAAACTTCAAACAATTGACCTCATCTCATGTAATTTGGCAAATTTGACCTCATATGCTCGATCTATCTCTTTGAGATTGTCCTCACTTTAGCTATGCTAGACAAATATAATTTTAAACTCTTGAATTTAATTCACATAATTTATATATATATCTATATGATCACCCTCTCACCATTTATCCTTTGAATAATCTCAATCTCTATCTCTATTTAGTGTTTAAACATTGAACTCTTATTACCATCTCTCTGATTCCTAACATCTTCAAGTAATATACTTCATCGATGATGTTTAAAATTTACCTTGTGAAAAATTGACTAAGTATGGGAACCACTATAATCTATTTGAGAATCCAACTTTGAACCTTAAAATTTTTTACCTCACTCACTCACTTGTTCTCAAATTTGGATCATATGATCTCCTCATATAGGAGAATCCAACCATGTGTGAAACTTATCCTAAAAGCTTCATACATGTGAGATATAACTCCATTAATCTAATTAATTATATTTATCTATTATAGAGACAACTATGTAAAGAACTATTTTGGAAGGCCAACTTTGTTCATGTATATCTTTTGATTCACTTCATCACATGACCTAAAAATTAGCACAAATCAACTAGGCATAAAAATAAAGAAATCCATATGATAATTTTATCCTCACATCATCATACCTATGAAATATGCAATCACCAAAATAATTTCTTGGTTTTTTCTTGCCTTATGCAAATTTGGCTAAGTATGGGAAAATAATGTTAAACTACTTGGGAGTCATATTTTGTAATTGCTTATCTTTTATCATTCATAGTCATATGTCCTGATATATATCACATAAAAACTAGGCACAATAATGAACAAAACCATGTGACTATTTCTTCTTAAAACCTCCATATGTGTGAATGTTGACATCATCAACATACTTACTCAACTCTATTTTAACATATAAAACACTATCAAAATGCCTAAGATCTCAACTTTTCACCCACATATTTTGTACTTCACTTCATCACATGACTTGAGACTTAGCACATAGTAACTAAGGACTAATTTGATCACAACTATATGAACAAATCCCATTGAATCATTGACACACTTTAATAATGATGTTAACAAAATTCCTATTCATATTTTTTGGCACTATACCTAACATGTCTAGATGAAAACTATGGACTACCAGATTAATTACACTCATACACACAAGCACTCATCATATAAAACTTCTTATGGGATCCCTTCCACATGCTCATTACTCAATACTCATCCTTGAAAATCTCTAAATAGTAAAACATTAAATATTAACCAAACCAAATTCAAGCACATTAAAATAAGAACATTTCACACTTTGTCATTATCACTTAGGCTATCAAGGCACTTCATATACTCACCTAGATATGACCATGACATAATTAACAATTCTCTAATAGTTTGCTTTTGACATGATTAACTAGTAGTTTAGATCACCATATACTAGTAGTTATTTAACCTTGTGTTTAATATCAGATTGTAATCCTAAGATCAATGTTTCATACTATGTAAAATTATCAGTTCAAAGAAGCTAAAGTTTTTAAAAAGCATTATATTATTTTCTAATGGGATTAATTAAAACTACGCCTACCCCAAACCCATATTTGCACCTAGCACCATCAACATACGATTTCTAAAGTCCAAGAATAGAATGAGAGTCTTTATAATTACATACCTAAGGAGTATAAAGGGTATAAAACTCTAAATATAAATTAACCACATTGTCTTTCTCATTGTCTACATTATATTTAGTGATCATATGATTCATCTTTGGTTCCCTTTCAATCTAAATTTGATTAGGAACTCCCCTCCATGGTATCCACATGTGAGAGCAATCAGTTGATATGTATTTATTAAAATCTTTAGTCCAATCTCTACTAAGAAACATCCCATAAGCATCTAGAATGTAACAAACTTGAATATCAATAATTTTATAAACTCTTGGTTCCAAAACAAGTTTCATATGCATATTTAACAATTCACCAATCACTTTAACTCTAGATTGTCTAATTGAGTCACTACTATATCAGACTTCATAAGAGTTAAACCAAGCCATTCACAAATACCTACCAGCATGATATTTTTAGAGGTACCTAAATATAATATAAAATTATACAATTTCTTACCAAAACTCTAATTGTTAGTAAAAAACATGGGACCTTTGTTTTATTCTCATACATTACTACATTTGCATCTATAGGTTTATATGATTTACTGGGTTTTTTAGTTAAAGATTATAGCAAAAAGTTTTTCTTTTTAGTTAACTAAGTAAATTCAAGTAATGTGATATATTTAATTTCTTCATATCCTCTACTATGTTGTACCCACTCTTGGTAGAAGAACTAGATAAATCAACACTATTTATAGTGTTACTTACCTTTGGAGGTTTTGGATTGTTATCTGATTTGGGATCAAGAGGAGTATCAATGTTGTTTGGTGGAGTATAACTTATCATTGGTTTATTTTGTTCTCTATTCCTAAGTGGATAAGTCTTCTTCAAATACAATTGAAAAGCATAAATTACCTCTAGATTGTCTTTAGGTTCATTCTAATCTTGAAATAAAAAATCAAAGGTTTCCACCATAAGAGTTGTGTGGAAGATTTAGATGACTCTAAATATCTAGATGTCCCTATACCATTATCTTTATTAAGAACAAATTCAAATTTTTCTAATTCATCTTGAAATAATTCAAAAGAATTATAAAATTATATACAGTTTGATTCACCATGTTTTATAGTGTTATGAACCCTAGAATAATTAGTTAAAGCTACATCACAAATGTTTATTTTATGTATGTTATTAGTTATAGATGACTCATTATTATTGTTTTTATTTCTATTGTGAAACCTATTTGTAGTTATGTTATAATTATGATAAGAATAGTTTCTATTGGAATTCTCCCCAATGTTACCTACCTATTTTTATAATTGAAGAAAATAAGTGCTCATCTTTTAAAACATTTTCAATATGGAGTCATTTTCATTTTTAGGTGCCTCTAAATTATGGAATTGAGTACTATTAATAAATATTGGGACCATATCTCATCGATATTGTGAATGGGATCCACTCCAAGAGTTATTTACCAATCCCATGTTCTAATCAAGATGAGCATGACTTGAAGGCAACTAGTTTAAAACTAGAGTTTGACTCAAAGCAGGCATGTTCTTTTTAGCGTTTGGGATATTATTAAACATATGAAAATTAAGATTGATATTATTAATAAAATATGATAACTGACCTTGGGGTTTCGTTTGATCACTAATTTTCATAGCTTCAATGTAGGCTAAAGCTAATTTATTTATGGCCCCAACAACTATCTTTATAAATACAAAAGTCATTAGATCTAAAGAATCATTATAAATGTCTAAAGCTAAATCTTCATCAAGATTATATTGAGTTTTAGTTCTAATAAAAATATTTTGAAATATCGAATTGAAATATCTAATGGTTTCATTTGAATCTCTTTTCACTGTAGTGAACTATTGATATAGAACATAGGGATTGATGATCTTTCAAAACTAATAAATGAAATAATAGTTGAAATCACTCCAAATGATGATTTAATATTTAAGAATATTAAGAAACTAATCATATGTTGCATCTCTATAGGTAAAAGGGAATAATCTACTAGAAATATATTTATGAACAACATTTAATAATCTTAAGGTAACCTTAAAAAACTTGATGTGTTCTTCAGCAATAATAATGCCTATAAAACTAAATGAAGGTAAATATTTGTTAATATTTATTGTTAAGTCATGTACCTGACCAAGCACATTGATAAAATATCTAGCTAACCAATCCATATCCTTATGAGGATTGAATACGACAAAAAAAATAAGTGAAGTAGGTTGAGATTCTAAAACTCTATATTTACCTTTATCCACTCCTATATCCCTTTGAATTTCCAATGAGAGAAGAGGTAGCCTTGTCTCAGACCTTGACCTAGTTCTTATTTGTGGTAGTTCCATCTTGTAAAATTCAAATCCTATTCAAAATATGATGTAGAAAATTTATATTTGTAAATAAAATTTCAATTCTTACAAAAAAATAGATTTATACATTTAAATTTCTCTATGTTAGACATGGTAATTGGTGTCTTAAGTTGTCATTGATGCCAAAGAGAGCATGTGGTACTAATCATGAATGATAAAAGTATCATATTCAGAGATTAAATAGATATAGCACATGTACAAGTCTATAAAGATAAAGAAAAAGCTGTGAGGCATCCATATATGTCTTGGAGGAGCTTTTGTATGTTTTAAGATCATTTGGTATGAGAAAAATACATCTTCTAGCTTAAGAGAAGCCACACCATCACTACACACCATGTAGACATGAAAGATCCAAAAAGTTTGATCATTTATTTTAATAACATAAAAAGTCAATATTGGCCAAAGGATTACATGAAGATGTTGTATATAGTTCCAAGAAGTAACCCTAAAAATTTGAAGGCTTGAAGTGTTGTCTAGCTCAAGTTATAAAGCTTCAAATTTTCTCTAGTAGAATGTGATGGATTGGAGACCATCAAGTTTAACCATGTCGAGGACTAAGGTCATTGGTATAAAATATCTAATGGTGAGTGCTTAATCATACATATTGAGATAAATGGTGCATATAAATTTAAAATGTCACAGGTTACTCATACAAGTGACAAATTTCATAATATCTTTAGTATGATAGAAGATAAATGGTGAGAGGAAGTTCATACTGATGAAGATCAATGATGTAGGACAAGTAAAAGAGTCAACAATGCATGGGAGACTATCAAGTGGCAAAAGTGTAAGGGACTATCATTAAAGTGATTAGAAGGCATGTGAAGGTGATAAGTGTCATAATGTTAGGATTTTTGACCAAGATTTAATGGTGAACACTGCAAGATAAAGACTAGGCTACTCAATAGAGATTAACGGTGTGTATGCGGTCAAGATTGCTAGAAATCACAATATGAGGTCAACATATTTAAGGTTTAGCATTTGGATAGTGGACCAATGTGAGTTAAAGTTTGAGTTAATTCTGAAGAAGACCAATGGTGTAAGTGGAGTGAGTTGAGTGAAGATAATGAGATGTGTTCTAAGTAATCAAGGTTTAACTATGATTGTTTGGATTTACTTATTTAAATATAATGAAGGAAAGACCAGTGCTTGCTTTTTGAGCCATAAATTTTGATCTATGTAGAATTTGATGTTGTAGTAAATAGAAAAGTCATATAATAATTCAAGATGCATATGGAAATAATAATTTTAAGGTACAAATGTTTATATAATAAAATTTATTGAGATCTAAATTTGACTATGTGTTCATTCATACTTCGCAAGTAACCCGAGAAGGGTATTTGAGTTGTTCTTGAAGGTTTTTTGATGCCCCAAAATGAACTATCTATCAAAGAGTATTTTAGACTCCATGAAAATCATCTATGTGGATTATGAAGGTTTCATCAATCATATTTAATATGATCAAAGGATTAGAACATGACTGTGTTCATTCATGGTTATTATGTGCACAAAATGTTATTTTAGTGAATTGAGCTTTAGAAAAAGGGTTTAGTGATGGTTTTTATCACTTAAGGAGGATCTATATATTAAGTGGCATGGGTACATGTATTTGAAATTGTTCTTGTGTTCTTAGTTTGCTTAGATAAGTGTCAAAGAGGTGAATGGGTCTTCATAGGACCTAAAAGGTGACATAGTCCTATTTGAAAGAGAGGTGTACATAAAGGTGACCCATGTTAGATGCCTTAAGGGTGAAAGCATGAATTATGAATAAAAAGGAAGGTTGTGATCATAACAATCATGAAAACACTATAAACGGTGAAACCAAATGTGATGGTTTTCGGGCTTCTTGTATAAACTTGTGTAGACTTGAGGAATATATGTTAAGAGATAGATAGAGACTTGTATGAGATGAGCAAAGAGAAGGTGTATGTTGTGTGGATGAGTTAAGAGGTAATTCAGAGAGATTACTATGTGGATGACCCTTTTTTTCATGTTGGTATTATGATTATAGAGTTGATATAGGTTTGTGGTTGAGGATGACGGAAGAATCTTAGAGAGATCCAAAAGGGTGCTTGGATGAATTGCCTATGTAAAGCAAGGTTGAGAGAGTTTTGAGGATTCAAGATATGTGTTATAAATTGTGACTCCATCAAATTGATATGTAATAGGAAATCTAGAACTATTAATTTCATAGGTGTTGTGTGGGTGTTCAACATCTAGAGCAAGTGGGTGCTTGTTTAAACATAGGGGTGTGTGCTCCTTGTGAATTGGGTTCTTTAGTAAAAGGATCTCTTATTTATAATAATCATATAGGATAAGTAGTCCATATTTTTTTAGGATTAACATTTGGTTTTATTCCCCATGAGGGTTTCCCATTGGAGCTATGTGTTGTTTATCTAATCTTGTCTATGCATTAAATGAATGAAATCTCTTGTTAATGTTTCTTGATCAAGTTGATATATGCTAATCGATTAATAGTTTAATTTTTTTGAAATTAAAGTTAAATATCACTAATTCACCCCCACCCCCTCTTAGTGATTGTACCACCAATAATTCATATCAGAGTACAACATTTGTTGCAATTTTAACCACATAAAGGTGATCAAAAGTACAATATGGTAAGTCAACAGATGTAGGGTTTCTCTAAAAAGAAATAACTTCTATTTAATGGGTCAAACAATGATTTATATAGTGAAAGGATAAGGATATATATATTGTATCTAGGGTTTGATATCTTGTAATCTATCATGGATGGATATACTACACCAGTTATTCCTCTAACTAGTGTTTTTAACAAGAAGTTGAGTGAGAATACCTCAAAAGCTATGAATGTTATCACTTATGGTCTATCTAAGGCTAAGTTCACTAAAGTGATCCATTGAAATTCTACTAAGGAAATTTGGGTCAATTTATAGACTATCTACAAAGGAGACTCAAAGGTAAAATTGGCCAAGTTGTAGACCTATCAAAGGAAATTTAAGAGTCTCAAGATGAAGTAAGAAGACATTGTGACATCTTATCTTCTAAAGATTGATGACGTAGTAAACATGATTATATGTCTTTGAGAGATTATTTATGAATATACTATAGTTTATAAGGTATTAAGGACCCTTACACTCATGTTTGATTCAAAGGTTTCTATTGTAAAATAAAGTCATGATCTCACTTAGATGAAGATGGATGAACTTCATGGGACTCTCTCTACCTATGAGATGAGACTTGATGAGGATAGACCTCTTACGAAAGAAGTTTCCTTGAAGGTGATCAATGAGATAAAAGCCAAGGAAAGAAAGTTAGGTATTAAATATTTAGATCTTAACAAAGATTAAATTAAAGCCTTGATTACAAGAAAACTAAATCTAGGATCAGGTAAGCATGAATTAAGACTTCCTTTCAAATGTCTTTCATGTGGTAAAGTTGGTCACTTTATAGCTAGATGTCTTGGTAGAGACAAGCCTAAACACAAAGAAGATTTTAAGGAATCACATGAGGTTAAACACAATAAATTAGAGGTCTTAATAAGTAAAAAAAGTTATTCAATAATAGAAATGGAAAGAAGGAATCATACAAAGGAAGTAAGGGCCTTTACCATGAAGAATATAGTAACTAATTTATAGAAGAAGAAGTGACCACATATGATAGTGATTATTCTTTGCATAATGAGTACAAAGAAACACTGTTCATGGCTTTCAGTGATGATGAAGGTGAAATTTACTTAAGTAGAGATTTCCTTAGTAGATATAGCTTAGAGGAAGAAGATTAAAAATTCACTCTTTGAAACAAATATCTAAACACTATGGAAAAAATGAAGTTGATATAAAAGAACAAAAAATAGGATGTCTTGATCAAATCCTATGAGGAGAAAATTGGACTATTTGAAGGAAGCATGAGTAATGAAGTCAAGGAGCATGACGAAATCACATAAGAACTTGAAACATAGGTTTATACTCTTGATGAACAAGTAAAGATTAAGAATGAAGAATGTATCATGTATAAAATAGAGATAAAGTCTTTTCAAATGCAACTAAGTCAATCTATGAACAAATATATAAATGATCAAAAAGATAAGGTGGATTGTGAGACTAAATTTAGCAGTGCTCTTGAAGATCTAAATATTGAGAAGAAAAAAAACAAGAATATGATGTCACAAATCAAGGACTATGACGAGTAATTTAGTGTGTTTGAGTTAATACTGATTGAAGACACTAAGGACCATGAAGATATAGTCAAGCATTTTAGTTATCACTTGTAAATCCTATCTACAAGCCTAAAAGCTAAAGAAGATGAGTGTTGAAGGTATGTGATTTGAAATGAGTCATTGAAAGTTGAATCAAAGAAGACTTCAAGAGAGGTGAAGTCATTTATGAAGTTTTATAAGAGCTCAAATGATCTTGATAATATTTTGAGTAATCAAAATCATGCTAGTGATATATATGGTCTTGGATATAAAGAAGAAAAAGAGTATGTATCTCAAGACAAGATAAAGTTTGATATGAACAAGGACAATAAGACCTTGAAAATCAATGATCAGTCAAGGAATGAAGGTGTTGTAGAATGAGGATAAATTATATTATACAAACAAATGCCATGAGGTATGCAAAGTTTAATAGTTAAGACTATACTTATAATCAACTCAGTCATAGGGATAAAAAGTATAAAATATCCTCAAAGAATGAGTTTACATAGAATTATGAGAAATACAATGTCAAGCATAAATAACATCATTTATCAAGACAATAAACAAGTTTACAAGGGAAGAATGACATAATTTGTTACAAGTGTTAAGGTTTTTGTCATATTGCAATGTTTTGTAATACCCACATCAAGATATAAAATGATCAAGTACATGAATTAATTCATGAAACTTCAAGGAATATTCATATATCTTAGGTTATGTATAGTCTGAGAAACCTCATTTTTTTAAAATGTCATGAGAGAGGTCACATATCAAGGTTTTATAGGAATGATTAGTGTCTAATTAAAAAAAAAAATTAATCCTATCAGAAAGAGAAAGAACCATAGTGAATGGAGGCCTAAAAAGGTAAATGAAGAATAGGCTTAAGGTGGACTATTTGAAATGATAGAATAGGGAAAAAAATTTAGGATCAAGGAACAAGACTTATATTCCCAAATGGAAAAGTAAATCAAGTTGGATCCTCAAATAAAAGGAAAGAAGAAATTTGAGAACTCATTCAAGATCAATCTAAAGATGAGGAAGGATTGAAAGCAAAGTAAATACATGGAGATATGGGAGTATGCTATGTTTGTGGATCTTTCATCCCTCTGTGACATGTGGGTGTCTCTACCTATGCTTCTTAAGAGACATCTTTCATGTATGGAAGCATGTATGTGTGCAACATATATAATTTGGGTATGGATTATTTTTAAGATGTCATTAAAAGAATTGGAAGTTGTCAAGGTGTCCTAATGGTATAAAAAGGTATGATGAATTTATTTAGATGTATTCCTAGGTGATTTCAAGCTTTGAAGGTCCTTTTTATGAAATTGGTGTTTTTTTATTTGCTTTTGAGTTTCCCAGTTTGTGCTTAAGGGTATGCAGGTCAAAAACCATGGTATAGAAAGTATGCACTCCCAAAGGAATTTAAGCTCAAAATTTAGTCTAGAAGTGTGTATTGATGACCTATAGGTGTGCTAAATGTTTTAGATGTGGATGTTTATAGTAAGGTGATGTGTTGACTGAGTTTTTCTTATAAACCTAGGTGTTTTAGCCTTTGTTGAAAGGTGTTTTTTCTAATGAATTAAGGTCTAAGTCTGCTTAATCAATTAAAATGCAAAAATAGGTGGTCAAAAATTCTTTCATAGTCTTATGAAATTACATGGCTGGTTTCATAGAGAAGGATTTGTGAAAATAGAGGGCTAATTAGTTAGTAGGTTTGTGAAAGAAATATGTTGTAAAGGAAGAGTTGTGGATGATGTAAGGAGCATTGTGAGACGTTCTAGCCTTTATGAGAGTATGAAAGAAGTCTATTGTAGTTGTGAATTCAAATAAGATTGAAATCATGACTTGATTAAACCATGTCATGTGTTTTGACAAGTTATTGGATCTTCAAGCATGAGTAAAGGGATATGGTTTGTTCTAGACGTAGATATGTGTAAGGATAAGGGATGCCTAAGTTTAAATGACCTAGGGGGAGTCCTTCTTAGTGTTCTCAAGGTGAGGTCAAGTAGTTTTTGATGTTCTAGTGTGTTTTATCTTCATAGAATAGAGTATGATAAAAATAAGAGTCTAGTCATGGAGAATGTTTGAGAAGTTAAATATAAGAAGTGGTATGCACAGTGTTAGGGGGAGTTTTATCATCTCATGGAGGTGGTCCTTTCCTATTGTTGGTATTGAAATATTAGTTCAAATTGGTGTATATGAAAGACAAGATTACATAAGATGGAGCATGGAGTTAGGGGAAATTTATAAGCTTTGTGGGTAGCTTGTTAGCTCTAAGGATCAGAGAAGTCCTAGATCAAATGGATGCATGTCAAAGGGGGAGCCATTGGTTCATTTTCCTAAAAGTATAGATCCTTTGTCATTTATGCCAAAAGGGGAGAAAGATTAGAATGGATAATTTTTCAACATAAGAGAAGACATTCAAAATGTGGTTTTACATCAATGACAAATGGGGATATTACTAGGCATGGTCATTGGTGTCTTAAGTTGTCATTAATGTCAAAGAGATAATGCGGTGGTAATGCATCAATGACAAAGTGATAAGATTAAGAGATTGAAGAGATATGTCACATGTATAGTTTTATAAGGACAAATAAGAGGTTGTGAGACATCCATAGATGTCTTGGAATAGATATAGTATGTTTTGTGATCATTTAGTATGATCAAAATGCATCTTCTAGCTTAATATAAGCTAGATTGTCACTGTATGTCATGCATACATGAAAGATATAACAAGTTTGAGATTTTATTTTAGGTACACAAAAATTGAATATTGGTAAAAGGATTACATGGAGATGTTGTCTATAGTTCTAAGAAGGTACACTAAGAATTTGGAATCTTGAAGTGTTGTCTAGCTCAAGTCATAAAGCTTTAAACTTGATCTAGTAGATTGTGATGGGTCAGAGATCATAAAGTTTAACCATGCTGAATATTGAGGTCATCAGTCTAAAATATCCAATGATGAGTGTTTCATCATACATATTGAGATCAATGGTGCATATGAAGTCAACATTTCAAAGGTTACATGTATAGGTGATAAATTTCAGAAGCTCGCTAGTCTAATAGAAGATGAATGGTGAGTGGTGGTTCATATTGACAAAGATCAATAGTACAAGACAAGTCAAAGAGTCAACAATGCATATGAGACTACCAAGTAGCACAAGTACAAGAGAGTATCATTAAATTTACTATTATTTATGTGAGGGTGTTAAATATCATAATATTAAGAGTTATGAGCAATACTTAATGGTGAGTGTTACAAGATAAAGACTAAGATACTCAGTAGAGATCGATGGTGCATATGTGGTTAAGATTTATATAAAGCACAAGATGAGGTCAACATGTTTGAGGTTTAATATTTTTACTATGGAGTACTATGAGTTAAAGTTTGAACTAATTCCAAAGTAGATTGATAGTGGGTTTTGAGTGAGATCAAAGAAAAGCACGAGATGTGTTCTAAGTGACTGAGGTTTAACTATGACCGTTTGGATTTAAATATTTAAATTTAATGAAGTAAAGACTAGTGGTTGGATTTTGAGCCATAAATTTTGATCTATGTAGAATTTAATGTTTGAGTAAAAAGAAAAATTTTAGAGGACTTCAAGGTGCATCTAAAAATATTAATTTTAATGTCTAAATGTTTGTATAGTCAAATTTATTAATCTCCAAAGTTCAATATGTGTTCATTTATGCCCTACAAGTAACTTGAGAAGGGATTTGGGTTATTCTTGATGGTATTTTGATGTTTCAAGATGAGCTATCTATCAAAGAGCGTTTTAAACTCCATGAAGATCATATTTGTAGATTATGAAGGTTTTATCAATCATATTTAGTATGATCAAAGGATTATAAGGTGACTTTGTGTTCATTCATGGTGGTTGTGTGCATAGAATATTGTTCAAGCAAATTGAGATTTAGCAAAAGAGTGGTGTGATAGTTTTTATCACCTAATGTAGACTTATATATTATGTGTCATGGGTACATGTATTTTAAAGTGTTCTTATGTTATTCGTTTGCTCTAATAAGTGTCAAAGAGGTGAATGGGTCTTCATAAGACCTAAAAGGTGACTTAGGCCTTTTTAGAATAGGGTTGTGCCTAATGGTGACCCATGTTATATGCCTTAAGTGTGAAGTCATGTTTTTTAGATAACAAGGAAGGTTTTTATAATTATAATCATGAAGACTCTATCGAATATGAAACTAAATGTGGTGGTTTCTGGGCTTATTGTATAGACTTCTGTAAACTTGAGGAATATGTTTTGAGATAAAAATAAATACTTATATGATCTGAGCAAAGAGAAGGTGTATTTTGTGTGGATGAGTTAAGAGGAATTTTAGAGATAAGACTATGTTTATGAACTTTTTGTTCATGTCTCTATTGTGATTATAGATTTATTATAGGTTTATGGTTTAGGATGAGAAAATAAGCTTAGAGAGATCCAAATGGGTGTTTTGGATGAATTTACTATGTGGATAAGGGTTGAGAGAGTGTTGAGGATTGAAGAGAGGTGTTATAAATTGTGACTCCATATTATTTATATTTAATCAAAAATCTAGATCTATTGATTTCATAGGTGTTGTGTGGGTGCTCAACATCTAGATAAAGTGGGTGCTTGATCAAAATTAAGAGTGGGTGCTTCACTAAAAGGGTCAATTGTAATAATGTTATGGTACAAGTAGTCCATGTGTTTCTAGGATTGAGATTGGGTTTTATTACCCATGAGGGTTTCCCATAGGAACTATGTGTTATATGTTTGATCTTGTGTATGCATTGAATGAATGAGCTCTCTTGTTAATGTTTCTTAATCAATTTGATATATGCTAATTTATTAATAGTCTAAAAGATTTATAATTAAATTGAAATATCTAACATCACTAATTCACCCCCTCTTAGTGATTGTACCTATGACATTGTGTTCAAACAAGATTTACACAAATTCATACAAATCCTTCAAAGAACAACTATCTTTAACTACATTATCTTAAAGATAAATCCAAATTTATGAATATCAGTGATCTTTAAACAAAATTATTGTCACTAACCTTAAGCAAGTGAAGTTCAAAAAGTTTAATAAATATTTGCAACAATTTCACATAAATCTTCAAAGAAAAGCTATCTTTAGATAAATAATCCTAAAGACTAGTCTAAAATCAAGAATATTAGTGATATTTACAAATTTAATCTTAGAAAAACACAAATATGCAAAGGATCAATTGATCTTTGAACAAAATTCACTAAAATCAGCTCAAAATACTTCATATTAACAAATATTTATCTCATGTCCTCCTTCTAGCACCAATTTTGAAGGCCTATTGATCCATGTAAATGTATCATAGGGTTCTCATAGTTTTGAAAACACTTCTCATTTAAAGATTTAAAGAATCTTTTGCATGAGTTACTGGTTGTGATCTTTTTGAGATATATGGTGGAGTAACAACCAAGATATTTGAATATTTTATAAAATGATTATGAAAGTGGTTGTTGGGAGAAACAAGGGTCTTAATTTTTTGTGAAGAATCTAAAATTATTTGAGCTAAATTTAATGAATAATGATTATAACCTAAAGTCTAAATAATCTATCATGAATATTAATAATAAGAATTAAAACTACAGTGATTTGATTTTTAAAAATGAGAAAATAGGTAGGGTAAGGTAGAAAGAGAGATGTTTCTATTTTTTAGTTCAAAAATATAAACAAAGCTTTAATTTCATCAAATAAATTCATATTCAAACCAATATATGGCATGAAATTACAAAATAGTATAGATCCTATCACATGCAAGCAAATGTCTAGGGATATTTCAAAACATGTAGATTGGAGATTAGATTCACTTTAACTATTTACTTAAACAAGAAAATTACATTTTCACATCTTCCAAAAAATAAATGATATTGAAATGAATCTAAAAACTTTAAGTCAACCTAGCATAAAGCTCAAATTAACAACTCTACATTGATACATGCACATCTATAATTCATAAAAGTAGTTCAAATATAAACATCAGAACAAAGGTTTGAGGAAGCAACCATGATAAAAAATAAAAAAACAAAATGACACAATCTTCACATAATTCTCTTGTTTGTATTACTTTCTCCATAATTTACAAAATAAATTTCTCTTAAAAACTTCCTCATTTTTTCAAATGAGAATACCCCTTTTTATAGGTTGAAAGAGCAACCTATGGGCTATGTAAGTTACTCATTATCAAATGGGAATCATATAAGTTCCAAGGAAAAATGCCCTATTACAAATATTCTAATATCAATGGCACTTTTCAAATTTGATTAACCTATAATCCATGTACATTATACATTGCACATGGTTTTAAAAAATAATATATTCTTTTAAAATTATTTACATGGTTTTAATATAAAGGAATATTCTAAGTCAACCCTATTGACTTTGAGTTGCCCCTAAAACTATAGACTTTTGCCTTATTTCCAAAATCTTCATGGATTTATCATATTTTTCATCAATGAATCTAAGATTAATGATTGGCTCTATGAATAACTCCTCTATTTGCCTTGATAGATCTTTGATTTTTTTCATCTACTCTACCCATGGCTTCCTTAATGCTCATCTCATTACCAATCTTTTCATTTGCTAAAAAGATCATGTCTAAGATAGGTTTTTTTTCAACCTCTATGGTGCCCTTGTTTCTACTCTTGACATCCTAGATGAACTTAGTATCTTGTCATGTCCCCTTTTCAGTTGACATGTTCTGAGTTCATGGTTAGCCTATTATACGACCCTTGTAGGCTGATAGGATGGTTAGATGGTCTTGATGGAGATTAGCGTGGCTTTGTTTAGTAGAATTTTTCTAGTTGGCTTTCATTTGGGCTCGATCGGACATATATTGAGGGAGATATTAATATTTGATTGATTTAATCAAATATTAATTATTTGGTCTAATTTTAATTTAGAAACCCTAATTCTAATTTAAGAAAAAAACTAATTAAGGCAAGCACATATTTTTGAGGGTATAAGGGTTTCTCATGGAGGCCATTGTTGATTAGGCATTGATTATTGATTTTGATATTGAAAGAATTCTTCTGTGAAGACTGAGCCAAGGGTTCTAGGATTCCATCTGCATTGGAGAACATTCCATCTTCAGTGTGTGTGATTTAGAGGCTATGAAATATCAACTGATCTATTTCCAAATTGAGAGATAGCTTCATACAGAAGTTATCACAGAGATTTACAAGGTTGAGAGATAACTTCACACAAAAGTTATCATAGTATTTTAGGTATTTCTTTATTTAGTTTTGATCCAATAAGTTATACAGATGTAGATCTTCTGTATTGGAATCATATATTCTTGAGATCAGGTTTTTCAGCTATCAAGGGTTGGAAACAGACAGGTTGTGCTTAATTAGCAGTCGTACTAAGTCCGTACAGGTCCATACAGATCTACTCAGACATCGACCTCGGTAGATAATGATCCCCAGTGACTGACATAAGCTGATCGAAGACCGACGTCGGTAGAGAAGGACCTACAGAGACCGATGTCGGCAATATATTGACCGACGCTGGCGACTGTGTGTTCGACACAGCAAGTCGAGATAGAATTTCCAAATTCAAGCTCAATTGCCATATTTGCAAAAGCCCAAGGTTTTAAGATAGAATATTTCATATTATTTTATTTGTATGACAGAGACTCAATTGTGTAATCGTCTAAAAGAATAAGTGATGAGATCTTTGATTTGCTATTGAGAGATTATATTGTGATTTATTTATTCATATTTGAATTTATTCTGCAAGATTGTATCTTTGTTCAGAACTATTTGTGTTTTTATATTCCCTATTTGAAGGGGATATTACAGTGTTATCAGAGCTAAATCCTGCCATCCTGAGGGTGTGACAATCTTATGCAGCCACAAGAGTTGGGACCACATAGGTATAACACACACAGTAGAGCCCTGCTTGAAGGTACCCAGTTGTTAGAATAGCAGTGGATTATCATGAGTGACAGACATGAGGGTAGCCCACCCAGGGGCCATAGGTATGATGCTGATTAGGACACCATAAAATTCCATCATGCTATGATGACAGGCCAATAACAGATGAATCAGGCAATACAAAGACTCACTACTATGATAGAGAGGATGAACACACCTGATAGATAGAATGGGGACCAAAGGGATGACAAGAGTGCTACGATTAATTAGAGACCACAATAGACCCACCCCAGAATAGCTGATAGACCTACACATCCTACATTTGTTCAAGAACCAAAGGCACTGGCAGAGGAAGAGGCAAGAAATTCCCCATTTGCAGATGTTTACATGGCTTCAAATGATGAGTGGGACTTATTACCTCCTCATGTTCAATAGAGGACATCCTTTCATCATTTTGTTTAGTTGAGGAGAGAGCACTACAGATTAGTTAGACAAGACAGGAGGCCTAGAGTTCAATTCAGTGAGCTGAAGAAGGCTACTAGTAAGCTTTCTTTGACTACTTTTGATGGTAGTGGCAAGATGACAGCTCAAGCTTGGGTTCATAAACTTGACACCTTTTTGGCATTGAGACCAATGTCAGAGATAGAGGCCATAAAATATGCCACTTTACACTTGGATGGAGTAGCACATGATTGGTGGTACCATGGTATGGTAACACTTCAGCATAACCAAGTGACAGAGTACCAGGACTTTTTGGATAGATTGGTTGAGCGGTTTGATAGGAAATATCCAAAGGTTTAATTTTGAGATTTGGCACAATTGAGACAAATAAGTGACTTGGAGTCCTTCATTGGTGAGTTTCAGAGATTGGCAGTCATGGTGCCCAATATTTCTGAGCGTAGATTGGTAGTTCTCTTCATGGAGGGATTGACAGAGCCATTGAGATGGTTGGATCAAAGCCTTTGATCCTCCTTCATTATAGGTATCTATGAAGAAGGCACGTAGTATGGAGATGGCAGCCCCATCCCATAAATTTAACTCCAAAGGTACTTCTTCATCTAGAGACCGTAAGTGCTCCAATGTAGATACAGAGAGACTAGATTTCAACATAGATAAATCAGGTGTAAAGAATGATTCAAAGACCAATCTAGAAGCACCACCTTTGGATCATGAGGAGCTTAACGATCTAGATAGGAAGAAGCTTTGCTTCTACTGCAAAGGTCCATATGATATCCATCACGATTGCCCTTTGAGGCCTAAGGGCAAGACAAATCGTGTGATGTGGGCATATTATGAGGATTCAAATTCAAAGGATTCTGATCAGGAAAATAGTTCTGAGGAAGTAGAGGCTTCAGAGCCTAAGGTAGAGTTAGAGCTTCACATGTAGGAGGCATGCCTATCCAACATTCAATCGGATGAGTCATTCAAACTTCGTGGAGTTTTGGCAGGGCAGAAGGTCATCACCCTTCTTGATACAGGAGCCACACATAATTTCATAAATGCTAGATTTGTGGAGAAGTGTGGACTCACTACCAAAGATTTTGAGGGAATCAGAGTTAAGGTAGCTGATGGTCACACTCTTAGGTGTGAGCATATGATTAGAGACCTCTCATTGTGCCTGAACAACTATGAGTTCAAGGTTGATTATTATGTGGTGAACATGGGGCATATAGACTTAGTCTTGGGTATGAAGTGGCTTCATTCATTTGAGGAAGTTACTCTTCATCTCAAGGACATGGAGGTTCTCTTTGATGTTGATGGGAAGACACATATTCTTAAGGCAATATAGGGTAGTAGCTTCAGATATATGTTTTTTCATCAGATGGAGATGCCTATACCACATGACATGATAGAGGGCGATGACGAGTGCACATTGGCACCAACACAAGAGAGATATGAGGATGAGCTTGGTCTTGAGGTGAGTCAAATTCAGGAGTTAGCACATGTGGTAAGGACTCAGCTTTCTATTACAGTCGGGTCACAGGTTGATGATGATATGACTATTTCTAGCCTTCACAATCCAGTTTTAGATATTATTTAGGTAAGGAGTTTGCTTACTGATTTTCATTTATGGATTGGATGTTGGGGTGCCTATCTTAGTACTAGAGATGATGTGACACCATTATATGAGACTTGGGATGGACATGGCATGGAGTTCATGTTAATTGACAGTGGTGGAGATCATGACTACATTTGGGATCCAGGTGGATTGATTGATCTGTCATTCAGCGATTGCTTGAGGGCAAGCAATTTTGGGAGGGGTGGATTGTCATGTCCCCTTTTCAGTTGACATGTTTTGAGTTCATGGTTAGCCTATTATACGACCCTCATAGGTTGATAGGATGGTTAGAGGGTCTTGATGGAGATTGGTGTAGCTTTGTTTAGTAGAATTTTTCTAGTTGGCTTTCATTTGGGCTCGATCAAACATATATTGAGGGAGATATTAATATTTGATTGATTTAATCAACTATTAATTATTTGGTCTAATTTTAATTTATAAACCCTAATTCTAATTTATGAAAAACCCTAATTAGAGCAAGCATATATTTTTGAGGGTATAAGGGTTTCTCATGGAGGCCATTGTTGATTAGGCATTGATTATTGATTTTGATATTGAAAGAATTCTTCTGTGAAGACTGAGCCAAGGGTTCGAGGATTCCATCTACATTGGAGAACGTTCCATCTTTAGTGTGTGCAATTCAGCGGCTGTGAAATATCAGCTGATCTATTGCCAAATTGAGCGATAGCTTCATACGAAAGTTATCATAGAGATTTACAGGGTTGAGAGATAACTTCACACAAAAGTTATCACAGAATTTCAGGTATTTCTTTATTTAGTTTTGATCCAATAAGTTATACAGATATAGATCTTCTATATTAGAATCATATATTCTTGAGATCAAGTTTTTTAGCTATCAAGGGTTGGAAACAGACAGGTTGTACTTAATTGGCAACCGTACTAACTCCGTACAAGTCTGTACAGATCCGCTCAGACACCAACCTTGGCGGACAACGATCCCTAGTGACCGACATCGGCTGACTGAAGATCAACGTCAGGAGAGAAGGACCTACAGAGACTAACGTTGGCAGTATATCGACCGATGCCGGTGACTGTGTGTTCAACATAGTAGGCCGATGCATAATTTATAGATTCAAGCTCAATTGCTAGATTTGCAAAAGCCCAAGGTTTTAGGACAGAATATTTCATATTATTTTATTTGTATGATAGAGACTCAATTGTGTAATCATCTAAAAGAACAAGTGATGAGATCTTTGATTTGCTATTGAGAGATTATATTGTGATTTATTTATTCATATTTGAATTTATTCTGCAAGATTGTATCTTTGTTTAGAACTATTTGTGTTTTTATATTCCCGATTTGAAGGGGATATTACATATCTCTATGCTGGAGCTCTTTATTAGTTATCAAGCATATTTTATTAGGGATGGTTGGATCCTTGATCAAACCTGCTAATACTTATACCATTTTTCTCTCCAATTATTTGAAATCACATGAGATACCTTCATTTCCTTTTGACCATTTATTTATGTCCCTAATTTTATCCATCAAGATTATCATAGCCATATTTAAGTATGACGGGTTGACCATTTTAAATTAAGGGAACTATTTTTCCATTATTATCTTGATCAATGTCTTTATCTTCCTATTTGAGCCTTGACATAGATTGTCTTTGTTCAAAGCCATGACATGTTGTTTATTTAATATGTTTAACTTGGAACTTATTTCTTTAAAATAACTAAATGTCTTAAATATATAGGCTTTAAATCTATTAACAATGTCTACTGGTATACATAGAATAGATTGTTCTTCTAAGATCTTCTTTTCTTATTTAAAGCCTCTGATTGCAGAATGTAGCCTTTCTCATTGGGATTGAGATATCTCTAGGACATCTTCTTCAAACATTGGGTATTCCCTTGGTCTTTTTTCCCTCTTATGAGTTAAGTGAACCAAAGGCTCAACCTTTTGGTATACAACTTCTTAACCTTCTTCAATGACAACTATCTCAGATACTCTATAGGTTGGTAATTTTTGGATCATATCTAACTCCTACTAAAGACTAGACCATATGTTTGATTGAAGCCTCTACTTGTGACTGGACTATCAATGGAGTTGGAGTAGTAAGCCTCCTTTCTTATTCATGTTTCAAGGTCATTATTCAAGGCTTCAACTCTTATTTAAATGGATTTTTATGGTCCTTACTAGAGCCCATGGGTGACAAGAAGTAGGAATCTTATCCATCCTTGGTTCATATATAAACCATTCAGGTATAGATGATTCATAAATTGGATTCTTTATACTAAATAGGTTGATGTCCTTCAAAGGGGGAATGATATAAATTTTTGTTTTCTTTTCCCTTGATATAATTGCAATCTCAACCTTCCTCTTGAAAGGATTAATGACCACTATTTCCAATGACTTCTCTTTTCTCTTTTCCCTTTTCCTTTTTATCTTCCTCAAAATTTTACTCATTTGTATCTATTTCATAGGTAATGGAGAGAATTCTCAATGCTTATTCAACATATTCTTGTAGATCTAAAGCTATCATGTGAATTTCCTCCTATTGAGGGAAATCTTAATCTACTATTATAAAAGATTCAAGGGATGAGGAGCTTGAAAAAACTTATCTTGGTCTCATTTATTTAGGTATATGCTTTGTTTTTATATTAGCAATATGAAGTCTAGAAGGGCCAACATCTAGTAAATGATATTATCTAGGACCAAGTTACCATCTGTCTTCATCTTTTGATCTCTCTACAATATCTAGTTTGGTGGTAGAATAATGGAGTCTTATAATTTATATTTCCATGATGCCATAATATAGTCTCTTAACTATAAGTAGCTTCTCCTCTTCCTTGGTTCTCTATGGTCCAGAATAAGCTCAAAAAATTATTGTCTCCTTTGTTTAGTAAAGAAGCCATGAACTCTATATATTTGAATACTCTACCCTCTACATTTGATGACAAGTATAACTCAACCATTAGATTCAAAATATGTCCATAGGTTTCCATTTTTATAGTTTTGGTTAAAATTATTTAAATAATTTAGACTATCAAGCTCTCTCTTCTAGTTCAAAAAAATGAATGTAGGTATAATCTATGGCTTTTCATACATCTGAGGGTCTTTAGAGGGTTTAATCTAGATTTAATAGAGGTCAAAACATTTAAATTATTTGATTTGGTAACCCAAATAGTATTTTTATCTTTTATTTATACCTTCACATGTTTGGGTCCACAAAATATTTCAATCTAACATGCCTTCCTATGTGGCATCTCCTTGCCACACTATTTATTTAATTTTAAAAAATGACCATTGTCACTTTAGACACATTTCCTCATCTCATGCCTCTTATAAATTTGATTAAATTTGCTTTGTCAATCTCCTCGAGAGTCTCTTGACATTGAATTTCAACATGGCTATTGATATTTGATTTGGGCTTTCAATATTGTGACACTTGGTAGTCCTATGTGTCTTCTATGTACCTTAGTGACAATATTCATCTAGTTAACTCTATTACACCATGTGGAATGTAATCATACTAAAATGAAATTTGTACAACTTGAGCATGAATTGTGACACCAAAACCATAGGTATCTCCTACTTTCTTACACAACCAACTTATACATGTTTTCACTATTTCCTAGTCATATAAATCCTTCTAAACTCAACCCATGCTATCTCAAACTCCTTTATGAGGCAAAGGTCTATCACCCAGGGTCCATTTACCCCAAGAAAATAGTGCCATAAGTTGGAATATATTGCTAAGACCCAAAGAGTCCACTTTTCAATGCTGTTGTCTAAGTCCATTATAGCTTAAAATGATTAGATTTTCCCAAATCCTTATCTTTTCTCTTATCACCCTAATGAGAGTTCATCTAACCTAGGATCACTATTTTCCCTATAAAATCCAATTCAAAGGTCATTTATAGTGTTGTAAATCATTCAAAATGCACAAGATATAAATACACTAAATCACACTCAAGCAAATCTTCTTATTCTCTACATACAACTAACCACTATTATTTCCAGCCTATCCAAGCTTCTGCACTAGTCATGAGTCATCTCAAGCTTGCCCAAATTTTCATACACTTTCATTGTATACATAGGATTGAAAAATTAAAATTAAAAGTAGGATAATTACATTGTCATTGATCCCTGTTTGAAGTATTGGTATGTAGGCAGAGTGCCCACACACAGGGTGTGATCACATGTTCAATGCATATTATACACTAACCCCTTTTTTTAGTTGGATTGGAGATCACATATGAATCATGAAGAGTAATAAGGATGATTTAAGACAAAATAAATTTCACATAGAGATTAAAAAATAACTAGGACTTGATATTTTAGGCATATGATCTCTTGGAGTAGATGAATAGAACCCAAAAAGCATAGACACTAAGGACTACAATGCCAAAAATTAGACTATAGCATTGGAACTCTAGGTGTCCAATTTTTGGTGCCCCTATACAAGAATAAAATATACTTTTAGATCCTATTTTTAATATTCTACCCAACTAGATCATTATTTTTTAGCCTCTGTCTCCTCCATCTCAGCCCAATATTAGCTAAGTTTTACTCTATCCCTTTGTTATTTTTAGAAATCAATTTAGCACATCAAAATTCAATAAATTAGTAAGTTAATTAAGGAAAATTTTATTTACTAATTTTCCCCTTAATACAAACCCCTTTACTATTTAGTAAATTAAACTTATATTTTCCCAAATTTAGTACAACATTTGGTGAACCCAACTTACTTCAAATTTTCACACAAAAACCTTAGAAATCCTATGGCTAATTATTATTAGTTTTGAAATATTTTCCTAATTTTTATTTTATTTAAAACTTATAAAACTACAAATTAATTGAAATATTTTCAATAATTAACTAAAACCCTAGTTTGCACATATTAGGTCTTATTTGCATACAAACACTTTCAAACCACTAGGAAAAATATATTGCTAATTTTAGAAATATTTTCAGATTTTTCATAAATTTATCAAGCTCAATTCTACAAATTTATAGAATTTTTAAAAAAATATTACATTAATTTTGAAATTAAATAATTTGAAATACCTAGTTGCATCAACTAAATCCTAGTAATTTTCAAGAAATATTCCACTTATTTTTTGCACATTTTGATTGAGTATTAAAATTAGAAATCACATCAAATTTCAAAAATTCATAGTAATTCCATAAAAATTATTTGTCTCAAAACCCTAGTTGTAGCTACTTGATCCCATACAAGCAAGTAATTTCTCATAATTTTCTAAATTTTATCATGCATACTTATCTTAAAAAATCAATTTCAAATTCAAAAATTCACAATATTTTGCAAATAATATTTCTAAAAAATCACTAGTTTCATATACTAATCCCTACTTTGCATCTTGAGCTATCACCTTACATACTTGGAGTTTGATATCTTTTTTATGCATATTCTAGTTCATTGTTTAGATTATTTTTAATAATCTACTCTATTATTTTATAATTTTTTTTCCTTATGCCATCTAAACTCCTTGCATCTCTTCCTTTGAGATGGAGTGAAAGACTTAGTGTAAACCCTCCTAAATTTAACTAGATTCCTGTAACCCATTCCTATAACATGGATAAGAAATCAACTCAGGTCCCTTTTCTAGATCCTACACATCTAGACTACACTAATTTCAATGAACATGATTTTTAGAATGAGCAATATGAGAATAATAATGATGAAACACATATTGATGCTCATGTTCTATCACATTGGACTACAAATCCACTTTCATCCATTGTTGACAATGATGTTTTACTCAACAAAGATTTGATTTTACAAAATTATAGAGAAAGACTCAAGGAATAGACCCATGATCATGCTAACATATTGAAATATATAATGGAAGTGAATAAGGCCAAATAAGTGGAGTCTTCTCAAACTATAGAGCCACCAGTTTCACATGACACTATAGGGGCAACTATGTCACAATAACCCCCTATAGCAGCCCAACCTTCCTCTATGCCACCAAGTATAAATAGTTCATCCCTATGTCTTGATGTGGTAGACCTTATGCAATAGATTTTATCTCTTCAATCCAAGGTGTAAAATCTTGAGCAAGGTACCACTAGATCAACATAGGAATTGGACTCCTTCACTCTATTACATACACCTTTTACATGACATATAGTTACTACACCCTTGCTACTTGTATTTGTACAACCTAAGATCACTCATTATGATGCCAAGGGTGATCCATAGACATATTTGAGATATTTTCACATAACATGTTTGGATTATGTATCAAATTACTAGCTATTAACTAAATTATTTCTAAGGAGCCTCAAGGATTATGCATTACAATGGTTTTACAGTCTACTGAATCAATTGGTTAATGTATTCAATACTCTTGCTAACATGTTCCTAACACACTTTAGTATCAATATCGATGATAAGGTTTCATATGCCCAAATTGTACAACAAAAATAAAAATTAAATGAGCCTCTCACCAAGTATGTTCTCAGATATAAGACCATCTTGGCTAAGATGACTATCCCTATGGTAGATCATGAGTTATAAAACCTCTTAAAATAGAGTCTTCCACTAATTTTTCATGAGACAATCATGTTCAAACATTTCTCTTATTTCACTAAATTATGTCAGACTTTAAAATAAAGATAAATCAAACTAATTTTAGTGGGAAAACTTAAGTACATAAGTGCACCAAATGCAACTAATAAGAGTAACATCAAAGCCCCATATAAGGTCAAATTCAATGATAGTAAAGGACCAACACAAAAAATCGTTAATATGGCTTCAAAGCCCTTATAGAGAGTCACTTTATCAACACCTCCTTGGTGAGCTTTTACAAATCTATCAGTTCTTCCAGTGAGAGTTCTACAACAATTATTAGATTGTAACATCATATCTCTTCCTCCAATTAGAAAAATTGATCTCGAAAAGCATCTTCCATGGGGATATGACCAAAATGCATTTTGTGATTATAATAGGGCACTAGACCATACTATCAATAGATGCATTAGTATCAATCATAAGATATAGGATCTAATTGATGGCAATAAAATTGATCTGGGCACTTCAAGTAAGCCTCCTTTTGCCAAACCAACATAGGATAAGTCACTCACAATTTTTTTAGATCCATTTCCATAGCATGGTAAGTCAAAGGCATAGGACACATCAGGTGTACATCATGAATATAAGGCACATCCTCCACTAGTTACATATATGTCACTCACAACTGATTCACATCTATTGAGCCACAAGATTCGTACTTTTCATTCTAGCATTTTAGTTTGGCCTTCCATCTCCTTTTATAAGTAGGAGATTATTGAGGATGACATAGATTAAAATGTGCTCTTCATTAGAGATTTTATTCATGGTTATCCCATTCACAATGTTCCAATTGATAATGGATCTAACATTAACATGTGTACTATGACACTACTACATCACTTGGGTTATATAGAGTAGGATATTACTCCAACAAATATAGTTATTAGTGGTTTTAATAGACATAGTCAGACTACATTGGGTGAGATACTCATTCTTATATAGGATGGTCCTACACACATTACCACCTCATTTATTATAGTTCTTAGTGCATGAGTTTTTGATATGTTACTTGGCAAACCTTTGATATAAAAACTTTTAGTAGCTCCATCTATAGTACGTTGATGCATAAAATTATTTAATGATAATTAGGTTATCACAATTACTAGAGTTTTATGTGAGTTGTCACTTCTAGTTTTAGATCTAGTTTCAATTCCAGAGCTAGTTTTAATTTCACTACTTGTTCTAGCTCTACCACCAATTTTTTCTCCAATTTAGCATTAGACATAGATACAATATCCATTACTAGTATAGAGGGTTTATACACCTCCATAGCTTCAAGATTCTAGACAACTTCTAGTTATAGTATTCACACCCAAAGAATTTTTATTGAGATCTCATGCATCTATACGTAGAACACATGCTCAATTAGTTTCTCTTACTTTCAGATGGGTCCCTAAGAGCCCTATAACTACATCCACTTTTAAAAATTATATAGGGTACCCATAGTTGGTTTATACTTTAGATATTTTAGATAATTTATAACATATATATCTTTTAGATCCATAGTCTTAACATTTCCATCATGCTTCATGATCATGCATGATTCCACTCTTCGATATAAGACACCATGACAGGGAGTCTCATCTATTAGTATCATTTTTTTCTAGCATTGATTGGACATATTATCTCCTACTTGATTGTACCTAGTTTCCTCTACATGATTGGACATAGCTCAAATGTTTCAAAATACAAAATCAAAACAATATTTCAAAAATACAAAAACATGTCAATTATATGCATCATCTATGTTTTACATTGTTAACCATTATGATAGACTTACATTATGCTATTATATGATATTGTTTGTCATTTTATCTATATTACCAAGCTTTACTTGATCTTATTTGAGTGTGTATAGTGCATTCAGATCCTTGATTGATTTACTCCACCCGTCGAGGAGGCATCTTACTTCTACATTCTAGCTATATATTAATACATATAACCACTAAGGGTGTAGTCTACATGACCACACCATCCAAGTTATGTCATTCTGACACTATACACTCTAAACATATTTTTTTAGTATGTTCCTCACTTTCTTATATAGATATCACATTGAAATCCATTAGCATATATCACACTTTTGTATTTCATAGCATTTACATTACTCTTGTATCACATATCTTGTATACTCTTGCTTCTTGCTTTTCATATTTAGATGCATGTTTATATTTCAAATACTTTGAATACTTCCATTATTTTCTTTGATTAAGCTAGATGTGTTTGCATTTTCTAGGTCTTGTTTGCTTCCTACTTGCATTTTAGGCTATTTTCCAATGTCCTTTGTTCCTGTCTATATGTGTATGCCTTTGGACACTTGACAATGTTCTTTGTGTGTGACTTTCATGTGCTTATGGCCCTTGTGCCAATATTTAATTATTCCCATTATGTGTTTATGTGGAATTTGAACATGCCTTGTGCGCTTATTTGGCCCATAATATATTGAGAGGTGGGGGGGGGGGGCTGAATCAGTATATTCTATATCTTATAAAACTTTTCATTTATCAAATTTCACTTAATCAAACATTCAAGATATGCAATAAAACTCAAACAATAAACATCACACAAGATAGAGAGAGACACCCGATATAACGTGGAAACCCAATGTGGAAAAAACCACGAAAAACAATCTTAAGTATAATCGTGAGAAACAACCCACATGGGCACCATACCCCTTTGCCGAGTACCAACCCAGCTACAATTCGTGAGCACCAACCCACAGGAGCTTCAAACCCCTTTGCTAAGCACACATTTACAAATGGCTTCTCAAGTATTTATTTATAACTTTCCAAATGACCTTTGGCCTTCCCCCTTTGTGACCCTTCAATCCTCATGGAAAATGGTGCCAATCTTGGATGACCCTTCCTATTCAAACCTTTGAAAAGTCATGTGGTGACCCTTCATGACCAAAAACGTCCTTCCCACTTTTGTCCTTATCTTTGGTGACTCTTCATATTCCTCAAAGTGTCCCTTCATGATAAATTGCACCCTTACTCTTTTGTCTTCACTTGGTGACTCTTGGTATTCCCCAAGATGACTCTTCATGGGAAAATGTGTCCCATCCTTCTTTTGTCTTTACCCCATGGCTCTTCGACTTTTCCATGGGTCCTTCTTTTATCTCATATGCAACCAAAAATATATTCTTTAATATTAAATAAATATTAACTCAGATTAGCAAAGATAAACAATATTAAATGCAATGGGGCCTTTATCACCAATAATGTTAAACCTTTGACATCAATGACAATATTTCCAATAATCTCCCCCTTTGTCATTAATGGCAACCTCAATCTTGAAACTGCCACATTCTGTCACCTGCACATACCATCATCTAAAAACATACAATAACTCCCCCTTATTTTAGCAACCTGTACCTATTCCCTGTACCTATTTTCTACACCTATACCTGTACCTATTATTCTCCCCCTTTGACATCAATGGTAAAGGGCCTACTTGGAGCTAACACTTAGCTCCCCCTCACTTGATGCTAAACATCAATGGCAGGAAGTAATAGATACTACTCCCAACTCCTCTTGCTGATCTTTGAATGTATCCTTTGATCATGCCTTTGAGAAGATATCTGACAATACATACACATTGTTCCCTATCCTTTGAGCATCTGTAATCAACTCATTTGAATCTTTTATTCTAATCTCAAAACCTTTTACATGAAACTTTAAGGTGTATCCTTGATCACATATTTGACTTATACTCACTAGATTATGCAAAACATCTACTATCAACGAACCATGGCTGATCTTCATTTCTTACATGCAAAGTTGTTTGTATCAACATAGAATATTCAGGTTGTTTCTTTTACCATGAACATGTCTGAACCTTCTTCTCGATGAATGGAGCTTTGAAACTCTGATCCTCCTTGATTGAATCTACATGAGTATCCTTTTCTTTCTTTCTAAAACTATTATCTCTTTTTCAACATTCTAATTTCTTGTGACCATAATCATTTAAAACACTTTAAAACACTACATATGCAAGAATCATAATACTAATGCAAAATTTTCTTTAAAAAATATATTCCCTCAAAAGATATACAAATTAATCTGCCAACTCACCTTCTTGTCATGCACCATAGCCAAGACCCAATAGCATCCACCATGCTTCAATTTTTTAAAAAGTGTCTCCTTGAAGCCTAGAAAAGATACCCCCACACAAAAGGGTCTTAGAAACAAATCTTAGGAGATTCCCGCATCTCCTCTATTTCTTCCTTGATCTTCTTGTGTTTTTCTTTTATAATCTATTTAATCTTGTCCAACCTTTTTAACTTACTAACCTTATTACTTATGATGTTATTCATCTTCTCAACTTTTGCAACTATCTTATCTTGACAAAGATCATGCTCAAATGTAACAAGAGATTCTACACAATCCTTCCTTTCTGATTCTTTATCTACTATAACAAGTAATTTATTTTCACTCTTAATCTCAACCTGATCAACCTTTACTATTTTAGGTCTCCAAACCTAAATTTGTCTTTTCTCATATTTTTTAGGGTCTCTATATCATTTGACATACCTTGAATATCTCTTTAATTTATTTTGACATAAACTAGTAGTATGGCCAACCTCATGACAACAAAAGTAAATAATATTTCTCATACCTTTTTCTTGAATGTGACTAAGATCTCCATTTGATTGATTACTTCTCTTCATACAGTCTCTTGCCCTATGACCAACATGATGACAAATAAAACAACAACCATGAAAAGAATTTGAAAACTTGAAAGCATTGGGCTGCCTAATTGGCTTCTTTGATTTGCCTTCAAAACTTGCATCCTTCTTTCCTTGGACTAATATTTCATGATCTTTCTCAACCTTGATTATAAGCTTCTCATGATTATCCTTTAAAGAACCTAACTCAAACTTCAACTAATTACACTCTTCTTCCTTTGATGTTAAAATTGAATTTGTAACCTCTAACTGACTCTTAAGTTCCTAAATAAATATCTTATTCTCTTTTACTTCTATAACCAACTTAGAATCCAAGATACACACCTTTTCCTTAAGAGCCTCAACCACATATTTCAATTCTTGATTCTCCTTCTTTAGCTGCTTGTCCATCTTATGCTTTTATTTGATCTACCTTCAAGCTATTAAACCCTTTTTGAAGGAACCTGCTCTGATACCAATCGTTGAGCATGGAATATACTGAGAGGGGGGTGAATCAGTGTATTATATATCTTATAAAACATTCCATTTATCAAATTTCACTTAATCAAACTTTCAAGATATGCAATAAAACTCAAATAATAATCATCACACAAGAAAGAGAGAGACACCAGATATAACATGGAAACCCAATGTGGGAAAAACCATGGAGAACAATCTCAAGTATATACATGAGAACAAACCCACAGGAGCACCATACCCCTTTGTTGAGTACCAACCTCAGCTACAATTCGTGAGGACCAACCCATAGGAGCTTGAAACCCTTTTTTCAAGCACCAACCCAACTATCATTCGTGAGCACCAACCCACATGAGCATCAAACACTTTGTGTATCAACACACACCTATCTCTCAATGTTGCTATATCAACAAATCATAGTTCAATACAACATCTCTTTCCTCTCTCTCACCTTTGCTCTTCTAAGCTAGATATAAAAAATACAAATCATATTCAACTCTCAAATTTGCTCTTCTCAGCTAGATAATACAATATCAAATTAACATCACACTTCCACATTTACAAATGGCTTCTCAAGCCTTTATTTATGGAAGTGTGATGTTAATTTGATAATGGCCTAGTTTTTAGTTTACATTCAACTATCCATGCCAACATTTTCATATCACAACACATTTAGGGGATCCATGAGCCATATCATATGATATAAATCTATAAATTTTTTTTGTCATTTAAGTTCACATTATCAGGTAGTGATGGAGTTAAAGGACTAGCTATCCTTTGCATTGTTGAGCCATCTATTTAGAGGGATTAGACACATGGTCCAGCAATTGATTAGGACATGCATGATTCATTAAATTCACATAGTTGTCAATGATGGAGCCAAAATGACTACCTTTGCTTTCTTGAGCAAAATTATAGGGGATTGAGTACTTGACTCATTCATCGATATAACTCTTGGTTTAACATACTTCTAGCATCACCCAACATAAACCAACATCATAATAAGTTTTATATTGGTTCACATACCTGGTAAGGTGTATTCATTCATTTCTCTTCCTTCCTCTCTCTTTACCTAGATTTGTAAGTTCTTAATTTAGATATAGAATATCTAGTAAGAATTGATCTACTTTTACTTTCCTTTTTGTATACTTACAAAGTATAACGTGCTCTTATTATGCACAACCCAACATCACACAACTTCTTGGGCTTAGCCACACATGTAAGTTCAAGTACACTTCTCTTTTTCTCCTTTATCATAGTATTTACATTTTTTACATACGTAGAATAAAGGATGGGAAAATGTAGTCACACTAAAATGCAATTTGTATAACTTGAGCATGACTTGTGACACCTAAACCATAGGTCTAACCCACTCACTTATATAGCCCACTTAGGCATGTTTTCACTATTTTCCAATCATCTAAAGCATTCTAGACTCAACCTTACTAACCTAGACTCCTCTTCTAAGAATATACCTATCCCCCATGGTCCCTTTCCTCTCAAAAAATAGTTTGATAAGTTGGACTATAAAACTAGGACCCAGGGTGTCCACTTTCTGGTGTTATTGTCCAAGTCCATTGTAACCTTAAATGATTAGATTTTCCTAAATTATTATCTTTTCCATGGTCAACCTAATGCGAGTTCATATAATCCAAGATCACTAGTTTCCCTATAAAAATCCCATTCAAAGGTCATTTAGAAAGGCTGGAAATCACTCAAAAGGCATAAGATAGAAATAAACTAAAACACACTCAAGCAAATCTTATTATTCTCTACATACAACCAACTACTATTTTTTTTTAGCCTATCCAAGCTCCTGCACTAGTCATGAGTCATATCAAGCTTACCAAAATTTGTATACACTTTCATTACATACACAAGATTGCATATTACACATTAAAATTAGGAGAACTACATTGGTATTGATCCCTCTTTAGAGTATTAGTATGTAGGTAGCATGCCCACACATGGGTTGTGATCACACGTTCAGTGTATAATACACACTAACCCTTTTTTCCTATTGGATTGGAGGTCACCTATCAAGTATGAGGATAAACTAAGATCCTTAAAGACAAAATTAATTACACACAAAGCTTCATAAACAACTAGGACTCAATATTTAAATCATAAGATCTCATAGAGTAGGTGAATATAACCTAGAAATCTTAGACACTAAGGATTATAACAACCAAACATAGACTATAACACTGGACCTCTATATGTCCCATTTTTGGTGCTCCTATCTAGGTATAAAAAATACTTTTGGATCTTGTTTTTGATAGTCTACCCAGCTAGATCAGTAATTTATAACCTCTATCTCCTCTGTCTCAGCTTCGAAACAACTAAGTTTTACTATTTATCCCTTTGTTTTGTATTTTTAGAAATCAATTAAGCAATTATAGATTCAATAAATTAGTATTTTAATTAAGGAAAATTTTCTTTATTGATTTTTTCATTAATCTAGACCCCTTTACTATTTATGAAATTAAATATATCATTTCTAAAATTTAGTAAAACATGGCATCATCTTGTGCAACCTGGGCTTATTTACCAGTTGACTCAATTCATACTATCAATATCCATCTATAAGGTTAAAAGAGTGTCATAGATCTTCGATTTACATGATCAAATTAATGTTATTGATCTATTAAACAAATGATCAAATGTGGTGCATTGATATACTACCAATTCACCATAATTATGACACTTTTTACCATCACATTCGATCCCCAAATCCTTTGACATATTGATTTTGTGTTAATCATTAGATCTTCATTCTCATTATTGAATGCATTACATAGATCTATCTTGACTTATTGACTTCAATCTTTAATTAATATTATCGATCAAAATTTGTATGTAAGAATATGCACCATCGATATTTGATCTAGGGGATTTTAAATTATTCACTTTGGGTGATCACCCACATGTTTTTAATTCTTGATCTGATCAAGTGAGGTTTCAGCACTTGGAAGATTTGCATTCAATTTATACCTATGAATAGTAAAATTATATAATAAGTGCTTGGGAGATATAAAGACTTAGCATAAATTTTTTACTAAAGTTTTAATGAATTAATAAACTCGATCAAAACATACACTAAAATTAAACTAAGGTTAATATTAAATAAAGTGACCCATCAAAAATATGAATCAATTTTTATAAGAATTTAGGCTAAAGTAATTTAGACTAAGGTTTTTAACATTATTTAAACTTGGATTCAATTAATCAATTAAGGACCAAATGTTAACATAATGAATCGAATGGGACAATATTAGTTAACCAACAAAGGGTGAAATTATCATTAAAGCATAAACTCATGAATATTTATTTATTTTAATCAAGGTATATTGATCTTGAAAGATGGAAACATATGTGCCAAATGTTAGCAATATTAGATAAGATCAAATAAAGATTAAGTGCTAGCATGTTACTATAATCTAAATCAACAAATGATATTCAATAATACACTTTGATCAAGTTGAATGCCTGATTCATAGAATAATTTGCAAAATTTGAACAAGGGTCCTCATTTTTTAGAAATGGGAGATGTTGACCTCAATAGACAAGACATAAAAGAAACAATCAAGGGATTAGGGTCAAGCCTCTAACTCAAAAAAATTGATTACCATTTTATCCCATATCACTACATCAACACCAACAAAATCAAAGGCCCCAAGATCTTATAAATATTCCATCCCTTATCCTTAAAATTAGTAAGGATACTACTAGCTGTCTAATTACTATAAAAAGTGGAAAAATAATAGTTCTTGGAGCACCCACAGAATATACACTTGCGTCGTATTCTCAAAAATTCACCATACCTAAGAAATATTCAAATCCTATTGACAACACATATGATATTATTTAGTAGCTCGAGAAGACCCCAACGTAAATGTCCCTTACATATCTTCTCAAAACTTCTTCTTTACATCAAGATATATTAAATCAAGTATCACATGAATTAAAAGTTACTAGGGATATTGAAATGAATTGGTTTCACTCTGAGGTGGGTCACCTATCTTCATCACAAGAGATCACATTCAACGCCCATGAGATGCCACTAATAGGCTCTTACCATAATTATCCCTTATTTACTTAAAATTCCATTTCAAACCACAAAATCCCATAGGTTCTTATATACAGAGGATCCACCCTAAATTTGTGTAGTATTGATTTTATTAAGAAGTTGGGGTATTCATAATCTTCATTAGGGCCTACTCTAATAATTATAAAGGCTTATGATGATAATGAAAATCAATCAAATGAAACAATGTATCTTCACATAGTTATGGGGCATATAGTAAACCAAAAAGTAATACATTTAGTGGATGTATATCTCCCTTATAATATCATTTTAGGATTCCCTTAGATTCATGAGAGGAGAGGGGTACCCTCTATGCTTCATCAATGATTCAAAATACCACATTTAGGCATGGAGGTCACCATCTCGAGTGAAATAAAACATTTTTGTATCTATTGAATGGAATAATAAACTCATGATCTTTATTTTTCCATAGCTCATCTTATAATCCAAAAGATATGAAATATCTACACCCTGATAGTTTGTCACCTGCCTCATCTAAATCACCAAAAATCACACACCTAGAAACTATCTCCAAGTGGTGTGGGGAATATGAGTATAAAACTCTTTCTAGAGGAGACCCTCCACTATCCCCATGTAGTTATGGCTCCCCAACTATGAGGAAATATAAACCTATTATTTATCAATTCAAGTTGACTGCCTTCACTACCACATGAATGTTAGCAGAAGAATGTTTTAAGGAGCCTGACAATTCTTAGATTATTCATAAATATGAATACCTAAATTTTAAAAATAAAAAATATACCCAAATATATAAAATTCTTCAATATATGAATCATAAGGGTAGAAGACTAGGTTGAGAGGAATAAGGAAGGATACAACCTATTTGTGTTTAGGAACATCTAAGATGACTCAGCCTAGGGTACAAACCACTAGGCACTAAACTCAACTATCACTATAAATACTTCTTATATTCCTAAAGATTCTACTACTAAAAAATAAGTTAATATAGGTTTTGATTATATCCTATATGAAGACCTAACTACCATAAACCTAGTTTATGACACTACCATTTCCACTATCAACACCTCTCTCTATTAACCTAAACAAATATACTGGTATTAGAGGAAAGTTCCATCCTTTGATATAGTTTAAAGTGATGAGGCTATTATTTAATACTCAAGAGCTTGAATTTTCATGCCATTAGGGGATCACAACAGGGGATTTATTATTAATTTAAATTACTCTAGTTATTTTTGAGACCAACATGGGTCATTAAACCAAGTAGAAGAGGAAGAATATGATAAAGTTTGTCCCTCTATAGATATAGAAGAAATCAAAACAAAACCTAACAAACAATATCTTTATAAAGAGATAGGCTCAGATCTCCGAGATGAGTTTGCTTTAGGATAAGATCTACCACCACCCCTAGCATATATTCAAGATCATTCAAATTCCCTAATTGACTAACTCATAGAAATTTATATTATAAATAAGTAAAATAATTAAATAATAAAATTGGAGGTAATTATCACCTTTGAGGAACCTCAAATTTGTATTAAGCTTCTTAAAGAGTTTATATACATAGTCATATGGAGCTACTCTGACATGCTTAGATTAGATCCCATTTTGGTGGTCAATCACCTAGTAGTGCATCAAAATGATAATGTAATTAAATAAAAGTTCCAAAATATCCAAGCCAATATGTTATTATTAGTTATGGAAGAGTTAAAAAATTTCTTGGAAGTGAGATTCATTCAACCAATAGATTATTTCAAATGGATCTCTAATATCATTCCCATCATAAAACCACAAGGAGGGATACATATTTTTACTAACTTTAGAGATATAAACAAGGCATGTCCAAAAGATTACTTTCATTTAACAAATATTGACATGACTATGGAATACATAACATGATAATGAATGATCTCGGTCATGCATTTATTTTCTAGATATTATCAAATTAAAATTCCTCTACAACATTAGCATCAATATACATTCACTACTCAATGGGGAACTTTCTACTATCAAGTGATGCCCTTTGGAATAAAAATGCTAGATAAACATACCAAAGGGCCATGATAGTCGTTTTCCATGACATGATGCATGCAACTATGAAATAGTATGTGGATGACATATTAGGAAAGTAAAAAATAAGAGAAAAACATACAAATATCCTTAGATAGATCTTTGAGAGGCTCAAGAAATATAAATTCAAATTAAACCCTATGAAATGTGTGTTTGGGGTTAATTTAGGAATTTTTTTGGGGTTTATAGTATCCCATAAAGGTATTGAGGTATATCCTTCTAACATATAATCCATTATTTAAATGCCTTCACCTAAAAAATTGAAGCAACTATAGAGTCTTTAAGGAAAACTACATGCCATTTATCAAAGCATTTCTCAATTAGGAGATAAATTCCATCCATTTAATCATCTATTAAATAAAGGAGATAATTAAACATGAATATATAATTTAAAAAGGCATTTGATAACTTAAATTTAGTAGCTTTTGAAGCCTCAAGTGTTCTCACCATGAATATCGAAAAGGCCATTGCTTTTGTATATATCTATTATGCCATGTGTTATAGGGGCTCTTTTAACTCAACATAATGTCAAAGGAAAGGAATGATCTATATATTAACTAATAATATCACTCATATTATATGAGCTAAATTATACTCCTATAGGTAAATCATACTTGGTTGTGGCCTTTGCATCATAAAACTTTAGACATTATATGTTAAATAACCAAGTCAATCTAATTACAAAAATTGAATTGCTTAAATACATGTCATCCAAGTCTACCTTAATAGGAAGAATGGATAAATGTATTATTGTGATAAGTGAATTTGACACTAATTATGTAAATCAAAAATCCATAAAGGGGTAAATTATCATGGATCAACTAGTAGCAACACCCTTAGTAGATATGAAACCATTAACAACACCCTTCCTCGATGAGTCTATATTAACAACTGAAGAATCACCAAGATGGAAATTATATTTTAATGTATCCTTTACCATGCATTGGTTAGGATGGGAAACAATTTTGGTAACACCATAATGAGACCTAATCCATAAACATTTTCAAATATATTTCCCATGCATCAATAACTTCACTAAATATGAAGCATTGATTGATGGGTTACAACTTACCACCAAATATAATATTCAACATATTTATGTCCTAATGGATTCATAGTTGATTATAAAAAAAATTGAATATTTACAAACTAAGATGAGAATTTGCTTCTCTACAAGAAAATAGTTGATCAACTAAAGCAAAACTTTCAGTTTATAACTTTTGAGACAGGTCCAAGAGGAAGTAATAAAGCTAAATATGTAATGGCCACTATTATATATTTAATATATATCCTACAATATTTCCTTAAAGGAAATTTTATGGTTGAAAAATTATTATTACCTACACATCAAACATTGGCTCATTATCAAATTTTTGCAATCCCTTATCCAAGTAAACCATGGTACTATGACATTTGTGCCTACCTTCACAACAATAACCTTCCACCAAACCTCAATCATCATTAATACAAAACATTCATCCAACGTGTATCCTATTAAACCATCCTCAGTAGCATGCTCTATTAATGAGGCTATGGCATGACTCTATTAAGATACCTGATTTTAGAATAGGTCCTTATTGTAATCAAGGAGGTTCATGATGGTATTTTTGGAGTCCATGTCACTGGAATGGCCCTAACTAGGAAGTTATTATGGACTCAAAATTATTAACCAATAATGGATCATGATACTTTTTAGTATGTGTGAAAGTGTGTATCCTATTTGAAACATGATAATCTCATACATGACATAGCTGAAGATCTTAAATCTATAATGAGCCCATGGACTTTTTCAATATGTGGATTAGAACTTATTATAAATATTAATCGTACATCAATATATGGACACAATTTCTATATTACATCCATAAAGTATTTTAATAAATGGGTGGAAGCTTGTTTCTCATATACACCATATGGATTTATATATCTAAGTTAATTTTGAATGAAATCATTGGCTATTTTGTAATTCCATCCAAAATCTTATCAAATAATGATAAATATTTTAAGAATCATGAAGTGGAAGAATTATGTAATAGATATCATATTAAGTAACATTTATACACATCCTACTACCCCCAAGGCAATGAACAAGTAGAAACAACAAACATAATGCTTATAAAAATTCTCAAAAAATTATCAATAATGTTAAAATAAATTAACATCTATAGTTATATCCTACACTTTAGTCATATAAAAACATCTGAATTCTAAATAGGACCACTCCATACTCTATGGTATATGGAATGGAAATAATCTTTCTAGCTGAATTTTAACTCCCCTCATTATAAATATATTTGTGTGGCATGATAACAAACAATTAGTATATAAATGAGTAGTTATTAGAACTATAATTTTTGTATGAGAAGTGTTAGAATTCCCTTGATTTCCATTGAGGATATTAAAATAAGTTCAAAGGCCAATATCATAAGAAAATGTAGTCTCAAGAATTTGAAATTTGTGACCTAGTCCTTTAGGAAAATCATAAAAACACCAATGGTGAATGTAAAAAGAAAGGGAAATTTGAAGAAAATTAGCTTGGTCCTTATGTTATTATCAATAAATTTTAATATGTGCCATATAAATTGGCCACTCTAGATGAGATGAACTTGACTAGACAATGAGTATTATGCATCTTATATGGTTTTATACCTAGAAAACCTAATAAAAATGATCCTCTATTAGTAAGATCCCATAAATGGGGGTACTTCTATCCATCATTAATTTGCTTCAAGTCATTCTTACATTTTTCACATCCCATCTTGTCCACTCACCTACCATATGACACTAATCCTAATGGTGGTTATAAGATAAATGCTTTCTAAATATGGAGGCATGTGTCTCAAAATGGGGAAAAATGATACCAAAAGTGCATGGGGGATGATTTTTGAAGAGTTATCTGAACCATCTACTCCACTCCAAAATCAACATCCAAATCCAAATAAAAATTGATTCTCCCAAACATCTCTTCTCCCTATTAGCTTCAATCGCACTAAAATTTACTAATCCCTATTAATTATCCTAAGGATACACCCACATATACCTATTAATTTCATTATTAAATAAGGGTCATTAAATATTCCTCCTCTAGGATATGTGTTACAACCCCTCAAGTTATATTCAAAAAATGTAGTAACTTTATTACATTCATATAACAAAATTAATCAATACAACATATCTAAATCATAACTAACAAAAATAGTACCTATAATTCAAATAGTACATACAATATAAATCTTATATAACTACAAATAAATTAAACATCATGGACATAACTACAACAAGTCCTAACAATAAAGTAGTTGTTTTTCAAATATTAAAATAAATAATACAATTAAAATTCATTGAAGCATACAAGCTAATACAATAAACAAATACCAAGCTCTTTGGAGCTTGAGTCAAACCAACTTACATATTGCTAATAATATCAATTGTCATCTCTAGGTAGTACTAAGTGGGGAGGGAGAGCATCAACCAAGTGATCTTACCCGCACCAACTATAGATCAATGATCCTACGTATAATCTCCTATTAGGAAAATGGCCCTCCCTTCATGGGATAGGTAGATATATCAGTGTGACAATCTAGTGAGACATGCTAGTAACCCTGTTAGCTATAAGATTTCTAAAAACCATACAATGTACCATAAATCTATTCTAACATGATATCACACAACATGCAAATCAAACATATAAAATGACAATCGTATATTTAACATTACATTGGCCAAATTTTTCAAATAACATACGATCATTTAGATCAATCAATTTCATAACACACGACTTGATCAGATTATACAACATTATTGGTGCTACATATTGACCATTTTTGGCCCACATAGATAGTTTTCCCTATATAGTCATGTAGCAAGGTTCCTATTGAGTAAGTAATTGAATTGTTGAGTTGTATAAAGTTATGGATGGAATGAGTGGACCATTGATGGAGCAAAGATTTTCAAATAGTTTTAAGTTTATTTAAAGTGTATTTTGTCAATTTATAAGTGATAGCTCTATAGATAAAATTAAAGGGTCTAAATAAGTTTTCATAGTGTTTCAAGTCTTCAAATATCGATCAATATTTCAAGAGCAAGTTTAGAAGAGCCTACAAGATTTCAAAAACCTAAGTGCAAAACCTTTATTTTGGCTAAGTCCTTACATGGGAAATATTTTAGGATTTTATTTTGTCTAAGTTCTAACATTTGCTTCCAAAAAATTGTTTCAAATTTTTTGGTTAAGTATTGGGGAATTATTGTAGACATTTTATCTAAAATAAAAAACCATGATGTGAAAATTCTTTTAGATATTTTATTTGCAATAAAAATGACAATTATAATTATGTTAGGAAAATTTTATGGGATAATTTTCCCAGGGACCAAGTCCTTTCAAAACATTTTATTCACAACAAATGTCCTGAATGTAAAAGTACCAAATATCTATTTTATTTCAAGGAAAGTTGTCTAAACCAAAAATCCCAAGTAAATAGTTTTAATACAAATTCATGATGTAAAAGATTTGATATAATTTATTTGTTTCAGTGAAGTTGATCCAACAAAAAATATGACAGGTGCAAAAGCATAAAATTTTAGTCATGTTAAATAGCCATTAGATTTCAAATGTCTTAGAGATGTTCATATAAACATAAAATAAAAGATGTAAAATCATCCATTAGGTTCAAAATATTTATGTTCACATAAACGTCAAATATGTTTGTACATAGGTCAAATATTAGGCATGTTGACATCAAGTTTATGTCATGGTAAATATCTATTAGATTTCAAATATCTTGTAGATGGTTGTATGGATGTCAAATAAATTCATGTGGACATCAAATATATGCACACCAATATTAAATTTAAAGCCTCACAAAGTAGTCATTTAAATTTAAAGATCAAGATCAATGGCTCATGTTCAATCATGAGAAAGATCTAATGACAAGTATGGGTCAAATAAATTAGATCCTGAGAGTAAATGCATGATGACAAGTGTCAATAGCACATTCAAACTCATAGAAGATCAATAATCAACATTCATCTAGATAAATAGGATCTAATGGAGTGAGATGGGTTAACATGTCAATAATTTAAGTTAGGTTTTGACAACTAATGAACAAAGGGTAATCCCAAGACATTTTTGATGGAAGTTGACAAGCCATTTTTAAGCCAAGGTAAGCAAATACAAGGAATTGAGTTTGAATGGGATAAAAAATTGAACCATAATGAACCAATAGGATTGATCATAAGTATTAAATCTTAGTATAATGAGATAGATCATTTAAAAGCCTAATACAAATCAAAGGTTAGCAACTTGATTATCAAAATGTTATTGGGCATCGAGTTAGATGTTGATATGAATTCTATAGGAAAACCAATAAAAATGTTTGTTTTTCAATCTATAGAGTGGTATGGCTCTGTCAATTCTAAGTTATAAATCATTCATCCTCATAAGAAAATTAATTAAACTATTGCATAGAGTCTTGAGAACGTGATCTGGTGGTTAGATAGATATCATTGGAGCATTAAATTCTTTTATGAGGACCTTTTTTTCTTGATAAGTTCATGATTTGGCATACTAAAATTGCTACTAAATGCATTGAAAGTGGTTAGGCCTATTTCAATGCACAAATCTCTCTCTCTCTCTCTCTCTCTCCTCTCTCTCTCTCTCTCTCTCTCTCTCTCCTCTCTCTCTCTCTCTCTCTCTCTCTCTCTCTCTCTCTCTCTCTCTCTCTCTCTCTCTCATATATATATAGGATTCTAAGCCTTGAAATGAAATCTCTCTTTGGTATGACTACAACAATGCCAAGATTTATATTATAACACCTATTTAATGAAATAATAGATTAAATTTCTCCATTTCTCAGTTGAAATTAAATGTGTATTATGAGCTCATTGATTTTTTAGGTGAATGTATGCTTTCCTTACCTCTATATAAATTTTATCACCTTCATAAACTACTTTAAAAATCCTCACATGTCATTCTAAGTGCAATATATAATCTATCAGTCTATTTGAAAGTTGACAACTACCCCTCCCAAGTGAGACTAATAGCTAATTCATGTATTTTTTGTGAAATAGTAGTGTGAATAAAATCTATAGTGCCTTGAATGCATCTTATATTATGGTATTATGTAAGTTTTGAGTGATCTAATCATTGTTACATCACCCTCCTTATGACATGCTTTCATAGGTTATTATTAATCTCTCTCCCTTTTCTAAGCAAGTGCTAGTTTAGGTTTAGTATAGGTGGTAGATTAAAAAGGAAGCTAACCTTTTCCTATAGATCTGACTCAAGTTTAGGTGAGTCACAACCTAGAGACATTACCTTATTATACTATATTTATGTAAGATGACTTCAACAATCCCCCGTATTTAGCCAGGGTGAAATCTAGGACACCAATAGTTATAGAATGCCTAGTGGGACCAAGGTCTTAGAGAGTGGAAATATTATTTGTGTCTTTCCTCTAATAAGATTTTTGAAGCAAAATAATTTAGCATCAATTGTAATTACAAATCAACATTAGTGAGTGTATGTATCCCAAATGACTAATCACCATCATTTGGTATGTATCATAACTTAGTTGATCAAGATTCATGTTATTTCATTCCTTATGCTTAATATCAAGCTATCAATGTTCACGGTTTCACCCAAAGTGGCTCTCAAAATCCAATGTATCAACCCTGTTAGAATTTGCCTCTTTTTAGTCAACCAAAAATGAGACTTAAGGAGATGAAATTTGATTTTGAGAGAAAATTTAGAGAGATTGATGGGGAGCAAGAGTTTTATAGGCAACATTAGAATATTAAACAAAAAAAACTTATGTTTAAGAGCAGGAGTTGAGGTTTCAAGAGGAATGCTTGGTTAGGCAAGACCAAGCCAAAAAAATAAAGTGACAATTAGTTTATCTTAATGAGAGAAACAAACCACAGGCCCCAATTTCCCTCTCATATTCATGCTCAAACCAACCCTTTAGATAACCTTGTCAAATAACACCCTTAACAGTGAAGGAACATGAAGCCATCCCATCTTGGATCCTCTCCTATGCCAACAACCCTAATTATGTCATACCTTATTTTTTTAAAACCACCCCTCTCCCCACACCTGTTTAAGAAAAGGAGAAGGTATGAAAGCCTTATGATTTTCCCCTACTGTATATTCATCACTGAGGGAATAATGAAGAAAATGGAGGTGTTAGATGAGGTGGTCCAAGAAACTAGTCCAAGAAAAAGAGGTGTTAGGTCAGCTTAATGAGATTACCTTACCAAAGTTTCAAGGACTCTCTATCACTTCCCTAAAAACCACATAAAAGAGCCTTTGAGTTCCCTAGTTAGAAGCCTACTCTACTAAGCTGAAAACAAGGTGAACCTTTTTAACCTCCCACCATCTCCCTCATGGAGGGAGAACTTGTTTTACAAAGAATAGAGGAGGAGCTTGAAGTCAAAGTTTAGAATAAAGAGGGAAATATAAGTTTCTATGACTAAGAGATCATAATAGTTAGTACACTTCATTCAAAAAGAGAAGAGTCATGTTATGATAAAAAAAAAAATTGCATGGTTTTGATGAATTAGAGCCTAAAAGTAATATCGATGTAGTTATTATTAAAGAGGTGTGTATTCTAGATACAATTGAGGGAAAAGGTGATTTTTTTATTACAATATCCTCCATTCAAAGTGACTATATATGAGGATGATAAAAATATAGATATTGACATAGTCAATTAGCTAGGGTGACTAGGTTAGAGAGGTCATGAATGAACAAGAGGAGGAAATAGAAAAAAAGAAGGATCATGATGAAGCATGGAAATAACATTACCATGACTTCATGGAATAGGTAGATGTTCTAAACTAGTTTATGCCTCCTCTAGGGTAATGAACATGAACTTGTTGATTAGGTTGAATAAGTTGACTAGTCTCAAGATGAATTATCCACTGAAGGTAGTACTAATGTCTTCAAGAATGAAGAAGAATGGTTAGATCTAGATCCAAAATAACATAAACTTTTTGGAATTAGGTGGATTGAAAAGATAATAAATGGATCCTTTTAGAGAAAGCAAAGTAAAGATGGTGTTAATGTTGGCATTGTCTCAGATGACCAAGAGGAAGATACCTTTTGGGATGATTTAGAGATTTTTATCCTAAGGCTAGATATTCAACTAAGAACCAATTCAAAAGAGCCATCACATATTTTTCTTACCTCATAGAATAAAATTGGGCCATCAAATGAGGAACTTATAGGAGCCCTTATAGTCTAATTTGGATCAAGTCCATGAATAAATGGACCAGTATGCTGATATTAGATACATGTTTGTTCTAATTCTTCCACTTGAGAGCATGTCAAAAGAGTCAACAATCAAGCATATTAGCTCACCTATCACGAGCTCTCAAAATCAAAGTACCTTTCATCCTGGTCCATCACAAGTATTTGATGCTAAATATTTTTCATTTGATTTAGGGGGAAGAAACATGTAATTTGTAGTCATGTATATATTAGAATAATTTTTCATGTTTTTCTTTAGATGCCTTTGTGCACATTTGTTTAGTAGGTTAGTTTTTCCTTATTTTCCTAAAAGTGTCTATGTGCACTTTCCTTTGGTTATTTTTGTTCTTGTTATCCTTTTTATTAAGAGGATTTTACACAAAGGACTAGCCTTATATCATTCAAGATCAATTAGGAGAGAGAGGTGACTCCATGCCCAATGGATCAAATAAGGAAAATAATTTGGGTTCTCAAGCATAATAGGCATTCTAACCTAGTTAAGTCACCAAAGATGTTGACCATTTTTAGCCCACATAGAGAGTTTTTCCTAGACAATCATGCAGTAGGGTTACTATTGAGAGAGTGACCTGATGGTTGAGTTGTATAGAGTTATGGATGGAATGAGTGGACCATTGATAGAGTAAAGATTTTAAAACACTTTAATTTTACTTAAAGTGTATTTTGTCAATTTCTAAGGGACATATCTAAAAAGAAAATTAAAGTGTATGAATAGGTTTTCATGGTGTTCAAACCTTCATAAACCAGTCAAGATTTCAAATGAAAGTTTAGAAGAGCCTATAAGATTTTCAAAAATCTAAGTACAAAACCATTGTTTGACTAATTCCTTACCTAGGAAATACTTTAGGCTTTTATTTTGGCTAAGTGCTAACATTTTATTTGGGAAAATTGTTTTAGGGTTTTTGGTTAAGTATTGGGAACTATTTTGGACATTTTGTCTAAAACAAAAACCCTAAGGTGAAAATTCTTTTAGACATTTTGTTTTGCCAAAAAAGGCCAACTATAATTATGTCAGGAAAATTATCTAGGACAATTTTCCTGAGGATCAAGTTATTTTGGATATTTTGTCTACAAAAAATGTCCCAAAAGATAAATTATTGAAGACCTATTTTATTTTAGGGAAAGTTTCTAAAACAAAAATCATGAGGAAATAGTTCTGAGATAATTATCTAATGTAAAAGGTCTAAAAGAATTGTTTATTTTGGTAAAGTTGATCTAGGAAAAAGATGATAGGTACACGAGCATCAAATTTTAGTCATAGAAAATAGCCATTGGATTTAAAATGTCTTAGATATGTTCATGTAAACATCAAAGTAAAGCTTAACAATAATCCATTGGGGTCTAAATATTGACATTTATGTATACATCAAATACATCTATGCATAAATCAAATGATAGTCATGTGGATATCAAGTTTAAGTCAGCAAATACCCATTAGATTTCAAAGATGTTGTAGATGGTCATGTGGACATCATATACATTTATGTGAATGTCAAACATAGGCACACATATGTCAAAGTAAATCCTCATGAAGTAGATATTTGCATTCAAATATTAAGATCAATGGATTGCATTCAATCATGAGAAAGATCTAATAATGAGCATAGGTCAAAGAAGTCAACATATATTAAGAGAAAATTCATTCATGTCAAGTCTCAATAACATGTTCAATTGGTATAAGATCAATGATCAAAATTCATCTAAATAAGTAGGATCTAATAGAGGAAGATGGGGTTAACATGTCAATAATCCAAGACATTTTTTAATAGCCGATGAACAAAGGGCAAGCCCAAGACATTTTTGATGGAAGTCAATGAGCCATTTTTTAGCCAAGGAAAGTAAATGCAATGAATCAAGTTTGGAAATGATCCAAGATTAGACCAGAATAAACTAGTAGGATTGAGCATATCCATTAAAGCTCAATAAAAAATGAGATAGATATTTTAAGAACTAATACAGATCAAAAGTAAGCATTTTGATTACTAAAATGTGATTGGGCATCAAATATAATGTTAACCTGAATACTACAGAAAAACCAATAAAAATGATTTGTTTTCAATCTATAGAGTGGCATAGATTTATCAGCTCTAAGGTATAATTCTTTCTTACTCTTAAGTAGATTAATTAGAAGATGGCATAGAGTCTCAAGAAGGTTACCTAGTGGTTGGATAAAGATCAATTGATAT
>JARHVA010007429.1:0-5000 GCA_037957365.1 Torreya grandis
CATCAAAATTGAGATTAGAGATATGAACAAATATCAAAAGAGTGAGTCCCATACGTAAATAATGTAAATACAAATATCTCTTAATATAAAGTCATAGTTATAGTATCACAAGGCAACTATAAATTAGAATCAATATGATGAATAATTTCTAATACCATCAGGATGGTTAGATATTTCAATATTTTGAAAATTAAAATAAGTATGCACATGTGTCACAAATATATGAAGTGTAATATCATTAACATGTTTCATTTAAAATAACATAATAAAAAATATCAACATTTTTACTCCTCAAATTATCACATAATTTAAAGTATCTAACGTAAACATTTTACAAGAACACATATTAAATAAATTTCCATGTAAAGTCTAATACAAGAACACACACAAGAGAGAGAGAGGAGAGAGAGAGAGAGAGAGAGAGAGAGAGAGAGAGGAGAGAGAGAGAGAGAGAGAGAGAGAGAGAGAGAGAGAGAGAGAGAGAGAGAGAGAGAGAGAGAGAGAGAGAGAGAGAGAGAGAGAGATTTCAATGGAATAAGTTTATCATTCCACTTCATATTTATCATTCCACTTCATGATGGGGGAATGAACATTTTTAGTTTTCTTTTGATCATAGATTTTATTCTACATTGAATTGAATGATATAATTTAACTTACATTCATGATGGAAGCATGAACATTTTTCATTCCCTTTTGATCATGGATTTTATTTTTGCATGGAGAAAAATTTAAAAAACTATATAATTTAATATATAAATCATCTACATTGATTGATTTAATTTCTATGAGTGAACATGGCCCAATGATTCTCTATTTTACCTATGTAGTTATTGGGTTTAATGAGTTACGTAAGTTTTACCATATTCATGCAGGGTTTGGTCATGTTGCCTTCAAAACCTAAGATCATGCATGGTTACACAAATTTTAGGCTACACACCCCCCAACTCTCCATATGATTCAACAAGGAAGAAAATTTTTATTAAATGATTCAACAAGGAATCATCAGCTCTAAAAAATTTCAAAGGCAAGATGGTTTTCAATAATGTAAAATGTATTGTAATCCTTATTCTTCCAAAATTTCAAAAATATATTTTCACACTAAAATAGGAATTCTATGAACATTTAATACATATTATTATATGGTTTGTTATTGAGTGACCTTCATAATTCAAGCTTAATACCAAATAAAACATTTTTTATCCACACTCAAGTACATTTTATCCTTTAATTTATATAATCACTATTAAAATAAAAGGGGAGTGTTTTTAGATAATAAAATATATTATTCAATACTTGATAATGAAAATTTTGACACACATTTACTATGCACAACATGAATTCATAAACAAGGTCCTAATCAACCATTCTCTAACACTTGCATAATATATTATGAGGTTTACCCTTTAGTTATGATTTTACACACCTACATGAACTTCACTATTTTTTTAAAAACTACTAAATATAATGCACAAACATCTCTAGACTCTCATTAGTTGCATGCATATAGTGAAGGAGCATCATTAAAAAATCACACTATGTAGAAGAGCTACATGTGGATTTTTTCCCTCATTGAAGTAAAATATATGTAGGAAAAATTTACGCATTATACGAGGGTGATTGTGATCACCTCATCCCATTACACTTTCCTCCATTTTTGTAGGTTTCTATCCCTCAAAAGCACACCAAGGGTTTCAAGGAAAATAAAATAGCTTTATAGAGTTGTGCACATCATCAATATTTCTGATTACACATAAAAAGTAATAAAAGATACGCATAGGCAACCATACATATGTTGTGCACTACTTCTTTGCAATTCAATATCGATCAACAAGTCAATATTGATCAATGATACTAACCTAGATAGGTAAAACCAACCCAACTTAGAGAGAAAATAAATTCTATAATAGAAAAAACTACAAGTCTACTTTATCCCAATTTTTATTACCATAATATATTCATAGTCAATCAACCACCCAAAAAAGCTAAGTACTCATCCATTTATTGTACTTGTAAAATATGATTGATTAACCTTAGTCTTTTACATTTATATGTATGCTTGAATTCCATATCTTAATATCTAAATTACATTTTAAAATTTGATCTTAATTATATTAATCTTCACCATTAATCAAATTAGGTTAAAACATCTATCAATAATGTGAAATTTGAACATGTTTTTCTTAGCGAGCATTACATAGACTATAATTTTTTTGACTTGAGTAACTATTGCATAGAAACTAGAGCACACAAACTAAGGATTTGGGATATTAAACCAACACTAAAAGAGAGGATATGATAATCCCCAATGGTATTTTAAATAAAACCTAGCTTCATGTTCACCAATGTATCATCATATTGGTAGAGCACTTTCCTTATTGTTGGGAGTTTAAACCATATTGCATTCCCAACCTAAGATCCTGCATGGTTACACAAGTTTGAGGCACACACACCCCAAGTATCCATGTGATTCATTAAGGAAACAAGATTTTCTCAAATGCTTGAATAAGGGAGAATAATCTCCAATAATTTTCAAGTGCAACATGGTTTTCACCAACACACAATTTATTCTAACCCTTGTCCTTTCAAAATTTTAAAAATTTACTTTCATATTAAAACATTCATTTTATGGAAATTGACTACACATGTTTCTAGAGTTTGTTATTGAGTGACCTATATAATTGGAGCTTAATAACAAAAGATAAAGTGTGTTGTACACACCCAGGTCCATTTTATCCTTTTGATTTATAAAATCCATTAATAAAATAAAATGGGAGTGTTTGTAGAACCTAAAATATGGTCTTAGATACTTGACAATGATAATCTTGAACATATTCACTATGCATGAGTTAAACACATAAACAAGTTCCTAATCCACCATTCACTCATACATACATGCTATCTTATAATTTTGACCATTTTGTTATGATTTTTCACACCTATATGAACTTCACTATTTGTTTCAAAATAGCTAAATACAATGCATGAACATCTCCAGAATCTTAGGTTGGTTTGTTTGTACACATGTTAGTTTCACAAAATTTAGTCAATAATGACCTAATATGGTTGGTACCAACCCACTCCCAAAAGTGGTTATTTTAAAAATCAAATCTGACCTTATGGTTGACCCATTTTTATAGCCTATCGATGGCATGAGAAATTATCCACTTAGACTCATATATAAACAAATCAAGGTCTCATTTAAAAGGGACTTGGAACATATCTAGAATACATCTATATATTATTTCACATTGATAAAATTTTCCCTATTATTATATAATTACAAACCTATCACTACGATTAGTCCCAAGCCAAGTTTAAAACACTCAAAATCAAAATCAAAGCAAACATTATCAAATATTGAAACAAGATCATTAGTTGCATATATATAGTAAATGAACATTATTACAAAAACACACTAGGTGGGAGAACTATGTGTGGATTGATTTCCCTTACTATAGTATAATATATGTAGGAAATGATCAGTCACTATAGGAGGGTCATTGGGATTAGTTCATCCCATTACACTTTCTTCCATTTTTGTAGGTTTATATCCCTGATAAGCACACCTAGAGTTTTAAGGCAACAAAGATAGATTTATATATTTGTGTGAATAATCAATGTTATGTATCACAAATACATATCAACAAAAGATAGGCACAGGTGACCATACATTCGTTATGCCCTTCTTTTGTGTAAATTAGTATTGAGAAGTGGGTCAATATCAATTGATGATACTGACATAGATCAAAAAACCTAGCCTAACTTAGATAACAAATGAATTACACAATTTAATGAATTAAAAGCTTCATTTATCTTAATTTTCACTACTAGAATACAATCATAGTTAAACAACTATCCATAAAGGCTAAGTACTCATCTGTGTTGTACTTATTAGATCCGATCAATTAATCTCAATATTTTATATTTAGATGTATGCTTCAATGACATATCTTAATAATTGAATTATATTTCAAAGTTTTATAATAATTATATTAATCTTTAATATCAATCAAAATTAGTGTAAAATTATTATAATAATGTGAAATTTTAAAATGTGTTTCTTAGCGAGCATTACATAGACTATATTTTTTACGACTTGCGTAAATCTTGCATGGAAACTAGAGCACAAAAACCAAGTATTTAGTCTATTAAACCAACATTGAAAGATTTAATATGATAAAACCCAATAGTATTTTAAATAAAACCTAGCTTCATGTTCACTAATGCATCATCATATTGGTAGAGCACTTTCCTTATTATTAGGAGTTTAAACCATGTTAAAGTGATTGTAAATAAACTAGTTTGAGAGAGGTAAGTTAAATTTGATCCATTTCCATAATTTATCTCTTTACGAGACATAATTAAGCATTTTTAAACTAATAAGGCCCAAAGTGTGACTGTTAATATCAAACTTGACGTATATGACATGATGCATCAGATCTTCCCTTGAGGTAATTATTAATTCAATTTTTGTGAGTGAATATTTCCTAATGGCTCTCTATTTTACCTATGTAATTATTGGGGTTAGTGAATTTTATACTTTTCACCACATTCATGAGGGTTGGGGCATGCATATTACATCCTGATTCTCCTCTAGACTCATTAATATGTTAACCTCTAAAATTTATAGTTAATGATTGGTTAAATTATTTAACTAGGTAGATGGATTCTTAATATGTTGATTTATGGATAGTTAGATATTACCTATCATTATGATTGTTAAATTGTTTGTTAGATTTTCATATTTTGGTATGGTATATTATGATCATGATTATTTAGTCTTTTTAGTTACAATAGTTTATTATGGATTAGTTTGTGATATGGTCTCACTACTTTTTATTGCACTGAGGTGAACGTAGGATGGATTCCACCCTCTAGACTATGATTGAGGGAGAGTATCATCAAAGAGGATGGATTATATGGATATGAGTGGCAGATGAGATAACGAGGCTAAAATCTATGAACCCACCATATAGTTTAGCATATTGCTTGTTGTTTGT
>JARHVA010007429.1:10000-80000 GCA_037957365.1 Torreya grandis
TGAAAGAGGAATGAAAATCTAGGTGGATTATAGTGGTATTAAAAACATTTATACACCATATTTAAGCCTTAATTCATAGATGTGACCTAAAGGAGAAAATAAACCTTCTTGTGGAGATATTTGCATGTTGGTAAAAGTGGTTTCTTAGTACTTGAAGGTTTCCAATGGTTGATGCGTGTCAGTGAGGTCTCAAAAAAATCTTCCAAACCCATTGAGTATTTTAAATAGTGGGTATTCATTGATGTCATGGATCTAAGATGCAAAAAATGGTCATTACTCATAGTTCTACATGAAGTCAAGTGGTCTAGATCAAACCAATGATCCTATAGACCTACCTGAAGGCCTCCAACATAGTGTTTCCAAAGTTTTGAAAATTCCAATGATATATTTCATGAGATTTCATGTAGGAGTCAAGATAATATAATATTTGGTGCATAATAGACTAGGTTTTCGTAGTGTTTTGTATACTTTAGATTTGTCATGATGTCCTAGATTCAATCAATGAATCTTCAAATCTCTTTCAAGACATGAAAACATGTTTCCAAAGACCAAAATGAGTGCCAAGCTTGACTAAAGAGATATATAGACTAATTTTAGGTATGATACCTCACACTTCTAGGAATAATGATGTTATTTTTCAGCTTAAAAATCATCTAATTATAGAGGTGAAGATTTATTTGGAGGTTTAAAATGTTGTTTATAAAGTACATAAGAGCCCCAAGAGTGTTATCCCATATTCATGCCATGATATTGCCTATGTGAGGGGTAAACACAATATGTAGACCCTATGATAAGGTTAATATAATTGAGATGTTATGGAAAGAAAAAAAAGTCATCAAGATTGTTGAAAATACCTATTTAAGAGACTTAACTTCCTTATGGAGTCTAAAAGAGAGTTTTAGTGTCCTAAGAGTTTTGATTTTCAAAATATCAATAAGGATTGATTCCTCCTAACAATGGATATCCATTATAACTTGAATAAAGTTCCTCAACTAACTTAACTAATGACATCAAGGGCACTCTAAGAAGGAAAACATGTACTCAACCATACATAGGTCACTAAGTGAGGCTCAAGTCAGTCCAATAGGCAAATTTTGGGTTTTAAGAGACAAGAAAACCTATTCAAAGAATCATCCCACTTAAGGAAAGGAAGATGAAAAATTTTAGGTCACTATCCAAATTTTGATCATCATAGAAATGGGCTTATAAAACACTTAGTGGATTATGAACAAAAAGAGGACTAAGTGGTTAATCAAGCCATTCTTGATGAACTAAGAGAGTTAAAGAATATTGTACAAAGGAAGGGAGCACTATCTATATTATCATAATGATCATATAGAATCTATTAAATTAATAAACACTCAACAAAAGGAGACTGACCTAGACACAAAGTTAGAAAACTTAGAGCTATCACATGCAGGTAGGAGTATAGGGAACAAAGTGTAAGACATTTTCATGAATGAGAGAGAAAGAAGTGAATTAGAACTATAAAATTGTTATCCAAGGTTCATGGTATTCCATTTGATGAATTTGGTTCCCTAAGATATGAGGATCTTATTAGACTAGCTGGTCCTAGTAGACCCAATTGGACATATGCATGCCAGTTAATAGAAATTATGACTGTGACTAAAAGATTGAAGTAACTTTGATGGAATATTGTTTGGAAATGTTTCAAAAGGTATGGTTAGGTAAGATAACCATGTAAATCATGATTTCACTACTCATGGAATCCTCAAAGTTCCAACTAAGAAATAAGGAGGTCTATACTCACAACATCAAGTAAACCTAACTATTATCTACAAGTAGGACCTTAGTAGGAAGGTGGAAATGGGAGATACCATGCAGGGAATGAAATTTAAAGGATGATACAAGGTCATTTAACTTATTTTATAAAGTATATCATCCAACTTTGAATTCATGGGTTCTTTGAATGTAAAGGATAGCCTTGATAAGTGAGCTAGACCTATTAGGCCTAAAGAGGCAGGCAAGTAGAATAAGGGAGAAGTATTGAAATCTATATAAAGGTGAAATTAAAAATTGAAAATAGGATATCTAAATTTTCATATAAATTTTCTCAGTGTTTACCATTGAAATAATTTAATCATTGGAGGCAATAGGAGCCCAATGGCCCAACTAGACCTATTAGGCCTAAAACTAGCATGTATAGGTCCATGACTAAAAATTGTAGATAGATTTTATACTTAGGAGTGTTTGAAGGTTGAAAAAATTAGAAAGGGGAGTATATAAATTCCATAAGGTAAGTCAATAGGTTTTGAACTTATAAAAGATAAAGGAAACTTAATTTATAGGCTTCTAAGTTCAATCTAGTCTAGAAGTCTACAAATCCTAGGTAGAGGTGTGAGGGGTTTGCACGCACTTAGAAGGATGAAGAAAGAATAAAATTAATGAAAACATGTTTAGAGGGTTTACACAGACACTTAAAAAGTTTTGAAAGTCAAATCAAATATTTTTCACTCCTTTGCACCTTGTTTCTCTCCATCAACCTCCCAAAATGTAAGTTTTTTAACCCAAGAGGTACTCTCTCCATGTTGGAGATATACATAGAAAATGCAAAGGATTGAAATAAATAGGGAAAGTTTAGGGGGGTTATATAAGTCATTTTATTTTAATTTGTTTTTTAGTTCATTCCTTTAGTGCTATGAACAATCATTAAGAGGTCAAACATATATAAACCTGCCTAAGTTAGTCCTAGTGACCTAATGGAAGAAAACTTGAGATATTTGCACTCAAATGCCCTGAATTGGTCCTGAAGACACATGAATATAATATATATAATGAGGCCCCATATATGGAATTGGTTTTACATACACCTATATGGATCCATTATAAACTATACTTTTTTAATGTTTTAGGGCCAAGATAATTTTTTGAGCATGTTGAAATTTTTTAGGTCATTGGTTGAGGGTAGTATAAAGTATATTTCATCTCTTTAGATCAAAAAATACTTTCGTATCCTCTTTTAAATGGTTATACAAATTTAATAAAAAGGGCCAGTCTAGAAGGATTAGTGAGAGGTGACCTAGTCACCTAAATGAGGTAGAGTTAGAGGTGTGTAATGATTGAAAGGCACATATCATGATGTAACCTGCTTATTAAAACTTGGGACACACCCATTCACCCATCCCCAAGGTATTATGTATGTCTCATGGCCATCCAAGTGGCATATATAATCAACTAGGCCTAACTTGCTGACCAAGTTAGTCCACTTGATCAACAAAGGAAATCTCATAATTTGGAGGCAAGAGAGTGAGAAGTAGGTGTCAAAATGTGAAGATCATCATAATGAGATCATGGTGACCTCAGTAAATATCATCCACACATGTAATTATCAGTTAAAGGTGCCAAGTAGATGGATAGACCTCAAATGGTAGCTTCACATCATGATGAACCTTGAGGTCCTCTTCACTAACTCATGCAAAATGTCAACCATCAAGGAGAGATTATTGATCAAGAAGGCCACTTTTCATCCCTAAGAAATAAATAATATAGTTTAAAAATGATTTAATAAGCCACTAATGAATTCAAGTGTAGTTAGGTCTCTTTTACTCCATTCTCTTGGGGACTATAATGGATGGAATGATGCATGTTATAGAGTTACTTAGACTATTTCCACCTTCCTTTTCTTGTGGTAACTACCTCTTGAAAGTTACAAGTGTCCTCGACCATATCCAACATACCATCTTGGAGCACATTCCATCATCATTCAGTGATCTCAACTAGCTTCAAGCATTAAAAAAGTATATTTATGGTCAAGATCTCATTCCAAGTTTCATCATAAGGTTATCATCTAAGGGTAAGAACAATTTGTTATTGGTAGTGCAATTTATGATTTAGTTGTCTCATTATGTGTAATTGTTGGTTATGAATGGAACATCTAATATATACCTCCCTATTATCCTTATTATTACCTATACCAATCTTACCATGAGCCCCATCAAACCTATAATGAACCCTATCAATATTATGGTTGATCATACCAGCCCTATGGTACCTATGAATAGCCCCCTTGGTAACCCAACCACATACCTCAATAACCTCATGGACCTTTTTACCCTTGATATGAACCATATCATTTCCATGATTAGCCTTCTTATTAGGATTACTATCCCTCCTTCCCCCCACAACCATCCTTTCAATCTACACATAGTTTCTCTAATGAGTTAGAGGAGTTGAATAGCATGAACCATATCATTGTTAATCATTTATTAGACTTGAAAGAGGAGAAATCTCAACACAACCAATTCTATGAGATTCCATCTCCTATTTCCCCATGTCAATATCCTTGGACTAATACTCCCATTCCAAACACAAACCAAGAAGAGATAAGGGTTTTATAAGTCATTACAAGGAGATTTCCAAAATTTCAAGACCCCTCACCTCTTTCTTAATCCCAAGTTATCCATGAATGTCTAGGTATGTAAGGAGATAAATAAGTTGTGAGTGTTGTGATTATAGGAACTTGACTCAAGAGAGGAGGTTAGGTCAAGTGTTATTTTTCATATAAAAAAATGAAATAAACACACTAACAGGCATAAAATCTCTAGGCCTAGATCATAGGGTGAGCTTAATGAACAAATAACAATTATAAACATAATTAAACTTCAAAATAAATAATATCTCTTACCTTCCTTGAATTCTTCAAATGATGTGGTCATTTGCATGGCTTGTCCTCAAAGAGTCTTTGGAAAATGGATTTGTGTGGCTCCTTCTCTCCTTAGTACCATTGGCTTGGATTGCTTGGTATGGATTATTCTTGTGGATTGGCTTGTGATTTTGGAATTATAAAACTATGGATTTCAATATTACACCAAAACCTGCATTATAACTTTACTATGTTCCAAGCTCTTCAAATGGAGAAGTCTAGGTTTGTATTTATAGGTTTAGAAAATAACCCCAACCCAAGGTGAGTTAAGGTGTAGTTTAGCTTGGAATGGGTTCAATAAGTGAGTTAATTAACCCTAGTAGAGTTAAAAGGTGTCAAAACCTCATGATTTTCAATAAATAGGCATGCATGAGATATTTTTATATATTTGTAAAGGTTTGACAACTCACAAAAGATAATCATGAAAACCTAGGATATTCTTGATTTTTGAATTTTCTTTTTTATAATTTCATTAATTTCTCATGCATAGTTCAACTAGGAATTTAATTTGGTTTTTTATGTTAATTAATTTTGTTTAGTATTTTTAGCATTTCATGATTCGATTTAATTTCATGTGTGCACTTGCCCCATTTAATAAGTCTATAGGTCAAATTGTATGTTGTAATGCCATAAGATAATTGGAGGTGAATCCATAAGAGGTTTGTTTTGCTTGTAGTAGGATACCCATATTAGGGATGTCTTAATGGGATTTTGAACTTTGATGAATTATTCAAGAGAAATTTTTTGATGATTAGTGATTCTTAGGCTTAATTTACAAAAGCTATTAAGAATCAGTCTAAATTTTGGTATGAAGCCATTGGTGGCCAATTTTAAGTGTCTATAGTTTGCCCTTATTTGGGAAGGCATTGCAAGCTATAATCACAATAACATATTCTCAAAGAATTAAAATGTCTCATATGCTTACAAATTCAATGGAAATAAATGAACTATAGGTGCCCCCTCAGAAGAGTGGTTGGCAAATGAGTTAGTAATTGGTCCCGCAAAGGAGCAAATGATTGGACCAAACAAATGAAAATGTGGTGGAAGATACTGATTTTCCCATAGGTAGTTAGAATTAGTGGCATATGGAGCTATCCCAGTTAGGGAAGACAAACAAGATAATCTTCCCATAAGCAGTTATAATCATCAACATAGGTAAGATAAAAGAAAAGGAGATGATTTGCCCAAAGCTAGTTATAATCATCAAAAAATGCTTATCTAATAAGAGGCTAATCTTCCCAAAGGTAGTTATGAACATTAAAAGAGAAAATTATTTGCTCATAGGAAGTTATAATCATTAGTAGGATAAAAACATTCCCTAGTTGGGTGGATAGAGATAATGGTTTTTTCAAAGGTGGTTATAAGCATTATCACCATGAAAACATGCCCCAATTGGGAAAAATAAAAATAATGATTTTCCCAAAGGTGGTTATAATCATCATCAACATTCAAATGGATGAAAACATAATGATTTTCCTAAAGGTGGTGTTGTCACCAAATCTTGCACCCTATAAGAGGGTGTTTAAGCCTCTTCTAGATTTGGGCAATATGGGAACATTTATAGGTATGTGGCTATACCTATAGTAGAAATGAGCCTCTAGATTTAAGGGCTAGATCCCTAAATAAATCATGAAATGATTATCACTTAAACTACTACTTACTTATGGTAAAAATAGTTAGAGAATGCATAAATTGAACCTACTCTAAAGGAGGTGATGTACCAAATTGTCTTCCATGTGACCATAATATTTCTACCATGATGAAACAAGGCATACAAACTAGTCTCTAAGTCTTAATGGGTTATAATATCATCATTTAAATATGGAGGTGAAATGTGAGTAGAAACATAAGGTAAATGAACCAGAGGATAGATTACACCCTCCAAGGACAATTGTACACTTTAAAAATATTTACACAATAGACTATACTCTATATGACTTGTTACACTAGGAAATCTTTCTAAAACATGAAAGGATAAGGGAGGGAAGGAGAGAGAATTATCACTTCTCATCACCATACATCAATTATAGATTTAGATAATTGTTCAAAACTCATAAATAGACTTGCATTAATGTTCAAATGTAAAATATGACATCGGTCCATCAGGGATTCACCATACATGGTGTGATCTCCTACAGAGGCCAAAATAGAAGATATTATATCATTTGAGAGAGAGAAGAGGTAAAAGAGAAGTCTCAAAGGGAATCAAATGAGTTCAACCTCATTTGAACCAAAGTTACAACTGCCTCTGCCAATATGCTTCTTCAAAAATTCTTGATTGATTTGGGTCATATCAAGTAGTTGCAATAGTTCATTATTCATTCACTCATGCTCCATATGGTGTAAATGATGGGATCAAGTGGTTTTGAGATAAGTTTCAGTGTCAACATAGTTACAACAATCATATCCATTTCTTAAAATTTTATATTGGTTTTAACTACTCCTAACTGGTTTGTCATGGTGTGTAAAAGTGGAGAGAAGGGACCCTTTCATGTAGTTTGGTCATGGTGATGAAACCATTGGGATATACATGTATTCATTTATGGAATCCTTACAAAATATATCTCTTATTCTAATTGGATCATGTTTAAACCTGTCCCCATGTTTATAGGTTCACTATAGATGGAAATTGAATCTCAAACTATTAGTTTTTTGATAATATTTATATTGATGTAGACCCATAGAATACATATACATTTTATGGATATAAATAGATCTAAATAAACCCATTTTATATCTTCAAGGTCCAATAATTCACCATATGCATAGGTCCCTTTTAGAATGGCGAACACAGTTGCAAAATGAGTAATATATGCCACACATCTACAAACCAAAGGTCTATATTTAGCCTTAATAACATCCCTTTATGTTCTTGATCACTTTGGATACATCACTATGTCTTCTTCATGGAGTTTAATATATCTCTAATTTTGGATTGATGATCCTCAAAACCTTGCCCTAGTTTAAATTTGGTCGTGTGTTCAATCTTCATAAAGTCCCATAGCTTTTCAACCTTTAATTTCATTAGTCATCGATATCTAACCCAACCTATTGACATATTGACCCATCTTATGGCATTGATCCTACTCAGTATGAATGATCTCAAGTTATGGATCATGCCCTTGACTTATCAAATATACCAAGCTTACACCACATGTTAATCACATTTTGGTTTTAGGATCCCATTATCAACCTATGAACTTCAATACTTATACCACATGTCAATCACATATTTATTTTAGGATCTTGGTGTTAGAATATTAGATTCATTACTTACACCATGTGTCAATATCTTGATCTCCTTGACCTTTTGACTCATCTCACACCATCAGATCAAGAAGTAAAATGCAACATGGATTGCTAGATCTTTTGGGACACATTATTTGAAATTCAATGGCTACTTCAAAAGTTTAAAATTGACATCCACACTCCCATTAAATGAAATTCATGTGACCATTATTGAAATTCATGAAACCATAAAATTTAATATCAAAATGGTTTTTTTAGCTTTATTTTGATATTTGTGCAGACATCTTCCTCTACTAGTTTAACTTTGAAGCTTCATAACTTGAACTAAAAAGCTTTTACAGAATTGAAATTTTTAGAGGATGATATTTTCATCAAAAATTCCATGGCACTACAGTCCTTTGGATTATATTAGCTTCCTAAGTTAAGGTGAAAAAATTCACAAATGAGCTAGTTTATTTAGCTTTGGATGACATGCAGGATGACCTATCTCCTTAAACTCGATGAGCTAAACTTAGAAAGCTTAGATTTCAAGATAAAAGACTCATCAAGATATGAAAATTGTAGAGAATTATCTTGGCACTAAGGACATTTATCATACATGGCTTGATGGTCATGCAATAATTTTTAGCATATTTATAAAATGTATAAGCAAATTGTTATATTTTGGTTTTCATTTAATGTCCTGATGATGATTTAGATTCATAAAGCTTATTTCTAAGCTACTGCTTGATATTTAAAATCTTGCATGAATTCCTTAAGGCATAAAAAAACCTTTTCCATGCTTCTAGTTTACATTAATCAACATGAAGATCTACCACTTGTATATATGACCCTAAAATGACCCTTAAGACACCAAATGACACAAGGACCAAGCTAAACTATGACCAAAGTTAGAATGGATAATGAAATGACATTAAATGAGATACAACATACCCTATGACATTATAAAATGCCCCTATACAAGATTATGACTATAGGGGGTTGATCCATTTTGTCTTGTGATAAAAATGGTCAACATCTTTGGTAATTTTCCAAGGGTGAAATGCTTGTTATGCCATGACCAATTACCTAATCCTATCCATTGGGATATGGAGTCACAAGTATACATTATTAACATATAAAATACCTTAAACAACACAAAACATAAGGAAAGACAAAGAATAAGAAATACATAGACAAGAAACTAAGAAAAAACACTCTTGTGTTTATGAGCACTTATTAGAACACAACATAACAAGAAAGGAAACACACACCTAATCACTAAATAACTTGAGATGAAAACTTCCTCTAGGATCAAATGGGAAGTTTTAAAACTCTCATGATTTATGGAATGAAGGGTTTAATTAAACATGTATCCTTTTGTTTTCCATACTGCTCTTAATGAGGTTGGGCTTCTTCTCAACTGCAAGTTATTCAAGCTCATCAAGGATCTTTGTATAGTCCACCAAATCTTGGTCATTTCCCTCCTTGAGAAACTCTTTTCCCACCTTTTCATGATGTACTTAGTTTTTGGGAGCATTAATATTTTCTTCTTCATGATCTAATACCTTTGAATGTGGCTCAATATTAGGTGGGTCTCTTGATTGTCCTTGAAGAATCTCAATCTCTACCTTGATTTCATAATCCATGTTTACAATATCTTAGAAATTAGCATCATCATATTGCTCCAACTTGCCAAACTCTTTTCATATGACATTGGGCTCTTTCCATAGTTCCTCTTCATTCACAACATGAGACCTTTTTCTATGTTTATTGAGAAAATCCTCAACATGCTTGTTAGAGGAATTATCTAAATCATATGTAGACTTCATGGGAGGAGGAGTAACCTTACTAAGCTAAACAAACTCATGATATATGAAATCATACATTTTCCACAAGTCATTTTAATCCACCTTATTGGTGTCATCTTCAAGAGTTGTTTCATCTATCTTGGTCTCATGAGACTATCTTAAGACTACAACTTATTAAGGAATGACTTGACCTTATTCCTTGGTAGTATACTTCACTTCATGGTTGAGATGATAACCTTATGATTATACATGGAGACTTATTCAAATGCCTCTATATTCAATTATTGGCCACATTCTTAATGGATAGCTATGAAAGAGTCTTCAATATGTTCTTTTTCATCTTATAAGGTAGGATTACACTTTTGGTTACCAAGGGGAGGGCCTATGGTGATTTCCTCCTCATAGTCACTCATGACATCCTCTTGGTCATCCTTAGCTTGGATTTTCTCCTCTTCACTTACTTTTCTCAAGATGGGATCCTTCCAAAGAAAGGGTGAGGTGGAAGGTTGATGGATAGGCTCATGTGAAAGATATATAATATGAGGTGAAGGATGAGATGTGATAGGGGGTAGATGAATTGGAGATGGAGTGTGAGGGGGAGAAGAGGGGTTATGAGTGGACTCAGGAAAGAGAAAAGAAATAGTAAGCTCATAGGGAAGTGACTTTTTAGACTAATTAAAATGACAAACATCTACATAATTAGGAGGTACATCTTTCCAATAGTCTCCTTGAGTTTCTTCAATAACAGCATGCTCATTTTTGAGATCTTTGTCATCCCACATACTTAGGATATCAATTTAACATTGAAGACACTTCTTTGCCAAGTCCATTTATTATTTAATTTCACATTGAGTTCCTTTTATCTCTTCAAACATTCATAACTTCTGCATGTAACCTTGGTCATTACTTCTCAACCATTCCATGAGACGATTAGGGAACACAACATACTCATCATCCCATGTACTCATTTCATATTCAATATCTAGTAATTGTGGTATGGATGATAACAAATACTTGGTATAGGATGGAAAAAATGAAGGATGAGGGTAATGATGAAGATCAAGACCAACTTTATTTTGTTTCATTCTAGTCTACACGAATCTATATCTTGCCTTGTAATACCTTTGTGTATAATTCATGTAAACATCTGATTTCTCATAGCAAGATTCATATGAGGACTCTTAAGGTTCATAGGCATCATGGTATGGTTGATAGGGATTATATTAGGACTGATAGGGAGTAATTTTTTGATAGGTATCTTGATATCCATCCTCATAGGGTTGTCTAATAACATGGTGTTGATATGGTGGTAGGATGGAGGATTATATGGATGCCATGGATCATAATATTGATATTAATTTTGATAGGATTATTGGGGAGTATAACGTGTTTCATATAAAGGATTAAAAGGAGATCCATGGTAGGGATACTCACCATAATTCAAGTCAACCTCATGTATTAAATAAAATGTATAAATTGATCAAAACTTCAACTAAAGATACTTGGACTGCTTACAACTAGAAGTTATAATTTGGAGTCATCATTGGTGATACATTACTTGATTATAAAATATTATAGAGGAAAGACAAAACAAAAATATTTCTAATCTCCTAGACCTTTGTCCCACTGGGCATGCCAAAACTGTTGTCACTAAATCTCACACCCTAGAAGAGGGTGTTCAATCCTCTTCTAGATTTGGGCAACATGGGAACATTTATAGGTATGTTGGTGTACCTATACTATAAATTATCCTCTATATTTAAGGGGTAGCTCCCTAAATATAACATGAAATTTTTATCACTTAAACTACTTCTTACTTATGAGGAAAAGAGTGAGAGAATGCATAAATTGAACATACTATAAAGGAGTTGATACACCAAAATTTCTTCCACATGGCCATCATATTTATACCATGATGAAACAAAGAATAAAAACTAGTATATAATTCTTAATGGGTTTTAACATGAGGATTTCAATATAGAGGTGAGATGTGAGAAACAACACAAGGCAAATGAACCAGAGGGAAAATTTCACACTCTAAGGACAATTGTATACTTGAAAAATATTTACACAATAGACTACACTCTATATGACCTATTATACTAAGAAATATTTCTCAAACATGAAAGGATAAGGGAGGGAATGATAGATAATTATCACTTCTCATCACCATACATCACTTGCAAACTTAGACAATTGTTCAAAACGTAGAAATAGACTTGCATTAATGTTCAAAGGTTAAATATGACATCAGTCTAGTAGGGCTTCACCATACATGGTGTGTTTTCCTACAAATGCCAAAATTCTAGATACTTATAGTATTTGATAGAGAGAAGAGGGAAATGAGAATTCCTAAGGTGAATCAAATGAGTTCAACCTCAATTTAACCATAGTTATAATTGCCTCTACCAGTATGCTTCTTTAGAACTTCCTGATTAATCTGGGTCATTTCAAGTAGTTATAATAATTCATTATTAATTAACTCATGTTACATATTATTTTAATGATGGGATCAAGTGTTTTTTATCTATGTTATAAGGTAAATTTAGTTACAATAATCAGATCTATCTGTTATAAATTTGTCCTAGTGTTAACTGCTCCTAACTGGTTTGTCATGGTCTGAAAAAATGGAGAGAGGGGTCCCTTTCATGTACTTTGGTCTTAGGGATGAAACCATTTGGGTATATGTGTATGCCTTCATGAAATCCTTAAAAAATATATCTCTTTTCCCAACTAGATCATGATCGAACCTATCCCCATGTTCATAGGTTCATTAAAGATGGAAAACTAATCTTAGACTATTGGTTTTCCTATAGTATTTATATTGATGCAGACCCATAGATTTCATAGTCCCTTTTATAGATAAAAATGGGTATAAATAGACCCATTTTATCTCTACACAATCCTATAATTCACCATATGCACATTTCCCTTTTATAATGGCAAAAATAGTCATAGAATGAACACTACATGCCACACATCTATGAACTAGAGGTCCATATTTAGCCTTAATGGCATCCCTTTATGTTCTTTATCACCTTATTACATCATTATGTTTTATTTATGTAATTTTATTGATCTATAATGGTGGATTTATAATCTCTAAAATCTTTCCCTAGTTTAAATTTGGTCATGTGTTTGATCTCCATAATGTCCCCTAGCTTCTTGACCTTTAATTTCATTAGTCATCAATATCTGATATAACCTATTGACATATTGACCCATATCACACCATAAATCCTACTCAATATTAATGATCATGAGTCGTTGATCTTGCCTTTACTTGTCAACTCTGTCCAAGCTTACACTACATGTCAGTCATGTGTTGGTTTCATGATCCCACTATCAGACTATCAACTTTAGTGATTGTACCACATGTCAATTATGTGTTGGTTTTAGGATCTTTCTATCAGACTATTAGTTTTAGTGCTTACACCACATTTCAATATCTTTATCTCCTTAACCATTTGAATCATCTTGTGTTTTTGGATTAAGATGCATGATGTAACATAGACAATTAGATCTGCTAGGACCCACTATTTAAAATCTAAAAACTACTTCATGAGCTTAAAATTGATGTATGTACTCCAATCAAATGATTTTTTCATGACCATAATTAAAATTCTTGAAACTATATAGTTTAAGCTCAAAATATTTTGTTTTACTCAAGCTTTATTTTGAAGTTTGCATAAACATCTTACTCTATTGGTTCAACTTTAAAGCTTCATAACTTAAACCAGAAATCTTGTACCAACTTAAAAATTTCATAGGATGATATTGGCATGAACAAATTCATGTAACTAAAATCCTTTAGCTTATGTGGGCTTCTTGAGTTAAGATAAAAATGCACAAATCAGCTGGTTTGTTCATTTTTGGATGATGTGTAGGATGGCCTGGCCCATTAGACTCTGTGAGTTGAAATTGAAAGGATTAGATCTCAAGATAGAAGACTCGTCGAGATAAGAAACTTGTAGATCATGTTATTAACACTAAATATATTGATCATGCATGGTATTATGGTCAAATGAGGCTTTTTATGCATATTTATAAAATGCATAAGCAAGTTGTTCCATTTTGGTTCCCATGTGACATCTTGATGATGGTTTAGCTTCAAAAATCTTGTTCCTAAGCTACTGCTTGATATTTAAAAGCTCATATGACTTCCTTGAGTCATAATCAAACCTTTTTCATGCTCTTTGTTTTCATTTATCACCATGAAGACTTGCCACTTGCATATATGACCCTAAAATGACCCCTAAGACACCAAATGACACAATGACCAAGCTAGAATATGACCAAAGTTAGAATGGCATATGAAATGACATAAAATGAGGTACAACATAGCATATAACATTATGAAAAGGCCCCTATACAATATTTTGACTATAGGGGGTTGACCCATTTTGGCCTATGGTAAAAATGGTCAACAGGTAGTTAAAATCATTACTAATGCAAATGGGATGGTATATAATAATATTCCCAAAGACAGTTATAATAATTGATATCCCAATAGTGGAAAACATGATATGTAAGATGATGACAAATTAGAATAGAGGAAAAATATGAATTTGGTCAACCTATTGGTAGGGAGATGCTCATCCAAACTAATAAAGGTTAAAATTCTTTTATTGTTTAATTACTCTATGTGGGATATGATTTGGATTAGATTGGGTATTTTTCTAGTGCCAAGGAGATATATCATTTTTGTATTTCAATGTAGACTCCATGAATCTGATTTTTATTGTAGCATGTAATGGTAGACATCATGATAAAACACCATAATGACTTAGTTGAAATATGCATATGGACTGACACACAATCCAATACTTAATTTAAAATAATGTACCAATGATAAAAAACCATGATGCCAATGTTAGCATATGAATATGGATAGATTCAAGAATAGTGCACAAAGAATCACCCAATGAAAACACACAGACTAAATCAAGGTACAATAAGAAAGCAAACAAATAGGCAAACAATAAACAAAACATAACCAAAAAAAGAAAGATAGAAAAAAAAGAAAGAGAAGCAACAAACAAACAATAGTTAATCACAATGTTAGTACAAACAATGTGACACAAACAAGATGATGAAAATTTCCCCTAGACCATAGGAGACAATGAAACAAAAAAAAAATGGGGGAATAGAAGAAAAGGAAGGGGGTGGATGAGCTAGCTCTAGATGTACTAGGCAAGTGGATGCTACCTTCATAGTTTTATGGATGTAATATCCAACAAAAAACTTTAGGCTAAATGTAGTTCTCCTAGGAAATGGGATAAAATAAAATGATGAGAATAAATACATGATTAATTTGATATAATATTATGGAAATGAGATCGCAAAATAGTGAGAATGAGTGAGACAATAGGGCCAATAAGGATGGGGAAACTAAATGATAAGTGGTTTCTTATGAATTTGTGAGGTTTCTTAGAATCCTTAAGGCAAAGAAGTGGTCAATGTTTTTGTATTTTCTAAATCAATTTTACAAATGTTTCTAGAATTCTTAGAGCATCTCAACTCAAATGAGAATGATGAGACATTAAATGGTCTAAGGTTATAAAATGGAAAGAGCACTCAAACTTAAATTTCTCATAAAATGGTGAGAGAATGGCTTAGGTTGCTCATAAAATGGTGAGATAATGGCTTAGGTTACTAAAAAAATGATGAGAGTGTGGATTAAGTTATTCATAAAATGGTGAGAGTGTGGCTAAGGGATGACTAAGCTGACCTTAACATAAATCGATCATTTCCTACATAGTCCTAAGATGGGACCTCAAGTCACTATAGTTCTACCTTATAATGAAGGAATATGACTATTATAGTAGCCAAATCAAACAAAATAGGAAAAGTTAGCAAATGACATAATACCACATAAACATGGCAAGGTAATACTTTAAGGCATGATAAGCAAGTGTTTCCCCTAATTTTCCTAGTATAACTAGGAAGCAACAACATAAGTAAATGATACTAGTTTTCCCATAGGTGGTTATAATTAGTATCAAGATGGTGGGACACTAATTTTCCCAAATTTGGCTATAATTTGGCCCAATTTTTATAGAATAGAAGAAGAAATAAAGGATGCAACTACCAAACCACTATCGTACTGCTCAAAAATATGGCTTTTATTTGGAATACTTGAAACAACTACTAAAACTTGATCTAAAACTTTGTGATGAAAGTAGCCATGGAACCAATAGAATGGAACCAAGGTCAAATGGTTGGGTAAGGAGGGTAAAAATAAATCATTCGATAGGAAATGTGTGTTAGGATGGAATATGAAATGACAAAGTGAGAAAATGATATGGTAAAAAGAAGAAAGTCAATATTATGGTACAATTTGAAATGGGCCACTCAAGTAAATTAACACTTGAGGTGTATAATGTTCATTGGCTCATTAAGTTCATCTCCATCTAGTATAATGAGCCTATATGCTCCAACACCATAGTTTGTAACAATTATTAATAGACCTACCTATTTTGTTTTGAACTTGCTTTATGATTCTTCTCAGTCATGGTATTCTTTTGGTTTTATTTATGGACAAGATCACCAAGCTCAAATTCTTTGTGTTTCATGCATCGATTATAGTGGATATGAAGTCAGTTTTAGTATACTTATAGATTTTTAATTATGGCCAAGAGTTTCTCATCAAATAAATCAAACTCTTTCAAGTGATCTACTTGATAGTCTTCATCATCCAAGACATGCTTCAAAGAGATGTGCAAAGAAGGTAACTTGACCTCAATAGTAAGAGTGGCCTTAGTGCCATAAACAAGTGAATATAGAGTGGATCCTATTGGAGTGTAGTGGTTGTTGTGGTATGCCCAGAGGGAATGGATTATTTTAAGGTACCAATCATGGTTGGCATCATTGACAATCTTTCTAAGGATGTTGACAATGGTTTCATTCGATGCGTCTGCCTAAAAATTACCTTGAGTATAATATTCAATGGGAAAATGTTGTTTAATCTTGTATTCAGCACATAACAATTTGACATCCTTGTTTTTGAATGATCTACCATTATTTGATATAATGTTAGAGGGGATACCATAGTGTAAAATGAGATGGTTACAAATGAATTTTGAAATGTGCTTTCTATTCATGTGAGTGATATAGCTTCAACCCACTTAGTCAAATATTCAGTAGTGATAAAGATATGTTAATGGCCATTGGATGAGGTGGGGTTTATCTTCTCAATGAGATTGAGGCCCCATGTAACAAATGGCCATGGTGTAATCATTGGTTTCAAAGTCTTGGCTAGGACATGAATCAAATTGGCATGCCATTGACATTATTACATCTTTTTACATATGTAGTTGTATCTACATCCATCATTGGTCAATAATACCCAGTACACAATAGAATTTTAGATAGGACTACCCTGATGGTGTGGGATCCACATGAACTTCTCATAACATTAGTGTATATTCTATTGAAGTTAAATAAAAAATCATATTTATATCAAAACTGTAGTGGTATAGGTGGGCTCGAGCAAGGTATAACATGAAACATTGTGGACAAAGGCTTTGGATTATTTGTAAGATAGGTCTAGTGGTATTATTTGGTTGTGGAGGTAGGTGTATAGGTATGAATACTAAGTAGATCTAAAACCAACAATATCATAGATCATTGTGATAAATAAAGGTTCATGAGCTAGCGCTAGTAGATTTTCAATGAGAAACTGGTATTCCTTGGATGTATCTATATGTCAAATTAATGATCCAATAGTATCCATGGCATCTAACATTATATTATTTTCCATTGGTATATGTTCAAATTATAAATCGACAATATGTTGTTTGAGAGTATTGATCATGGACTTCTGCATTACTAGCTTGTCATCCTTGGTCTAAAAATGGTTTGTAACCTAATTCATGATTAACTGAGAATCACCATAAACCTTGAGATTATTTATGTTCCATTGTAATTATTATCAAATCCTTATGATAATTGCTTCTTATTCAACCATGTTGTTGGTATAAGGAAAGTTTATCTTGAATGATTAGGGATAAGACCCCCCTATGGAGTAATAAGCAAAAGGTTTGCCCTTGATCCATGTGTAGTGAATGATCCATCAAAATATAGCTTCCAATGTTTCTCCTCAAGAGGTGTTTAAATGATGGTCATAATGGATTTATCTGGGAATTGGAATGTTATTGGCTTTATATCTATAAGGGGTGCTTCAACAAGTTGATCTATAAGAACTCACCCCTTGATGGATTTTTGGTTGACATATTCTATCTCAAACTCATTGAGAAACATGATCCATTTATCCATACAACCTTTTATTTTGGATAGTAGATACTTTAACATATCTAATTTTTAAATGACCATGGTCTTGTTGTTCAACATGTAATGCCATAGTTTCTAAGCTATGAATACCATAGATAGACATGATTTTTTAATGGGTGTATAATTGTGCTCATATGTGACCAATGTGCAACTTAGATAGTACATGGCAAGATCCTTTCCATTATCAACATGTTTAGATATAAGTGCTCCCAGGGATTATCAGTAATAGATAGATATAATAAGAATGGTTTTCCTGGCATATAAGGCAATAAAACAAGTAGATTTACAAGATAGTCCTTCAATTGCTAAAAATCTTTTTAGAATTCATCATCCTAATGAAATTATAACCTTTTATTTAATAAATGTGTGAAGAGATGACACTTATAAGCTAAATGAGAGATAAGCATCTAATAGATTGGGTCTCACCTTGCAAACTATGAAACTACTTTAAATTGGTTGATGATGACATCTCTATTATGGCTCATACTTTGGCTTGATCAACTTTAATACCCCTATGAGACACAATAAATATAAGCAATTTTATTGAAGTAACTCCAAAAATACACTTCTTAGGATTAAGCCTAACTTTATATTCATGTAGTCTCTCAAATATCCTCCGCAATGTTGCTAGATGATCAACCCTGGTATTTGATTTACCTAGGAAGTCATTGATGTAATTTTTAATAATGTCATGCATCATATCATGAAATATGATGGTCATGGCTCTTTGATAGGTGGAACCTACATTTTTGAGACCAAATGGCATAACCTAATAATAAGATGTTCCCCATAAAGTGGTGAATGTTATTTTATGTTGGTCTTTTGGAACAATTCAAATCTGATTATAGCTTGAAAATCCATACATCAATGAAAGAATTTCATAACCTAATATAGATTCAATAATCATGTCAATGTTTTGTAGAGGAAAGTCATCCTTGGGACAAGACTTGTTTATATCTCTAAAATCAGTGCAGATCCTGATCCCTTCTAGCTTCTTGTTGATTGGCACTACATTGGAGATCCATTCAAAATAATTGATTGGCCTAATACATATTGCTTCCAAGAGTTTTTCCAACTCTTTCTTTACTAATACAATAATATGATGATACGTCTTACGTAATTTTTATTTTATAGGTTTGACATCATGATTTATCATAAGATGGTGTAAAGCCAAGGTGGGGTCGAAACCTAGCATGCCAAAGTAGGCCCATGTAAATATATATACAAATTCCATCAAAAGGGTTGTAAATACTTCATGTTCCTCCTTAGTGAGGGGCGTGCCTAGTTTGACCCATTTTGGGTCATCTAGAGTCCTAATGTTAACCTTTATTTTGTCCTCCACTAGAAGGGTCAAACTATATTCTATAATCATCGATAAATATTTGAACTAGTTTATAATGGCATGATCCTCTATTAATTTTGACTCATCAAGTTCTCTTAGATATGATGAATTAAAATCCCTGAGGGTAGGGATGGCCATGTAACAAATACCGCTAGAAACTCCTAATGATTGAATTAAAAGATTTTTGTTCTTCAAGACTAAACTCAGACTCATAGATAAGTTCATCATTAGTGGTATCCTAGATGATTTAATCAAAATCTTGTTGTTCTTCAAGACTAAACTTAGACCCATAGACAAGTTTGTTATTGGTGGTCTCCTAGTCTACATTTGAGGAAGGTTGAACACCCTCATCTAATGGAACTTGAAATAGGTTTTCACCACTAGACTTGCCTTTCTTTTAACTATTTCTATAGTCTAAAGTACATTGAATAGGTTTTCACTTTGGGAACTCAATGTTTTATTTAAGTGTTTTTCAATAAGGGTGTTCACCCATTCTCTAAAATATGCTTTAGAATCTAACTTGATTGGGAACCCTTGTTTGTGGTCTCCCAACAAAACATTATCTCTACAGTCTATAAAATTGTATAAGGCCTCATCATTCTGAAACTTGTAAACAAACAAGATTGATTCTTGTTGGCCCTAGTCTAACAGTTGAAGATAATATAATGGGAGTGGGTTATGGTGAATAACTAGTCTAAGGGTACAAATGGCATTATTGTCAAATAAATTGGTATGGGCTAGGTCATCAAAAGGGATATGATCAGACTCTACTTCATTTTTGACATCATTATCACTAGTGATTGATGATGGAACTCAAATAAGATATGTGGGGTTACCCCCAGGTCTATTAAATCTAAGAACATAGGCTCCTTTATATTTAGTAATATATATTGGCTCAAGTGTTACCTATTGATTTAGTCTGAGGCCTCCTCCTTCATAGGCTTGGTTCTTTATGATTTGATTAGGAATGGGGTATTTGGAATTTTTGTAACAATTGACCAATTTGTCATTATACAACCATGATTCATCATTTTCAAGAGGGTCCTCTTCTTAGCAATAGGCTGGTATGAAAGTGATAGGTGTTGGACTATGCAATTTGGATTTTCCCTTTCTTTGCCATTACATGCAAGGTAGTTTGGACTTTAATCTTATAAAAGACTTTGGGTTCTATGGAAGGTTGGAAATGTGGAATGTATTGTGGGTCAAATATTCTCTTGGGCCATTAACCAAGATGGTATAATGATTAGACATTTTAGAAGGCAACATATGGGAAAGTGAATCAAGGGTATTAGGGTTAATGAAATTGGCCTCTAGTGAATTAAAAAGTATTTCCTTTCCCTTGTCCTTCTTGGAAACTAGATTCAAGCTGAAACTATAGTTATAGCTTTGTTATTTAACCTCTAAATGCTTTCAATATTCATATGGCTAAAAATCTCTTATAATAGTAACCTCCATACTTGAATGGGAGAACATGATATAGTAGTGTAATGTTGATGGGATTCTCTAAATTTTATGTATCCAAGATATTCCCAAAAGCATATTATATGACAAATTGAGGTCTAACACATGGCATAGTGTATCATGAGTTAAGGTCCCAATGATAAATAGCAATCTAATGGTGCCTTATGATTCTTGTTCTTCATTATTTTAGGCTTTGATTGTGATTTTGTATTCTTGGAGATCTATTTTCATGTACCCAAGAGGCTTGATGAGCTTTAGAGACATAATATTTATGCTCGATCCATTATCTATGAGGACACATTTCACTTTGTGCCATTTTATGACAACTTTGATGTAGAACGGATTGTTATGCATAGGGCCAAGGGATGAAATATCACTTTGGTCAAAGTTTAATTGTTGGCCTAGAGCTAGATGTCCAACCAAATATTGATATTTTATAGGGTATATGTCATTAGGAACTTGAGATTAGCAAAGGAACTTAGTCAAGATGTTTTTATGGATGGTAGACATATGCAACAAATCCAAAATGGAAATTTGTATAAGTGTCTTCTATAATTATTCCACAATGTCAAACATCTTTTCTTGCTGTGGTAAATGGATTTCTTAAAGCAAGAATAGGTGTTTGGATGGGTGAAGTGGCATATGGATGTGGGCCTATAATTTTAATCTTCAATCATTGAGTTATGATTGCATAATAAAGATTATATGCATGACCATTATTGCTAACAAATGAAGGTGGGGGGGGGGGACTAGATAGGATAAGTCTCTATTGATAATTCACTTGTGCATGGTCATAAGTCCATGATGAGTTATCAATATGGGGTCCAAAGAAGTAATCATTGTTTACTAGTATATTTGTATGTGGTCCTAGGTTAAAGAAGGATTACCAACATGGGTTGATTGATTGGGAATGATTAGCAATGGTCTTGTCTAATAAAATAATTGGTCTCAGATTGATGGAGATGGTGTTAATGTGACCTCCTAAAATATGGCCTAAAACTTTGTTGTAGTCATGTGAAACTACATGGTAGGTCTATTGGTTGTTGGCATCATTTTGGCCTTGGTTTTTTTCCATTTTATTGACATTGTCAGTTTTACTACTAATTTTGATGGTTCTATCTTGTCTATTGATACTATTGTTATTATTGATTTGGCCACTATTGTTGTTGGTTATTATGTTGAGGAAAAGGATTTTTATAGATTCCTAGATTTTGATTAGATGTGATCTCTCCATTTTCCAACATATTCTCAATAAAATGTTTAATTTACATATAACAACACAAATTATGGGAATTAACCCTATGATACTCATAGAATTAATTTTTCTTATACCAGTCTAGATAGTTAATGCCCTCAAGATAATGTTTTGGAATAGTTTAGTTGATTATATTAGCTACAATGAGCTTGAGAAACATAGATTCAATTGGTTTTCCAAGGTCACTAAAGATACAATGAGTAGGCACAGTTCTCCGTAGAGGAGGGTTTTTTAAAGGCATAGGTTACTTTATTTGTTGCGCTAGTATAGGTTATTACACTTACTATATTTATTGAATGGATTGTTAGTGAGGAGTAATTTGTATATGTGGCATTTGCTAAGCAGATGGTGTTTACACCATTTGAACATGTCATGAATTAGTTACTCTGTTCCCTACAACATTCTTGTTGTGATTAAATTGCTTGGGTTTGTCATAGTTATTGGCGTAGGCTAGTTGCAATGCTTGAACTTAAACTTGGTTCTAATTTTGGCCATTATTTTGGTTTTGATTCTGGCTCTGATTTGATGATGCAAGTTTAATGACCCCTTTATTAATAAAGTCTCTTTAGATCATCAAACCTTTATCAATGATCTCCTTAAAAGTGTGTGAACATTGAAACTCTAGATTGTAAGATATCTCACTATGTAAATTGTTGGTAAACATGATAGCTAGTTGCTTATCTAGTAGATTGTGGGTAAATCAGTTTGTAAAGGATCTCCATCATTACAAATAACTTGTTAATCTTTCATTGTCCTTTTTTTTCTTACATCAAATCTACCAATGAAATCTCATGTTTAAGATTGTAAGATAAGTGTTTCACAAACTTGTTTGAAAGATCATCAAAGTTAGATACTAAATTCTTTGGTAATTTTAGGAACCATTGCAAGGCTTGTCTTGATAAACTACTTAGAAACAACAACAAAAGGTATATGTCACTATAGGCCACTAGTTGACAAGTAACAAAGTTCTCTATCAAGTGGGCCTTTCGATCTCCTCTACCCTTATATTTATCAAATTTTGGTGGTTCATACCCTAGAGGAAATCATATCTAAAAGTAATCCATATTGAATGGGTAATAACACACATCATCTAACTTAAACTTCTTAGTTTGTTTCCTTTCTTGGATGAGGGAAATTACATCTTTCATTTTTTTAGCTCTTATGTGAGGAAACTAGTGGGAGCATTGGCCCAAGGTAGAGGCTAAGTAGTCATAAGTGGATTACTTTGATCAAGGTATAATGGAGGCATTTGCTATGAAATGAAATTTCATACATGGTTATGTGGTATTCTAGTTAGCATTAGGTATATGGGCTTAGTTTTGGGGAAATTATAGTTGGGATGGACGGATATGGTAGTATTATGACTCTTGAGGTTGAATAGGGACATTCTACAGACTAGTCAAACCTTATTGATTGAGGGGAACTTATGAACCAAGACCCTATCATTAAACTTGTGGCATGTTTGGCACGAAAGGCAATTGTTTCTTAATTAGTACTTGTGGAACATTAGAACCTCTTGGTTGCATGAATCCCTATTGGGAAGTAGATGCATGTTGAAGGTTTGCCATTTATGTTGACCAATATTTATACATTGTTGAGTATAAATTGTTTAGTTTTGGATAGGTATGTTAGTTTATGACTGAAGAGGTATGTTCATCACTACCTGACAAGGTGGAACATTGGTTTCCCCCTATTTAGGTGGAAAGATGTTTTGCCATTATTGTATGGGTATGTTGAATGGTGTCTTTTTTTGTGGAATATTACTCGTTACCTATTTGGTTGGAATAAGATTCATCACATTTTGTTATGACATGGCATTGGTCATTGGTTGGCTACTTAATACTTGTTCTTGTGTGCTTGAAGTAGTAGTTGATTGAGGATTAGTGGTAGTTAGTTGTGGTTGAGAGGTATAAGTTCTTTCCCCCTATGTTTATGAACCATTCATGGTATTAAATAATGGAACATTTTATTGTTAAGTAGTTTTTTGTGCATTCTCATCACTTTGGTCTAAATTGGACGTTACTTGCATATTTTCCACTATGTTCAACTCATTATTCTACGTAGAAGTAGAAGACACTTCCTCGATAGTTGGGGTACTAAACATGTTTTAATTTGAGGTGTTTTGTGTAATTGGGTCTAAACCCTACTTTTTTTTCCTAGTCAATTTAATTAAGATTCTTGTTGAAAGAGCTAACTTAATAAGAGGAACATTTGACCTGGTCGTATTATTAAATTTATGCACTAGGTTTAGATATGTATGGTATGATATCTACATTTGAATGAAGTGGTCCTCCATGAGGCCCTTTTTTGTGACAATAATATAAGGATATTGATATGGAATCAATAATATATCATGAGGGTTTCTAAAAGAGGCTTGTTCATTTTTATGATTGTAAGACATGTTGTAAGGCCCTCTTACTAGACTTGAAAAGTTTTCATGGGGAAAGTTTACAAAAAACTTATCCCCTACCTATGTGGCTCTAATTAAGACCTCATCATTCTTCTCTATCAATTTAAAATCAACTAGATAAGGGTCATAGGATGATGGAATTATAATGTAATATGGTTGCTATTGGACTTTTTCTAAAACCATAGGTATTTTAGCTAAATACTATGCCATTTTTTCTTGGTCCTAATTTGAGTATGGAGGTGTGCTAACCAAATAATGGGCCAAAATATCTTGGCTTTGTTACCTTGATTAAGTGTTATAAGGTGTATAAGGATCCATCTCACAAATGACATCATCTCCATAAGGGTCTTGAATAAAGTCCTCTTATGTGACAACATGTACATATCTTGGATTATACATGACTCCACTATGTATATAGTGATACATGGTTAAATAAATGGAAAATGTTTCATCATAAGAGGGGTTAGAGTTCTAAAAACTTTGAAAATTTATGTTTTAAAAGACAAAAGGTTCAAGATCTATCTAACTTTGTCAAAAAGATGGAGTTGTATCTCCAAAAAGGTCTATGCAAAGACTTGGTAAAAATAATAGAACATCAAATATCTAACGTTAAATACCTCACACAAACAAGTTCAAGTGAATGAACTAGAAATAAGGTGCCAAAATTTAAGGTCTAAAGTGTTTTAAATAGGTCTAATCTAGGAAAGGTAAAAGTTTCTAGGTCTTTTAGCCAAGCATGATGTTAGAATCTAGTCTCAAATAAGGCATGTGCTAGGACTCTTGGCCAAACATGACATCAAAATATAGACTTTAAATGAAAGGATGATTTAATCTAACAAACTTATAACACTTTGGCATAAACTAGGCACTTGATTCTAGACATAAACTTGATCAAACTAGTATGAGGCATGAAACAAATAGTAGTTAGAGATAAAATGATTCTCTCAAATAAAATCACAAACAATATAGTTTTTGAATTTGGGTCAAACTTAACCTAAGTTACACAAACCAAAAGAGAAAGATCTATGTCTAAGATGAAATTAAGCAAGGCATAAACATAAATCAATAAATGTTTAAATCTGAACTTTGGCAAGGTTAATTAAAAAATTAAATTAGGAAAACTTAGGATTTTTGACCAAATGATCTAGATAAAATTGAATAGAATAATGGCACTAAAACAAAGATCCCACAAGACACATGTGATTGGTTTTAAATAATGGTAACTTGGACACAAGAAAAGAAAAGTCTATGAAATAATTTGAGTAGCGTAACAATGCTCTCAAAAGGTATAAAAAGTGGTTTGTTTTAAATAATTCTAAGGCTCAAACATGAAATGATTTGGGCAGTGTATCATTACCCATTTCAATCAAGTGACACACTAAATGTTTTTGAGACAAATTTTTAAGGAAAATGTACAATGTCAAATAGAAAACATAATGCCTCCTTAAATAATGGAGTGGTGTCAAACAAAGTTTTAGACTCAAAGAACCAAGCAATAGAGGAATAAATGATAAAATTCAACTAGTTATAATGTCTTAGATCCTATCAAGGTTGGTCAAATTGGGTTGACTAAAACTATAATTTTTAAATGTCTAGATTGATCCCAAGTATGATTAACACTATAAAACATCACATAAATTTAGTTCATATTGATTAACTTGTTATGCAAGGGTATATTCCTTTACATAGTGATTCCATCCATGGACTACTTAGTGGAATCCCCTAGTTAATCAGACCTGACTCAAGCCTTCATTATGAAAGGAGAGGCTAGATGCTCAACCCCTTGGCTCTCATATTATGCGTACCCTAATTTGTATACCCCATCGTGGATCAGGGTTTAAACACTATTGGGAGATGAAACCTTGGGTCAATGATTCCCTAAATAACTCATGAAGAAGTGATGAATTCCCCTTCACAAGTCAAATTGCATGAAAGAAATGACTAAGTGGAAAGACTTTCAAGGTTATTTTTAGATCACCCAAACCATGTGGGTTTTGGGGAGAGCCTAGACAACATTATTTCCTTGCCTTGGACTAGGCATAAATTGTAATTAAATACTCACTTTTGGTCACCCAAGTTCCCTATAGGGGATGGGGGGAGAGAATACATGCACTCTTCATTTTGCATAAAAAACACATAAGTAACGACCACTTTCAAGAAATTACAATCTAAGTGAAGGGTTGATTTATTATACCAAATTGAAATGTGTGATTAAGTTATTTACTTAGACCCTTGACTTAATTAAAAAATATTAAAATAAATTTCATCAAAATAACTTAATAAAAAACATATATATTCATTTTAAGCACTAAAAACCCAAATGTTGAAGATTTAGCCTAATTCATTTTAAGCAACAAAAATCCAATATTCAAGATTTAAACATTCATTTTAGGCACCAAAGTGAAGTGTTTAACTATTTAGAAATTTTAGGTTCTTTTTAAGTACTAATTTAAAATGTTTAAGATTTAACAAATTCATTTTAGCACCAAAAATGAAGTTTGAATGACTTAATTAAATTCATTTTAAACACCCAAAATGACATGTTCATGAGTTTAAAGTTGAACATTCATGCTCTAATCTCACCTTGGACCTACAAGGGTTAAAGAGTTTCCCCTTGATTTGAAGCAATTTTAATGATGAGAAAATAAACATTGAAAACATAGCTCTTGGGTTTTTGTTTTAAAAACATAGAGACCGATATCCGTCACCCATGACTGATGCTGATTAGTAGGTAACTGACGTCAGTTAATGATAATAAATACTAATTGATAAGGATTGACATAAGTTTCCTATGAACTTGAAGGTAAGACCAACAAGAGATTAAAAAATGCTAGTTTGTAAATGGTTAGATAAAAACCTTTCAAAACCTGAAGGGAAATGATTAGATAAGGACTATAAAAACTAATTAAACCAAGAAATATTGATTTGGAAAGCTAAAAAAATTCAAAATCAAAGTTTTAAAAATGTGTTTACGCCTACAATATAAATGATATGGTCACTCAAAATTGATATCTATTAGGTATAGATAATCACAATTGTGGCAAAACTAATGTCAATTATGCCTGACTGATGTCGATCTCTATGTAGATTTGAGTTAGCATAAAAATAAAAAAAATATCATAAAAATAAAGACAAAACTATAATTTTGAAGATATTCAAGCATTCCTTTGAATATTTATGAGTTTCATCTTGGTCTCCTTGGTATGTGGGGTGATTATCCCACCGATCATGCCATTTGTGATCATATGAATTTGACTCAAGAGAGGAGGTTAGATCATGTTAGTTTACATATAAAATAATGAAATAAGCACACTAACAAGCATAACATGTCTAGGCCTAGATCATAGAGGGAGATTAGTGAACAAATAATAATTGTAAACACAACTAAAATACAAAAGAAACAAGATCTCTTACCTTCCTTGAATGCTCTAAATATTATGTTTTTTTGGCTTGCTTGGCTTGTGCACAAAGATTCTTTCAAAAATGGAGTTATGTGGCTCCTTCTCTCCTTGGCACAATTGGCTTGGCTTGCTTGGTATGGAATATTATTATGTCTTGGTTTGTGATTTTGGTATTATAACACTATATATTTTAATCTTGCACCAAAACCTGCATTATGACTTTACTATGTTCCAAGCTCTCCAAATGAAGATGTCTAGGCTTGTATTTATAGGTTTAGAAAGTAACCCCAACCCAAGGTGAGTTAAGGTGTAGTTTAGCTTGGAATGAGTTAAAAAAATAGAATAAGTGAGCTAATTAACCCCAATAGAGATAAAAAGTTTCAAAACCTCATGATTTTCAATGAATAGGCATGGGCGAGATATTTTTAGATATTTGCAAAGGCTTGACAACTCACAAAAGGTAATCATGAAAACCTAGTATATTCTTAATTTTTGCATTTAATTTTTTAGAATTTAATTAATTGATCATGGATAATTCAACTAGGCATTTAATTTTTTTTCTTGTTAATTAATTTTGTTTAGGATTTTTATCATTTCAATATTTAATTTAATTTTATATGTGCACTTACCCCATTTAATAAGTCTATAGGACAAATTGCATGTTGTAATGTCATAGGATAATTAGAGGTGAATCTATGAGAGGTTTTTATTGCTTGTGGTAGGATACCCCAATTAGGAATGTCTCAATAGAATTCTAAGCTTTGATGAATTATGCACAAGAAAATTTGGGACATTTAGTGATTATTAAGCCTAATTTATAAAGGTTGATAAAAATCCATCTAAAGTCTAGTATGAAGCCATGGTGGCCAATTTTAGTGTCTATAGATTTTACTTGTTTGGGAAGGCATTGCAAGTTATAAGCATAGTAACATATTCTTAAATAATGAAAAGGTCTTATATGCTTATGAATTTAATGATGATGAATGAACTATAGGTGCCCTTTGAGGGAGTGAATGTCAAAGGGGTTGATAATTGGTCCCTCCAAGGAGGAAATGATTAGACCAAATAGATGAAAATGTGGTGGAAGGGATTGATTTGCATATATGTAGTTATAATCATCAACATACTTGGGATAAAAATGGTGATGATTTTCCTAAAGGTGGTTAAAATCATCGAAAAAGGCTTAGGGTAACAAGAGGTTGTAATAATAGAAATAGATAATTTTAAAGTAAAAAATGATATATAAATATCATCATAAGTCTATAAAGGTTAATTAAAATCTTAAAAAGCACCTGACATTTCATCTCCATCAGTTCTTAGCTAGAATGGTCAGTTTTCAAATTAGAAATTAGAGGTTTTTAGGTGGTTCATACATGTGTGTCAAAGCAAGATCCTATTAAAGCATGTGTATGGATTAATTTATGTATCCTAGGCATATATACATGTTATTGAGGTATTTTCAAGTCAAAATAGGTTAAAAGGTGACGTCCTTCCTCCATCAAGCTCTTTGGTAGCTTTGTAAAGCCAATCAGGTTTGTAAATGGTAGAGGTAGGAGAGAGAAGATGAGGGCCTAAGATTTTGGGTAGAGAAGGGGACCTTAGTTGGATTATATTTTTTGTCATTTATTCTCATATTTACTTCCCCTCCTTTATGAACAACCACTAAGAAGGTGAAGTGCTCACTATGTCTTCTCCACCTAGGCAGGGTATCAATTTGCTTTATTTTCTTCATTTTTGAGCATGATCAAAGAGGAATAGAAAGTTGGGTATATTATAATGGGTATTTAAAACGTTTATACATCATACTAAATCTTAATTTCACATGTGTGAGCTTATGGAGATAAGAAACATTCTTGTTAAACTATCTATAGGTTGGTAACAATGGTTTCTTGGTACTTCAAGGTCTCTAATGGTTTCAAAGTGTTAGTGAGGTCTAAAAAAACTCTTCCAAACCCCTTGAGGCTCTATAAAAGTGGGAATTAAATTATGGAATGGATCAAAGACCAAAAAATGGTCATTACTCATAGTTCCACATGTAGTCAAGTGGTCTAAATCAAACCAATGAGCTTGTAGACCTACCTAAAGGCCTTTAACATAATGTTTACAAAGTTTTAAAATTTTTAATGAGATATTTAATGAGGTTTCAGGTAGGATTCAATATAATACAATATTTTGGGCACAATAGACTAGGTTTTTTTAGTGTTTTTTATACTTTAGAGTTATCGCAATGGCCTAGATTCAACCCATGAATCTTCAGCCCTCCTTCAAGACTTACAAACATGTTTCCAAAGACCAAAATGAGTGTCAAGCCTAACTATATATATATATATATAGAATAAATTTAGGTATTATCCCTAATACTCCTAGGAAGAATCATATTATTTTTCAACTCCATCATCATCTGATTGTAGAGATGAGGTTTTTTTGGGAGGTTCAAGATGTTCTTTTTAAAGTGCATAAAAGATTTGAGATTGTTATCCCATAGTCATGTCATGACACTACCCATATGAGGGGTAAATGGGGTATATAGACCTTATGATAAGGTTAAGAACATTGAGGTGTTATGGAAGGCAAAAGAGTGATCAAGATGGTTTGAATAGACCTATTTAAGAGACTTAACTACCTTGTGGAGTCTAAAAGAGAGTTTTAGTGCCCTGAGAGTTATGATTTTCAACAAATCAATAGGTATTTATTCCTCCTAATCATGGATATCTATTATAACTTTATAAATTTCCTCAATTGACTTAACTGATGACATCAAGGGAACTCTAAGATGGCAAACATGCACTTAGCCATACATAGGCGACTGAGTGAGGCTCAAGGAAGTCTGCTAGGCAAAGTTGGGATTTGAAGAGATAATAAAACCTATTCAAAGCCTCATCCCACTTAATGAAATGAATATGAAAAGGTGTAGGTCACTATCTGAGTTTTTATAATCATAGCAATGGGCTTATAAAACACTCAGTGGACTATAAACAAAGAGAAGACTAAGTGGTTGATCAAGCCATTATTGATGAACTAAGAGACTTAGAGAAGATTGTATAGATGAAGGGAAAACTATCTACCTGGTCATAATAATAAAATAGACTCTATTAAAGTCAAAAAAACTCAACAAAAGGAGACTTACCTAACCACATAGTCAAAAAACTCAGAGCTATCATAGGTAGGTATGATTATAGGGAACAAATGGTAAGACATTTGCATGAATGAGAAAGAAAAAAGTGGAAGTAGACCTATAAACATATTTTCCAAGGTTCATTGTCTTCCATTAGATGACTTTAGTTACCTAAGACATGAGGATCCTAGTAGACTAGTTAGTCCTAGTGGACCCAATTGGACATGTGCATGTCAATAAATAGAAATTAGGATTGTGACTACAAAATTGAAGTGAATTTGATGTAAGATGGTTTGGAAAAGTTTTAGAAGGTATTAGTAGGTAAGAGAACCTTGTATATCATTATTTCATTACTTAGGGAAGCCTCAAAGTGATAAATAAGAAAAAAAAGGTTTATGCTCATAGCTTCAGCCAGACCTAACTATTATCTATAGGTAGGACCTTTGTAGGAAGGTAGAAATGTGAGATACCATGTAGGGAATGGAAGTTTAAGGATGGAAAAATGTCATTTTATTTGTTTTCTATTGATATTTTTATGTCAAAAATGTCAAAACATCTTATACCCTAGGGGAGACCCACTATTTTTTTTGGAAAAAGCTTCAAGTGACCTAGGAAACCATTTTTTCCACTACTTAGTGGAAATCAAAGATTTGGGTGTAATTTGAAACTTTCAAATTTAAAAATTTCACCCATACCTCCACTTCCCACTTTTCACATACCTTGAGGAAACTAGAGGTTTTATTATAATTTGAAACTTTGCAAAGTTACAAAATGTATCCCAACCTTCACTTCCCACTCACCTAACATTTATTGAAAATTGAAGGTTTAATTATAATTTGAAATTTTAAAATTTACAAATTACAAGCATAACCCTACTTTTTTCCATTCACTACACTTACAAAAATTTGAACTCTAGTTGCACTTTTCAACTTGTAAAGTTACAAAGTACAACTTGGCTACCACTTTTTGTTGTTTACCCATGAAAACTAGAACTTTGATTGTACATTATAACTTGAAAAGTTGTAAAGTGCAATCTAGGTTTTAATTTATATTATCTACCCTACCCATGGAAACCAAAACTCCAACTAGACTTTTCAACTTGCAAATTTGCAAAGTGAAACTCAAGTTATACTTTTGTGCTTACATAACACCAATTAAATGATAGAAAGTGGAAGTCAAAAGGAAAAATCTAAATTTTAAAAACTTTTAAAATTACATCACAACTCTAAAACCCCACATTTCCCAACAATTTCACTAATTAACATTAATTATAGGTTTATATTAACAAATCTAGGGTTTTTGAAAGTCATTATTTAACATTCAAAATTTGAAATCAAGCTTTGTGCACCAAGAAGCCAAATAACCTTCATCAAGCCATGCCAAACAAATGCCTCACTAATGCTAATAAATGCCATGACTACCATTTCCATCCTCTACAAGCATGGTAATCCTCTATTTCTCCATGTTTTCCTTATCTCTATCAGCTAAGCATACCTATCCTTTGAATTCATTGAAAAATATTCTTAGCTGTGAAGTCTAAAGTTTTATTTTTCTTGTGTTTAATTGCATTTCTCATTTCCTATCTATAATTGTTGATTATTTACCTATAATTGAAATAAATATAGGGTTTAAAATTTTTAATTAAATCTAGAATATTCCCCAAATATTCTCTACACAAAAATCCACATAATTTCCCAGTGTAAAAAGCAACTTCAAAACCCACAAAATTTCTTAGTACAAAAAGTAACTCCAAAACTCATGGAATTTCCTAGTGCAAAAAAAAAATCCAAATACCCATTATAGTTTTGAATTTATTTTGCAAACCTAAACCCAACTAGAATTTTCATCAGACTTTGTAAGTGCAAATTATAAGTCTAAACCCCATAAAAAAAAAATTAGTTACAATCACACAATATAACCCCACTATATTTTTTAGTTGCAATTGCAAGTTTAGAACCTGCAAATGCTATAGTTGGTTTTCCCATGATAATTTTCCCAAAACATATGTTTGGAAAGGAAATGAAGTTCAAGTCAAAGGGACCTGGTCTCCCACTTAGCCTAGACTCCATTACAAATGAGATCACCAACATAGATCTAGGTCACATAGACCTATCTAATTTATGGAATAGAGTAAATGTTGAATTAAATATTGATTGGATTCAAAGAGTTTATAGTAATTCATTTAACTAAGAATAATCCTTCCCACTATTAGTGTAGAGCCCTGAGCTTGTGCTCACATTAGTAAAGAACTATGATGTAGAGAAGATGGAAGTGGTGAACAACAAAGGGGAAAATATTCTAAATGTGGACCCTATAGATACTATGCTCCTAATTTTAAAATATGAGAGTTATCTAGATATAACCCATAACTCTTCAAATAAGTTTTACCAAGACGTTAATAATGTATGTCTATGGGTTCTAAACAAGCAATGTCTAAAAACCTTTAGACTAACATCTACAAGGATAACTAAAACCTTGACAATAATAGAATTCAAAGATGAATTAGGTGACATTATTATAATCTTGTAAAGAGTTATAGGGAACCTAGATGCCAAGAACTATCAGGATTGGATGTACTAGTACATCTAGGTGATCCACCAAAATAAAAAATATATCGAATGGGTCCAGTTGATTTCTAACTCCATCCATAAACAATTGATGGAAGTCCAAACTATGGGAAAGTCTTACATGGCCTCATAGTTGGTATACATATTAAAAAAGGGAAGGTCAATAAGGTTTTTAAATACTATCATGAACTCACTCTTGAGGCTAGGAAGTAACATTTTAGAAGGGTAAATGATGCTTTTATATACTAAATAATAATTATTTTTTATAAGGATCTTGATATAAGAATATTATTTGATGTTGTAACTTCTAAGATCATAAATTAGGGAGTATATTTCATTCAGTTCCCAACATATATATACATTAGATTAGGGGGTTTGAATGGTTGTACCTACACCCTTCCAAGGTATGTAAGTGATAGATGGGAACTGATGGAACTTGTGAGGTAGCTTGCAAAAACTCACAAGTTGTTTTCAAGTAAACATAAGTTAGTGATCCACTCCCCCATCAACATAAGGAGGTATACATGCTTGTCCCTATCAAAATCGAAATGTGCAAATATCAAAATGAATCAAATGGACTTAATATCTCTTGATGTAAGGCCATTATATGATGTGACTAGCTATATTACCAGTATATTGGGTATCACCACATATTCCCACATTCATTTTTATGAAGATTATTGGAAAGACATGAAAGATGAGGAGGAAGTAAGATTGAGAGATTATTCTAGGCTGACCAGAGAATAAATCAAATTTTACAACATGGAACTAGTCCTTGAGGATTTAAAAGATGATGAATCTCTAGTTGATAGGGTATACCATGATAATAAGATATATTCTCAACCTATCATAATGGTTAAGTGGTCCATATATGAATCCTTCTCATTGATGGATAGGACCACCCATGTAATAAATAGAACAATCAAATAACTACGGAGCAAAGGTGTCAAGGTTATCAAGGAGATCCTAAGCATTAGTTCTAAGTTAAGAGAAGTGAAAGATAAGGGTGGGGCAATAATAGTAGATAATTCCTATAGTGGAACCCCAATAGATCAAGTAGTCAAGCCAGTTGTATCACACAAAAGGAATTAGAAGTAAAAGGATAAAAGAGGTCTTTCCAATATCTAAGAGACAATAACACAACAAATGGATTAGCTAATGCCAACTTCCACAAAGGACACAACTACTACTCAATATGCAAAAATAGTTCTCCCTCCTATATTTATTATTCAACCAACCATATTATATACTCCTCTTTTTTCCACTACCCAATCAACCCAAATAGATACCCCTCCTATTTCCACCAGTCCACTAGTGTAAGTGATTGCACCTTCACCTGACCCACCTGTGCAAGTGACTTCCTTGGTAGAAATATAATCAACACACATGGATACTAAAACTCCACTTTCACCTCCCTCTTCCATAATCACTTCAACCTCATCTCCACTATACACTACTACTCTATTAATCATTAACACCACCCATCAATACATGGTTGTGGACTCAATCATCCTAACTACAATCCCACTAGCCATCCCAACCACTAGGGTAGTTACTACTTCATTTTCATCTCCTATCCCATTATCCATTTCATCAACTCTAAGTGTTCCTACCGCATTGATTGATTCATTCACTACCTTAGATTCTAAACTTCCACATGTTACCATATTTTAACTACCCATGCCTACCCTTCCACTCATGTCACTCATAGCTTCCACACCCCTGGTAAGCACATTGATGCCCACTTTACCCACATCAATACCCATTTATTCCATTCCATCAGTAACCCAATCCCACACCTAAGAGGTGGAGATAGAAGGACCCACTAATATAACTATGGTTGTTTAACCCATACATGGGAAGGATATAGAAAAATCAATAGCTAAGGATTTAGTGGTAACATCAGTGATGGATATAACACTTGTCATGTTAACCACTAGTTTAGAAACTTTAGCTATAGATTCATAGATGATAGTGCTAGATTAATAGGCTATTTCCCCAAGTTGGATATAAAAATTAGTGATAAAGAAGTGGAAACAAATTGTGCCACTAAACACACTATACTTTGGTCTATTGGAGGCATCCAAAAGATCAAAGGCAAGCCCCAGAACCATATCTAGGATATCATATAAGTCATCATGGGAGAGATATGTGAAAATTTTAGTTCTCCCACTAGACAAACAAAAAGAATATGTAGTGATGGGGGATTATCAAATATCTAAAGTACACTTGGTTCATATGAGAAGAGAGGGACTGAAGTAAGATGTTCAATCAAGCATTAGATCTCTTTTTGAGAAGATGGATAGTGACAAGGTCACAAAGGATGAACTAAAGAATAAAGTTGAGAAATTGATAACTACCATAAATAAGTTGATCAAGCCTAACCAACATAATCTCTGGATCAATTTATTGACAAATAAACACTTGAATTAGTGACATATATTAGCATTATGGGGAATGCTAAAAATTATTGGGCTAAGGAACTCATCATGAAAGGAAATAGAGTAATATAACTAGCAATGGATTATTAAAAAAATATAAAGGATGATCAGGCATCTGTGAAGGCATAAATAAGAAATTAAGAGAAAGAGATTGAAAGAACAAATTTATTCTTTACAAAGTTGTAGGATATAGACATAATTGAGGCTCATACCCTCATATCAGAGAAAATATTGAGGAATTTTGTAGAGCATGAGGAGCTGGATAGGGCAACCCATATTAGAATTAGGATACCCACTAAGAGTATTAATAAGGCCAAGGCTAAATGTGATAAGGCCATAGACACAATCTATGATATTGAAGATTTGTTGAGTAAACTATCATGTGAAGAAACTAATCATTAAGATCAAACCCTTTCAGTTCAAGAGGTTTAATAAAAATTCAAAGGAGTGGTCAAGAGAGAGTCAGTATGGGATACAATGTTCAAATTGAGTTCCATCCATTGATTCATTAGGTATCAGAATACACTGGATTAAATGGGGAAATAAACTCAAGTATATAGGGATACATATATATAAATATATGAAATAATGGTATAATTTGAGATAAGCAACCTTTATTCACTTGGTCTTGACGAATATTACCTCCAAGATATCTTCAAAAGCTTTGATGCTTATATTGAGAAGATACAAGCAAAGAAGGACAATGAATATTCAGAGGTCATGGTTGTGGATTAATTATTTCAATAACATACATTATATAAATTACATTTATTTTTTGTAAAAAAGATTATAAAATAATAGGTTTAAAATTTCAACTATCATTTTGGTCAATGTTTTTGAGAAAATGCCACTTGTAATTTTCAAGTATCTTTTTGACAGTTTTAAAGTTGCAAAACTGAAAATTGTAAATTACACTTTTGTTTTTGATAAAGTTTGAGTTGCTTAACCTAAAAAAATAATGTTTTAATTTACACTTCCCTTTTTTTCAAGTTGGATGACTTAATAATTTGTAAAAGTCTCAACTAGAAAATACAAATTAGGTTTTTCAAGTTATAATCTAAATACCTAAAAACATTCAACTTTACTAAGTGCTAGTTCATTTTGGCACCTCATTACTTGGAAAAGATGAAAATAACTAAAATTAAATAGGAAAGGGATGTTTTCATGAAGATTCCAATTGATTTCTCCAATCCTCCAACACTTGTTGAAGCGCCCAATAGTTCCATGTTTTTGTTCAAGCCATCTACTCCACCAAGGACGCCATTCCAAACTAAAGAGGATGCCATTTAAATGAAGTTCCTGGATTATATTGATTTTTAATTGGGTGTAAGGTTTTTAAAACTCCCTCTCTTTCAAGAGAGTATTTTTTTTTTTAAATATGGGTTCCTAATGTAACCCATCTATCTTTTTGTTGTTGGAGAAATTATTCAACATTTTGAAGAATAGATCTACATGTTGTAACTTGTATAATGATAATAGATTGAAATTTTGCCTTCCTTATTTGTGTTATCTTTATGTATGAAAGGATCTGAATTGTTTTTTTTAGTCCTCTATGTCTTGTTTCAATCATATAGATTCATTTTTGGTATGCATTTCTACCCTTTTAAAAACTTGGTGAGAGAAAATTAATAATCTTTTGCCTTATATGATAAGTACCCAATATTACCTTTTGTTCCATGTTTGTATAAGTATGTAATTAAATAAATTTTAAAATATTTATTATTATAATGTGTTAATATAAATCAATCATTAATTTCCACTATAATCATTTAGTATAATCACCATTTTCCAGTTTTAAAATTTCATTCTAAAACTCTTTTCCTTACAAGTCAAACCCTAGTTAAGAGCAATATCACTAAGAAGTAGTATTTTAACATGAATTGATAATACATAAATTGATCCAAACTTAGTGAAATGAATATTTACTTCTCTATATCTCTACCTAAATCATCAAGGTCCCATAGCTTGGAGGTGATCCCATTGTGTCATTAGATTTCCCACAGTTTACAACTCATACTACATATCACACTATCACACCAAGAAGAGTGCAAAATCTAAGTGATAATAGTTTATAAAGGATATCATCCCACTTTTAATGCATGGGTTCCTTGAATGTAAAAGAGAGACTTGACATGTGAGCTAGACCTATTATGCCTAAACATGCAGGCAAACAGAGTAAGGGAGAAGTATTAAACTTTGCATAAAGGTAAAATACAAGATTTAAAATAGGGTATTTAAGTTGTCTTCTAAATGTTCTCAGTTTTTACCATTGAAATAGTTTAATCCTTGGATTAAATAGGATCCCAATGGACCAACTAGACTGATTAGGCCTAAAACAAGCATGTGACTAACAATTGGAGATAGATTGCATATTTAGGAGTATTTGAAGGTTAGAAATGTTGACCAAATTTAACCCCAAGTCAAATTTGGTCACCACATCCAAATTCAAAATTTTCATGGTATTTTCATGTGTTCATGTCATGTTTATATGGTCCCAAGAGTCTTCATTTAACCTTGTTATCATGGTTTAAGGTTAGTTTAGAGAAGTTAAGGTATAATCATGTTGTGGTCTATAGTGCTTTAATCATGTCATGAGGAGCTAATTCATGGTCAAGTTGTGTCATACGTGTTTAATGGTTGATTAAATAAATTTCATGTGTTAAACATATTTTCACAATGTTTCATAAAGTTTTGGAAAGTTTGAGGAACATTTGCTAGCTCTAAGGTGTTAAATATGCATATAAAGGTGATTGTTGGCTAAATTTATATTTGTAAAAGTTAAAGAAAAAAGTAAAAACCCATAAAAACACATTAAAAATATATTATATCAGTTACATAACTTTCAAACTTGTCAGCAAGTTAGAGGAAAGTTAGATTCTTTTGTTTTAATGCTAGTTTGAGGAGTTAGAAGAAGTTGTACATACTCTTGAAGTCATGTGAAAAACAACTCAAAAATGTAATTTGGACTAATAAAAGTCATTAATAGGATTTGGAAGAAGTTTGGAGCTCCACAGTTATAGAAAAATCCGTCTCTTTTCCATCACCCCATTCACAAGCTAATGAAGGCTATTTTCAAGAAGATGTTATAGGCCGTACAAGTAAATTTTGGGGCTTAAATTTTGGCCAAATTTTTATATCCATATGGGATTCCAATTTTTGGCATTGGTAATTGTATTGGTTTTCTTAACTTTATGAACAATTGATAATAGCCCATACTACTTTTTGAAGGAGCAAATCTCCACAGGATAAATTTAGAGAAACTCTAGATAAAAATATGAATTTATGGATATTTTAACTCAATTTAAGTGAGTTATAAGGTTTATTTAGATTCCTCACACACATTCATAAGTCATAGTGGTATGTTTGGATGTCCTAAAATGAAAAGTGGATTTAGTGCATAATTTGAGGTGACTATCAAAATTTATGAGTTATCTAGATTTTTTGGTACATTGGAATGATTATTAATGGTATTATATCATCATAAAAATCCATTAATACCCTCTGATCATTAAATTATTTTGTACAAGTCACAAACTAGTTACATCTTTATTCACCATCTTGGACTATGTTCTGTGCTTTCATCACAGTTGAGTTCAAAAGGTATGAATGTGCATTTAAAAGGAGTGTGATGATTTTATTATATTTATAATATGTTGGTACAATGATAATTAATTATATTTAAACTTCTATAGTCATGTCTTGCATATTTTCTAAATCCTTATACATAGGTTATAGACCATCTTCTATAGGCCTGTAGGTCTGTCATCCAAGAAAATCAATGTTGTCAACATTAAAATTTGAATGTATTAGACATGGATCACTCATATTTTTCAAGTTGGAAAATTTTGGTGGACTAATAAGGATCTTAAAGCACCTAAAGTCATAGTAGTTGATGACAAACAAAGAAGCCTTACCTAAGATAATCACCTATAGGATTTTGGGGAGAATAGTGAATGTAGGGGGTCAAAAATACTTTAAAAGGGATATTTGAGCCTATAATGAAGTGGGATTTATTGAACATATATTGGATCATTGATGAGATGCATAATGGTTAGCATGGAAAGCCTACAAGACTCACACATATAGTGAACTCTTATGTTGTCATGTACCATCATCCTATGAAAAAAATTGGTCTTGATAGTGAATGTGGGTAAGGAATAGAAATTTTATGACATTAAAGGTTTATTAAGACCTAAAATACAACATGATAGAGCCTTTTAAAAGTTTAATATTTGTTTGAAGACCCAAGAGGAGATCAAACTCAATCATACCTTCAAATCAATATCTATAACCAACCTAGTAGTTAAGATTGGTCTTTATCCATAATTCAATGAAATACATAGAGTTTAAAGAATTTAGAATAAAATTATAATTTCATAAATATAATGATAAGGCTTGAAGATATTTAATGTTTAAAATAGGATCCTCTAATAATAAGACTGCATCCCAACTCCAAATGCATATGTATAGGTAGTTAGTAACTTGTAAGTCTACCTAAATGATAAAGGGTTTCCCAAAACCTGAGCAGTGGTATTCGAATGTTTGAAGGAGAGAAGAGAGATAAAAATTATCAAACCATTGATGTCAAATATATTCTAATATAAGATTTTGAATATCAAAATAGGGGTCACACAGTCACCTTGCATAAACTAGTCACCTCTAGGTATACCTAAGTGACTAAGGTATCTCTAAGACTCGAGAATAATAATTTGCATGAGTTTTTGAATGATGAAAGGATATAACTCAATTTATTAATTCATAAAAAATCAAAATATAATAAACAAGGTCACAAAGGCATGATACACTACCCACTCAGTCCTAAATGTCACACAAGCTACCTGCTCTTTCTTTAAAAGATTTTACTTGGTATAATAAGTCTTTAAGTATCTTCAAGATATCTAAGAATATTTTAATTAAATGAGATTGTATGGGTGTGATATAACTCCATCATATACCTCAGACTCAATTAAAAATAATGAAACGTACACAGTCTACCTAGTCACAACACACATCTAGTCCTTGACAACAAAGGCCTATTTGTTCATGCTAAGAAAAAGTTGATTGTATGAAAAAGGTTAAAGAGACTACAAGAGGATCTAAGGGAAATTATAATGTTCCATGATGATTTAGTTTGAACATTTTATCACTCAGACTCAACAACAAATACAACATGATAGAAGACTCTACTTAGACAAGTAGAGACCTAATTGCATACATAGTCTATATAGATAGGGTAGACCTAGAGAAAGGAAGTAGTTGAGTTGAGATAATTGGGATACTTGAGAAGATGGTGAAGGACACATATAAACACTTCATATAAAACGTATACCCCTACTTCATATAACCATACATAATAGGGCTAAAATGACTATTTTTAAAAAAATTTAGAGGTTCATACAAGTATTCAGAACTTTAAATTTGGCTTGGATGTAGGGGAGGATATTTTCTAAGTGAATCACATGTTTATTTGGTGTTTGTCATGTGTGGGAATCATGAGTAAGAATTTTTCACTCTCTTGCTAAGGAGGCCTAATTGAGGCCTTGTTAGGAGAGAGAAAGGGAAAAAGGGACATTTTTACTCACTCTCAAAGCATGAAATTGAACTTGAAGATATAAATCAATAAAGGGTACTGGAATATTTCATTAAATTTTCAATATCATTTGTACTTTGTTCCACACAATGAGGTTTGCATTATTTTAGGGTTACAAGGAATGAGGCCTATTTGAGGCTTTTGTTAGAGAATAACTTATTGGAGATAGTTTTAGGCCTCAAAATGGTTTTTTTCAAGTCCAATATGGTATGAATAGTTCATCCATGAAGTTTGGATGAGCTAAAACAACTAAAACCAAGTTTTGACACTTATGCACAAAATTGATCCAAAACTTAAAAGTTTTGGTTGACAAATATTTCAAAAACACAAAAATAACATAGTAACAATGAATTCTCTTAGAAGAGATGTTTTATTACTCAGGATCGCAATATAACTATATGCTTATCTCTAGGAAGAGATGTCTAATTTCCATTTTAGGTTACATATTAATTTATACACATTTTGAAATTAGGGGGAGGATGTGGAAGGTCACCAATATCGAGGGAGATGAATTGGTTTGACTTCCACAATTTAAAATAATACATAATTCAAGGAATTACTATTTTTAGAAACTTACTATTTTTAGATTGCACTACTAAAATTGAAATTTGGGGCACTTACATTGGGTTTTTAGGGGTCAAACTTCATCAAGTGGATCTAAATTCCATCTCACCATTTTCTCCTCATTCTTATCTTTCCAATAGTTCAAATGGTGAGTCAATTGGAGCTACAATACAAAATTTATGGCTCCCAAAAGTTCTATCATCAATTGGGGTAGAACCATCACCAGAATTGTCACCTAAGTTATTGCCCAAATCATTCCTCCCTACTTGATAAGCAAAGGTCCCTATTGCATCAATGTTACTCATAAGGTGTGGTAGTTGTGTCTTGATTTGATTATTTGTGAGCCACTCACCTCGGTGGCTAAGCTGGCCCCTTTTGACCACCTGATAAAGCAGAATAGAGCATCCTCTTATTGTTTTCATCCAGGTGTCCACAATCTGATCCTCCTCCACTAGAGTAAAACTCTATGGATCAAGATCATTAATGTCCATTTGTTCTATTATGACTGAAGTATCCAACAAAGTTAGATGATATGGTTTGAGGAGATCCACATTGAATATTAGATGCAGACCAAGGTAGGCTAGTAGGTTCAACTCAAAAGCATTTTCTCTAGCTTTTTTGGTGATGGTGTAGGGACCATATCATAGAGGCTAATTTTTTGTATGTGCACCTATAAGTCATTCTATCTAAAGCTACAACCAAACATTGTAACCCAAAACAAAATGGTGTGCAATCCTATGTTTGTCATGGTGTTGCTTATACTTTTGATTCATCTTCTCCAAGATGTCATGAACTTGTTGTTGGATGTGTTGCATTTTTTCAATGAATTTTTTTGCTTTTTCTACCTTGTATATTCCATGAGGTGTGTATTCCATGGTGCATAATGGAATAACTATATTAATTAGTGCCATGGGTTGAAACCTGAAGCATAGTTGGAATGGATTATGCTTGGTCGAGCTATGCAGGGCCCGATTGTATCCATGTTGTATGAAAAGAAGCCCCTCATCCCATGTGTGTAGATGTTTAGAGTGATACATCCAAATCATGTGAAAAATCAAGTAGTTCACCACCTCTATCTGACCATTAATTTGTGGATGGAAGGCTATGGACTTCATTAGCTTGGTATCCATCATCTTCTATAGAGTGGAACAGAAGATGCTTAGGAACCTGTTAGCTCGATCTAAGACAATGGACTTGGGGAGACCAAAATGGAGCCATACATGACTAGAATATAGTTAAGCAGTTTCTTCAATAGATATATTTTTATTACACGCAATCATGATAGACATTTTTGAAAAATGGTCAACTACAACAAAAATACAGTCCTTGCCATGTTTTGAAGTGGGCAAACTTTAGATAAAATCCATTGAGATAGATTCCCAAGGCTTGGTTGGTTCTGGCAATGGCATGTACAATCCTTGCTTCTTATTTATTGGCTTGGATATTGCACATGGGGTACAATATTTGAGATACCTTTCCACGTCCTTTTTCATATGGGGCCAGTAGAAGTCTTTTTGAAGAACTACCAATGCCTTTTCTACACCAAAATGTCTAGTTGTCCTACTAAACTGTGCCTCCCATATCATCTTCTATTGTTCTATAGCTAAAACATAGATGTATCCCATCTAATAAAGGACATTATCTTGAAAATATAAATCATAAAAATGTTTTCCTTTTTGAATCACCTAATATGTATTAGCAAAGGTAGGATCTGCTTCATATAGAGCACCCCAAGTGGTAGTCTCATTTCGACACAATTTAAGAAATGTTGTGAGTGCAGTATTTGGTGGCTTAGACAATTTTTAGCTATATTTGAGCTCCCCTTTTTGTGTTTGATTATCAGATGGAATTTTTGAAGATATGTGCCCCACTTTTGATGCCTCTCATTTCATAGTTTGCTCTATGTCTGGATGAATTTCAATGGTTTGTGGTCAGTGTGGATGATTGTCTCTTTCCCCAAGATGTAGTGTTTCCATTGTTTGCATGCTTGCATAATGGTATAAAGTTGTTTATCATATGTTGGATATTTTTTGACTATATTATTGAATGTTTCATTGTGATATGAAATAGGATGTCCATGTTGCATGATGATAGCTCCCATAGCATATTCAGATGCATCTATCATCAACTCTAAAGGTTGATGCAAAATCTAACAAGGCAAGAATAGGGGTTGAGCAAAGTCTATTCTTCAAATTATAAAATTCCCTTTGTTGTATTTCACCCCACTAAAAAGTAGCTTTAGCTCCTCATTTAGTCACTTGGGTTAGTGACCAAACAACATATGAAAATCCAAGAAAAGACTTGTCAAAGAAATTTTCAAGACCTAAGAAGCTATGACATTTTGTAAGGGTCCTTGGTGTAGGCCATTATCGAATAACCCAAATCTTTTCTAGATCAACATGGACCCCTTCTTCATTCACAACATACCTAAGTTACTGAATTATTTTCATCATGGATATGTATTTTTCAAGATTTCCATATAACTTGTGCTCCTGAAGAGTTTGAAGCACCTTACGAACATGTTACAGATGTTCCTCCCATGTTATACTATAGATGAGTATGTCATCTAAGTAGAAAACCATGAATGAGTTGGTGAAGGGTCACAAGATGTCATCCATCATCCTCATGAAGGTTGTAAGTGTGATAGTTAAGCCAAAAGGCATAACCAACCATTTGAAGAGCTGCTCCTTATATTTGAATGCAATCTTCCAAAAATTAGTGGGATCAATGGGAATTTTTTGATAGCTAGATTTGAGATCAATTTTGGTGAATAACTTCACACCATGGAGTTGGTCCAATAGGTCATCAATCTTGGGGAGAGGGTAGAAATTATTCACAGTGATTTTATTCACAGCTTGATATTCAATGCAAAGCCTCCATGTTCCATATTTCTTTGGTGCCAGGACAATTAGGCTGCCACAAGGTGAAGATCTTGGCTTGATGTGACCCTTTTGGATAAATTCTTGAATCTATATTTTAATCTCATCATTCTCTAAAATTGATATGTGATACACAGGACTATTAAGCAAAGGTGACCCTGAGATCAAATCGATAGAATGTTTTACCTAAAAATGCAGTGGAACTCCTATGGGTGACTTGAATAAGTCATCATATTGTCCTATGATTTGTCCCATCTGATTTTGTTATTGTGTTGATTGTTTAGTTAGGACTACAACATTGACCTTCTTGGATTTTTGTGGTTTGACCACCATGAGAATGAATTTCTTTGTCTTTTCTACCAATCTCTTACATTACTTGGCACTGATCAGGAAGATAGATGTGGGAGGTGATACCTCTGGTACCCTGTAGTGCCATGTTCCAAGAGTGAGGGTGATTCTTTGGGTTCATGATTCATAGATGCCATGTCGATCATACATGAATGTCTAACCAAAGAGTACATCAAAAACATCTAGATTGACCACATCACATAAGACTTCATCTTGGAAAGGTTTTATTGCATATGAAAGAAAAAATTGATGGGTGACATGGAGGTCTCTCCTTAGGCCCAACCATCTAATACTATATGGCTTTGGGTGAGGTTCCACACAAGGAGGTTTGTATTATTTTAAGGTTACAAGGAATGAGGCCTATTTTAGGATTTTGTTAGAGAACAACTTATTGGAGATAGTTTTAGGCCTCAAAATGGTTTTTTTAGGTCCAATATGGTATGAATAGTCCATCCATGAAGTTTGGATGAGCTAAAATAACTAAAACCAAGTTTTGACACTTATGTGCAAAATAGGCCTAAGGAGATGAAGATTCCTCTAGACACCTTGCAAGAGAAAGAGATGATGTGTCAAAGAGAATCTATTTGGGTTATTTGAGAGGTTTCAATAATATAGAAAAGAGGTAGAATAAATAGTAATTGAACCATCAAGAATTCCACTTATCCTTCAACATGTCAAGATAAAAAGGAGTTTAAAGAAGATATTCAAGGTGTCAAGCATGCATTTCAACTCCCATGCCACTTGGAGGGTCATAGCATCTATAGAGGAGCTACACATGGTGTCTTAGACATATTGAGACATTTACATATCTCCTCTTCTTGTTGTAACTCATATGACACTTGTTTTCCTTATCTCTCCTACACTCTTCTTCTCTTCTCGCTCATATTCTCTATATATTGAGCCACTTTTACCTAAGTTGGGATTGACCACATGAGTATGGAAAATCCCTACTCATTTGTATCCTCTGAGAAATAAATAATTATCTAGTTTACCTTGTCCATGATTTATTTCAATGTGTTTGTTGACTAGTTGATCTTGTTAAGTGATAGATTCTCTTCCTTATCATGTTATCCTTGTTTGCATTCATACTCATCTTTGAAATTCTATTACAGGTCTCTTGAAGTGTCCTAATGAAGTGTTTCATGAGTTTTAGTGAGTTGTCTTTCTACAAGTTTCAATTAATTACCTTGAGTTTATTCCTCCTAGCTTAAGTTATTTTCACAAACCTCCATGAGAAATACTAATACAAGAGCAATTTTGGAGTAGTGTCATGTGCAGGTTAGGATTTTGCTTGAAGTGTTATTTTAATTGGTTGGTAGTGGATAGTTTATAATTAGTTCATCACCTTATTAATATATATTTTATTTATGTTCTCTCCCTCCATTTTCATCTAAATGAGAAATTAGTTTAGGTGATGAGCTTTAATAGACAAATAAAATGAGCTAGCTCTTAAATCTAGAGGTAACCCATAACCTAGAGTCAATCCCATTACATATCTCAAGTTTATAGGGATTGAATCACCCTCTCATAGAGTGCCATTTTTATCTATAATAGTTATAACACTCCCAATGGGACTAAGGTCAAAAAGAGTGGAAGAAATTTTTGGTGTGTTCTTCCTCTTATCAACCTTTAGAGGCATTCAACAAACACCAATGGTGACTTTGAATGCAATCATCTAATTATAAGCAACCTAGGTTCTTATTAAAAAAAAGATAAATATATTATGTTTCATTTGACTAATGAAGTTGGTATGGTAAAAATATGATAAGATTTTCTACCATACACCTCCCTACCAACCTTGTCATGACCCCAATTATGTGTCTCAACAACCCTATCTATATTGTTACCATCCCTATGAGTCATGGTAGTTCTATGGTCATCCTAATTCCCCTTCATATGACCATGTTTTTATTCATCATCCCTATGAAGAAAACTATAAGTAAGGATATCTATAAGAGTACCAATAAGTGTCTCCCTATTAGCCTCAATATGATCCATATAAACCTCAACATGATTCTTATCAACCTTATCATGATGAATCACATGATACCAATGATTGGAAAGTAAGATATAAGGAATTTGAAACTAAATTTAGGAAAATAAATCAATAATAAAGATCTCACCAAAACCCATACTTCTCCCCTTCCCCTCCTACTTTAATCCCATCTCATGCCAAGTCCTTTTTGGCACTCATGTCAAATCTTCTAGATAATGAAGAAGAGATGAGAGCATGGGATGAAGAGTTTGATGTACTATCTATTAATCTCATGTAGTGGTTGAGATATTAAGTTCAAAATTTGATGAATATGTGGAGGTTGGTTGAACAAAAAACCCAATATGATATCAATGAGTAGTTTTACTTTGCAATAAATTGTATCTAATGGTCAATAAACAAACTAGAAAGGTGGGGGAAAAAAGAGGTTGAGGATCAACTTGTAGCTATTGAAGATCCTCAAAAAGGTTATGAAGAAGGTGAAAATCTTATAGAGGAACATGTATCTCCCATTTCCCAACCCAAATTTCCATATCCCCAAGAGTTCACTTAATAAGACTTCATTCCCAAGCCTATTTATGAGCCATCTATCAAACCTCATACTCCCTCTCCAACCCATGAATTTGTTCATTACCCTCCCACCTCATCCCTTCTTAAAGGAGAACCCATATTATGGGAGATAAATGAAGAATATCAAGCCAAAGTTGCATCTGTTCAAGAATATGAATCAAGTGTCTATGATAAAGAGTTCACTATAGGGATTTCACTTAGTGAAGACAAGTATAAATTCATCTTCTTGAGTGAAGAAAAATATGATCAAGATCAAGTTGAAGCTACCAATGAAGAGTTTGATAAATGCATGAAAGAGAAGGTGACTTAAAGGAATATCACATAATTTGAGTTTGTTGAGTCTTGTGATCATGATCAAGATGCTGGTTTTTTTTTAAAAATAGAAGATGAAGCTACTATCCATTCCATGGAATAAGATGACTTATGTTAAAGATTCAATGAGATATGTGAAGATTTTAAGGTTATTCAAAAGTCTACACCTCTTGACAATAAATTTGAAGATATTCTTGTTGGTGCATTACCTCTTGAAGGATAATATGATAACTTCCAAATTACAAAGCTTGTTGAAGTGTCATCCAACCTTGAACTTGAAAACTCTTCAAGTAAACTAGTTGAAGTTGATCAAGTACACAATGAGCAAGAAGATGAAGTTGAAGAGATTATTATTCTTGAAGAGAAAAAATATAAAGATGATTGGAAACAAAATATTGAGCTTCTTCAAGAGATCGAAGGGGTTTGTAAGGTTGAAGGTCATGTTCAAAAAGAGATTGTTCAATATGTCTTTATTGAGGATAATGATGAAGATGGGGCTGAGTATGCAAAGCTCTTTGAAGAGCCTAATAATCTTGTAGCTGATAAGATATCCAATGTTATTCAAGATTACATGAATGATAAATAACCATGATTTGATGAAGCATCATTGGGTCAAGTTTAAGTTAAATAGTATCATGAGAAGATGGTTGAGTTAAAAGAGGAATTCACCTTCATAGGTGATATGTTTGCAATTGTTGTTATTACATTTGAGATCATTACAAAGAGATTGGAAAGCATGAAAGAGTTGAAGACATCAAAACCAAATCTCAAAAGTTAATTTTCTTCATGCACTCCTTCAACTCATGGAGAAAAATATGGTGCAAGCTTCCCTTTTTATCCAAGAGGATAAAGATTACTTCATGTTAGTTTGTATATAGTTTAGTTTGCTTGTGTTCTTTTTATGTTTCCTAAGTGCTTGATAACACATGTGTGTGTATTGTTGTATTTTTTTTTTTGTTTTGTGAAGGTAAATCATATTATTGTGTAATGTTTAGGTTTTGTAAAATTCTAAAATTGAGTGCTAGAGACTTCATTTCCCAATGGACATGAAAGGCAACTAGTCCTATTAACATTGTAGGCATACTACCCCTGTGAATCACCAAAAATGTTGATCAAATTTGAACCCAACTAAAAATTAGACATGCCCTAAAAATTTAAACTTTTCATGGTATTTTCATGTGTTCATGTCATGTTTATATGGTCCCTGTATTTTTCATTTAACCTTGTTAGAATTTTTTAAGGTTAGTTTGGAGAAGTTAAGGTAAAATCATATTTTGGTCATATAGTGATTTAGGCATGTCATGAGGAGATAATTCATGTTAAATTTGTATTATAGGTGATTATGTTTTCATTAAATCCATTTCACATGTTAAACATATTTTCACAATGTTTCATAAAGTTTTGGAAAGGTTGAGGATCATTCGCTAGCTCTAAGGTGTTAAATATGCATATAAAGGTGATTTTTGGATAACTTTATGTGTGTAAAAGTTATTCCAAAGCAAAAATACATAAAAAAACATTCCAAGTATATTTTATAAGTAACATGATTTTCACACCTATCAACAAGTTAGAGTAAATTCAGATTCTTAGATGTTAACACTAGTTTGAGAAGTTAGAAGTTGTACAGACTCTTGAAGTCATGTACAAGTGAAAAAAGCTCAAGAAAATAATTTGGAATTATAAATGTCATGAAAAACATTTGGAATAATTTTTTATTTCTAAATTTATATAAAACTACATCTCTCTTCCATCATCCCATTCACAAGCTAATGAAGGCCATTTTTAAGAAGATAGTATATGCCATACAAGTAGAGTTGGGGACTGAAATTTTGGCCAATTTTTTTGAAAAATATGGGATTTTAATTTGTGTCATTGGTTTTTCTATTGGATATCTTAGATTTATAAGTGATCTCTAAGAGTCTAAACTTCTTTTTAAAGGATAAAATCCCCACAAGCTAAGTTTAGAGCAACTCCAAAAAAAATTGTGATTTCATGGATACTTTAAATAATTTGGAGTGAGTTATAAGGTTTATATAGATGCCTAAAATACATTATTAATTCATGGTGTCATGTGTGGATGTCCTTTTGGCATGAAAAGTGGCTTTAGTGCATAGTTTGAGGTGACTATCAAAATTTATCCATTTATGAGTTCTCCATCTATTTTGGTGCATTGAAATGATTATTAATCATCTTATATCATCCTAAAAATACATTCATACCCTTTGACCATTCAAATATTTTATACAATTATCAAACTAGTTACACCTTCATTCACCATCTTGGACTGTGATCTATGCTTATATAGTCATTGAGTTGAAAAGGTCTGAATGTGAATTTACAAGGAGTTGGATGATTGTATTATCTTTATAATATGTTTTTAAAATTATAACTAATAATTATTAAACTTCTATAGTCATTTCTTGCATATTTTCCAAATGCTTCTACTTATGTTATAGACCATCTTCTATAGGCTTGTATGTCTGTCATCCAAGAGAATAAATGTTGTCAACATTCAAAATTGAATGTATCAGACATGGATCATTATTATTTTTCAAGTTTTAAAATTTTATTGGACTAATAAGTATCTTAAAGCACCTAAAGTCATAGTAGTTGATGGAAAACAAAGAAGCCTTACCTAAGACAGTCACTTACAAGATTTTGGGGAGAACAGTGAATGTAGGGGGTTAAAATGATTTGAAAGGGATATTTGAGCCTAAAATTAAGTAGGAGTGATTTTAAATATATTTTAACATTTATTAGATGCACAATTTTTGGCATGGAAAACCTAAAAGACTCACACATATAGTTATCTCTCATGTTGTCATATACCATCAACCTGTTAAGAAAATTAGCCTTGATAGTGAATGTGGGTAAGGATTGGAAACTTTAGGACATTAAAGGTGTATTAAGAAATTAAAAAAAACATGACATATCCTTTTAAAATTTTAAAATTGGTTTGAAGACCCAACAGGATATCAAACTTAGTCATACCTTGAAATCAACATCTATATCCAACCTAGTAGTTGAGATTGGACTTGAGCTAGAGTTTAGTGAAATGCATAGAGTTTCAAGATTTTGGAATAAAATTACAAGTACATATATATAATTATAAGTTTTATATATATTAAATGTTTCAAATAGGCTCTTCGAACACTAATACTACATGTTAACTCCAAATGTACATGTATAAGTTGTTAGCAACTTGTAAGTCTACCTAAATGACAAAGGGTGTTCCAAAAATTGAAAAATGGTGTTTAAATGTTTGAAGGAGATAATATAGAGCATAATTATAAAACCATTAAGTTAAAATAGATTCTAATACAAGAGTTTAATGATCAAAATAGGGGTCACACAGTCACTATGCATATGCCAGTCACCTCTAGGTCTACCTAAGTGACTAAGGTCTCTCTAAGACTTGAGAACAATAATTTGTATTGGTTTTTTAATGATTAAAGGACATAAATCAAGTTATTAAGTATAAAAAATCAAAATAGACTAAACAAGGTCACAAAGTCATGATACCCTACCCACTCAGTCTTAAATTTACACAGGTTATTGGCTCTTTCTTGAGAAGCTTGTGCTTGGTGTAAGAAGTATTTAAGGATATTCAAGATATTTGAGAGTAAATTAATGGAATGAGATTATATTGGTTTTATATCAATCCATAATCTACCTAATACTCAATCAATAAGAATGAAAAACATATATAGTCTGCCTACTCACAATACACACAATCCTTGGAAACATAGGCATGTTTGTTCATGCCAAGATAAAGTTGCTTGTATGAATAAGTTTTAAGAGACTATAGAAGGATATGAGGGGAATTATAATGTTCCATGATGATCTGGTGTGAACATTGTATCACTCAAATCAATAATAAATACAAAATGATAGCAGACTCTCCTTAAACAAATAGATACTTAATTGCATACATAGTTTGTATGGTAGGGTAGACCCCAAGAAAAGAAGAAAGTAGGAGTTGAGTTGAGATAATTTTGATAATTTATAAGATTTTTAAGGATAAAAACAAACACTTCATATAAAACTTGAACCCTTGCTCAGTCAAATAGATTCCAAACTGTATACATAGACCTTGAGAATTGAATAGTCAACAAAGAGATGAGATGTCAAGTGGATTTATTTGGATAAAATGAGACTTAGAGAAAATCAAAGATATGGAGAGATAATTTTAAAAACATTCCATGAATTCATAGATTCCTGATAGAGAGAGCAAATGAGAAATCTAGTTAGCTAGGGTTAGACAGTCAACTAGGCTCGAGAATCCTAAGCTTGAGAAAGTGAAATGGTCAGGAAGTTTGATGGAAAAAAGTGATAAGTTAGACATTGTAAAAAATTTTATGAGATTTCATAGACCTCATGAAGTTCATTTTAGCTCATACCAAATTTAGGATACTTCTCACCAACTCAATTCTTTCTTAGACCTCTTAGAATGCTTGTTTCTAGTTGATTGGCTATCTTGCATTACATGGTATGGATCACACATGATTCATGGTATATTGAGATTTTATGGGTTTTTTACTACCCTAATTTACTTTAATTTTGTGTAATTTTTTTATGGATTCATAGATCCATCTTTATGAACTATCATTAACCACTTTTAATCTATTTAGGAGAGCCATAAACACCTAATAAGAGAAGAATCTACTTTCATGCCTCTAGATGTATCATAAAATATTTGAAAACACCAATAAAATGTTTAATACTCTCATGATCATCCTCCCATGTCAGTGGTTGGTACATTACTATATAGAACCATACAAAATAGGGCTAAGATGACTATTTGTTGCTTTTTTACAAGTTTGTACAAGTAGCCAGAACTTTAAATTTGGCATGAAGGTAGGGGAGGATGTTTTATAAGTTAATAAAAAACTTATTTTGAGTTTTAAATGTGTGGAGTTACTATAGAAGCATATTTCACTCTCTTGGTAGGGAGGCCTAATTGAGGCCTAGTTAGGAGAGAGAAAGGGTAGAAAAGGACATCTCCACTCACTCTCAGAGCATGAAATTAAACCCAGTAAAATAATAGAGGTTACTATAATGTTCCATTATATTCTAATTATCCTCTTAAATTTTTTCCACACAAGGAGTTTTGCATCATTTTAGGGCTACAAAGAATCAGGCCTATTTGAGGCTTTTGGTAGAGAATGACTTTTTGGGGATAGTTTGAGGCCTTAAAATGTATTTTTTTAGGTATAATATGGTATTAATATTCCATCCATTGATTTTTTATGAGATAAAATAAATGAAACCAAGTTTTGACATTTTTGTGAAAAATAGGCCTAAGGAGATGAAGAGTCCTCTAAACACCATATAACAAAAAGAGATGATGTGTCAAAGAGAACCTATTTGGTTCAGATGATAGGTTTCAAGAGTATATAAAAGAGGTATAAAAAATTGATCTAACCATCATTAAGGTTACTTTTCATTTAACATGTCAAGATAAAAGAGAGTTTTAAAAATCTAGTCAAGGTGTCAAACATGCATTTTAACTTCCATGCCACTTTGAGGGTCAGAGAATCTAAAGAGGATCTAAAAATGGAATATTATATCTATTTATGTAGTTCCATATCTCTTATTATTTTTTCAACTCATATGACACTTGTCTATCTTCTCTCTCCTACACTCTTCTTTTCTCTCTTATATTCTTTATATATTGAGCCACTTTTGGATAAGTTGGGATCATCCACTTGAGTATGGAGAATCCCTACTCATTTTAATCCTTTGATAAATAAATAATGATATATTTTACATTATTTATGAGTTTTTAAATGTTTTTATTAACTATTTGATTTTTCTAAGCGATATATTCTCTTTCTTATCATGTTGTCCTTGTTTTCATTCATACTCAACTTTGAAAGTTTGTTTTAGGTCTCTTGAAGTGTTATAATGAAGTGCTTCATAAATTTTAGTGAGTTATATTTCCACAATTTTTAAGTCATCACCTTGAATATAACCTTCTTAGCTTAAGTTAGATTCACAAACCTTCATGAGAATTACTAATGCAAGGGCAAGTTTGGAGTAGTGTCATGTACAAGTTAGGCTTTAACTTAAAGTTTCATTGCAATCGGTTGGTAGTGGTCAAGTTAAAATTGGTACATCACCTTATTAGGATATATTTACTTTATTTTCCCTATCTCCATTTTCATCCAAATGAGCAAGTAGTTTAGGTCATGAGCTTCAATAGATAAAGTAAGGAATCTAGCCCTTAAATCTAGAGGTTTGACTCACTTGGAGGTCACCCACAAGATAGAATCAATCCCATTGCATAAATAAAGCTAAGAGGGACTAAATCACACTCTCATAGGGTGAAATTTTGATCTATAATAGGAAAAACCATAAGGGGTGATATCAATGTCATAAGGTAGTTCAATTAGTTTTAAACTCAAAAAAGATGAAAGGAAACTCAACTTGTAGGCCTTTAGGGTCAAAATGGCCTAAAATTCTACAAACCCTAGGTAGATATGTGATGGTTTTGTAAGCACTTAGAGGGATGGAAAAAGAAGATAAGTAATGAAAACATGTTTGGAGGGTTGCAATAGACCCTAAGAAGCATTGGAAGTCAAATTAAACACATTTTACTCCTCTACACCTTATTTCTCACCACCAACCTCCGATAATGCAAGTTTTTCAACCTAAGAGGAATTTTCTCCACATTGTAACTTTACATAGAAAATGCATAGGAATCTCTATAGCTAGGGAAGGTTGAGAGGGATTATATACCTCATTTTCTTGACATTTGTTTTGAAGTTCAAGCCTTCAAGGCTATGAATAATCATTAAAAGGTCAAACATGTCTAAACCTACCTAAACTAGTCCTTGATACCTGATGGAATTAGTTATAAATACACCTAAATCTCACAGTGAACTTTAAGGATACCCTGTCTATGACATTGATTGTATGTACAAATATATAGATTCATCATAAATTATACTTTTACAAGGTTTTAGGGCCAAATTAGAATTATAATAATGTTTAATAGTTTAATTTAATTTATGAGGATATTATGAAATGTATTTCATTTATTTGTATCATAAAATTATTTCATATCCTTTTGGAAATGCTTCTACAAGTCTGAGTAAAAGGGCCAGTCTAGAAGGACTAGTGAGAGGTGACCTAGTCACCTAAATGAGCTAGAGTTGTAGGTGTATAATGATTGGAAGACATATTTTGTGATGTAACATTATTATTCGGACATAATACACACCCATTCACCCATTCCCAAGGTCATATGAAGGTCTCATGGCCATCCAAGTGGTAGATATAAGTAACTAATCCTAATTTTCTAGTTGGTCCACTTGATCAACAAAGGAAATACCCTGATATGAAGGTAAGAGAGTGAGAAGTAGGTGTAAAAATGTGAATAGCAGTGAAATTAAATCATGGTGACCTTATTAAATATAATCCACACATATCTTGTTCATTTAAAGGTGCCAAGTAGATAAACATGCCTTAAATGGCAGTTTCACATCATGATGAAACTTGAGGTCCTCTTCACTAACTCATGCTATATATCAACCATCAAGGAGATAATGTTGACCAAGAAGGACACTTGTCATACCTAATAAATCAATAATATATTATTTAAAATGATTTAATGATCTAATAAGGAATTTAAGTACAATGAGGTCTATTTTATGCCACTCTCTTAGGGACTATGATGGATGGAGTGATGCATGTTGGAGAGTTACTTAGACTATTTACACCTTCCTTTTCTTATGGAAACTACCTATTACAAGTGAAAAGTTGTCCTTGACCATCTCCAATGTACCTCTTCTCTTCTCCTCTCTCTTACTCTACAAAATCTTCCTCTTTTGGCTTGGAATGTAATCCTTGGTGGAGTATGGTGAAGCCCTACCCTACTAAACACTTTTTTTTTGACTTTTGAATGAATGATAAGATTATTAATCCTTATTTATGATTTTTATTAGTGTGTACTTGTGATATTTCATGATTTATAGTGGTAGCATTGTGACTCCTTTTCATTTTGTCCTTTTGCTCTACCTCCTTGCAGGCATAATAATTCTTCGTAGGTCACATGAAGTGTCATGGATGGTTATGTAATGAATCAGAGATAAATACATGTCATTAGTGTTGATTTAGTTCACCTTTTTATTATCTATCCTAGTTCATGTATATTTTAAGACCTCCATATTGAAACACTGATATGAGGGGAGCTTTAATTGAATTTGAGTGGTTTGATCAGTATTGATTCTTTTATAAGTGCATGGTAAGAAAGTAGAGGACATAGTTATTTTGGTGTATAACCTCATTAGGTTAGGTTTATTTCATGTTTTATCTCTCCCTTTTCAACCCAACAAGTTATTAGCATAGGTTATGATCGTAAATATATATATCAAGTGAGTTAGCCCTATAAAAATATAGGTTTAGTCCATCCATAGGTCACCCACATCCTTTGGACTAATCCTATATTACCTCAAACTTTTAGAGGTCTAAAAAATCCTCTCTTAAGGTTGGAGTTTGGTGAGCTAACATTTATATATAGTGAACATTATATAAATGAATCATTTGATTAACTAGATGGTGAAAAGAATAGTTTACTTAATGATACATTTAGTTAAATATAATTAGTACTTGAAATTAGTAAATATAATTTGTTAATGAGTTAATGAAAAAATTAGTTAACTCTAGTTTAACCTTGAGGGGTTGTTATATTATGGTGTCAAAGATAGGTTCAAAATCTTATACTTAATGAGTAAAATAATGTATTCTTATTCTTTTATTATTAGAATGAAGAATGTCACATTGAAGACAAGCTGGTGAGGGTAAATATAATGTCAATAACACTAACCCTCTAGTTGACCAAATTAATTTACCACTGATCAAGCTATAAATATTTGTTAGATTCTTATATCCATGAATGAGAATAGGGACCAGATAGATTCCATTGAGTAGGGAGTTCATGGCCATGTACAGGAAAATAATCAGGATGAACCTAAAGATAATCTTATTGAGCAATAAATTCCTTAGGAACCTAGGCAAGAGGAGGTGCCACAAGATGTTAGAGCACATCTAGTTGTAGATATTACATGAGACATGAATTAAGTTAATTCACCCAATTTATATGGAACCATTTTTGGAGATGGAGTAGAATCATGGCTAAATGATATGGAGAAGTATTTCAAAATATATAATTACTCTAAAGTCACATAAGTAGTTTGGGGAGCTTACCAGTTGGTAGGTGAAGAAATAACATGGTGGGAAAACAAGAAGTTGGAGATGAATTTTGACTCTACCACCACCATGTGGGAACAACATGTGACCTTTTTTAGATCATAATGGTTGTCCCAACTCTATTGTGACCAAAATCTAGTAGATTTTTTGAATCTAAATCAAGGAGACCTTTCAGTGAACGAATATAAGGATCAATTCACCAAGCCCCTAAAATATATTCCTCAATATCAATAAAATGAGAGGTTTCACATTAATAAATTCATTATGGGATTAAAACCCTAGATTGGATGCAAGGTGGATGTGCATGGTCCATTTACTATGGATTAAGTCTTCAAAAAGGCAATAAATCATGAGCAAAAAATGAAGTCACCTACTCAAGTCAAAGAGAAATTCAAGAAAATGTTTAGAGGTCTTAAAAATACTTTAAAAATGAAGAATTGGAAAAGGAATGGAAACTCTATAAATTAATACAAGAATCATAATGCAAATTTTAGCATTGATTTAAGAAACAAGAAACTAGAAAATGGTTTCAAGGGAGGTTTCAAGGGATATCCACAATCTAATAGAAAAACACCACTTGGTGAATGCTCCATTTATGGAGGTGATCATTATGATAAGGAATGTACTTATGGGAATTTATATGGTAATAATAAATGTTATGTTCCATAACAAATATCTTTTTAGCAGAATATTTATGTAGCTATTAAAAACCACCAAGTTAAGTTTCATCCTTCTCCTATTAAGCTATTAAGTACTTTACTTGATCATCTAAATTTAATTTTGACTAAAATAGGATATGATAAATGTTTTATTACTCCTATAATGTTTAACAAGTTGTCTAGAAAAGATGGAATTATAGAAAATGCATGGTTATTTCAATACGAAAATAAATCTAATGTCAAGGTTGATAAATGTTTGATTAAAGTTGAGATCAAACTACTTGAATTCACTATGGTAGTGGATCTATTTACAACACCACTAGGGTTAGATGATGTGATCTTAGGAGTAAATTGGTTATCTTAACATAAAGCTAAGGTGTAATTCTTTATTAAAAAGGTGGAATACTTAGATGATTTTGGAAATCAAACCTAAATCTAGGGAGCAAAAAGGGAGCTAAAACTTAGACAAATTTTTACAATTCAGTTAAATAAAGCATAGAGAAAATGTGTCAATCTTTTATTGTTAAGATAGATGAGATGGAGGAATCAAAGGAACCTTCTTTTAAGGATTTTACTTTTCTCAAATATTTCCAAGATTTTTTTCCCAAAAAGAATTAGGTTTTCCCCCCTAAGAGAGATTTTGATTTCTCAATTAATATCATTCTAGGGTTTGAACTATAGTCTAAATCCCCCTATAAAATAAACTTAAATTGGTAGAGTAAAAGGCTCAACTATAAAAATTATCATCCAAAGGGTTGATTCGATTAAGTGTGTCACTATGGGGTGCACCAATTGCATTCATTAAATTAAAGGATGGAACCCTTCACTTGTGTATTGACTATAGGATGTTGAACAAGGAAATGATAAAAAAATAGGTATCCTCTACCTCTCATTGATGATATTTTTGATCAAATGTATGGATCTTCAATTTTATAAAAGATTGAGCTTCGATTAGGATATCATCAGTTAAGGATTCATAAGGAAGACATTTTGAAAACAACCTTTAAGACTTTTTCCAGACATTATGAGGTCATAGTTATTCTTTTTAGGCTAACAAATTCACTTGCAATATTCATGAATCTCATAAATAATATGTTTCGGTTCATTGTTCATGGATTATCTAAGTTATTTTATGTTGGTATTTCTAGATGATATCCTCATCTATTCACGATCTGAGGAGAAGCATTTAGAACATTTGAATTTGGTTCTGCAGTAGCTAAAGACTAATGTTTTGGGAAATTATGAAAGTTTGTCTTAATATATAAAAAGGTACAATACCTCAAGCACATTATATTTTTGTAAGGAATATCTATGGATAATTCAAATATTAAATCCATTATAGAGTGGTTGACACCCAAATATGTTCATGAAGTTAGTATTTTTATGGGTTTAGATAGATACTATAGGAAACTTGTGCCAAATTGTATCAAGATAGTAAATCCTATTACCTCTCTTCAACATATAAATTAGAGGTTTGCATGGTCGGTAAAGTGTGAAGAATATTTTTAGGAGATGAAAAAAAGGATTACCTTAGCACCAATGTTGAGAGTTCTTGATCCCAATGGCTAATTCTTAGTAATAATTGATGCTTCAAGATATGGTTTTAGAGGATTTATTATGCAATAAGGTTATATTATATATTATTAGTCCATAAATTTGAAGTTGTATGAGGTAAATTATGCCCCACATGATCTATAATTGGCTGAAATAGTTGATGAATTACAAGTTTGAAGGCATTATTTATTGATAAAATCATTTGAGCTCAAGATTGGTAACTTGGGACTCAAGTATATCTTCACCCAACATAACCTAAATGCACATCAAAGGCAATGGTTAGAGTTCTTATCAAATTATGATTTTGATATTAACTACATAAAAGGTAAATAAAATAAGGTCATAGATTCCTTTAGTCATATAAGGTATATAGTAGCATTGGATGCCATCAAGAGTACATTTCATGATTAGGTAGCTAAATTCTCTCTAGGAGATGGATTTTATGACTAGGTAAAGATGGCATTATCTTAGAATGCTTAGGATCCTAAGTATGATGGATTTAATTTTGATAATGATGGGTTAATTAGGTAAAAAAAGAGGATTTATAGACCAAACAAAGATAATTTGAGGAGTTTAGTACTCAAAGAACTACATAATTCTCCTTACTAAGGTCATCTAGGTGTGACTAAACTCTTGGTAGAGATAAATCCATCATACTTATAGAATGGAATTAATAAGGATGAATTAGATTTTATTTCTCAATGTTTATAATGTCAACACATTAAGGCTTGGCATGTGCATACTATTGGGTTGTTATACCCACATACCATACTAGAATGGAACTGGCATGCCTATTAGCATGGACTTTGTCTAGGGATTGATGATGTCTCAAAACTAACATGACATGATTTTGGTGGTTATTGATAAAATCACCAAGGTAGATCACTTCATTCCTAATAATATATCTACTGATGTACCTATGTTTACAAAGAGATTCATGAAATAAGTGTATATATTACATGGATTTTTGGGAAAGATTATTTTGGATAGGGACCCAAAAAATGACTTCTAGGTTTTAATTGACTCTCAATTCAGCTTTGGATACTCAATTGAACTTTAGTACAATGTACCATCTAGAAATAAATGGTTAAATAGAGAGGGTAAAATAGGTTTTATAATATCTTCTAAGAATGTAGTGCATGAACTAACAATACAAATGGGAAGAATGTCTTCCATTGGTTGAGTTTACCTACAAAAACTCATACCAATCAAATCTAAAATTGTCTTTGTTTGAGGCATGGTATGGAAGAACATGTAGAACACCAATCAGTTGGGATAGGTTAGAAGATAGGGTAGTGTTTAGTCCAGATATGATTCTTGAAATAGAAGAGCAAGGAAAGTCAATAAGGAAAAGGTAGACTGAATCCAATGAGACATAAGAGCTATGCTGATATAAAAAGAACAACAAGATAGTTTTTAGTGGGAGATAAGTTATTTATACATGTTAAGTCACATAAAATTTTGATTAAATTTGGAAAATCAGCCAAGATATCTCCTAGATATTTGGGACCCTTTGAGATCTTATAAATTATCAATATTTTGGTGTGCAGGCATACATTTCTACCAACTTGAGTACTCATGTATAATATTTTTCATGTATCCTATCTTTAAAAGTATGTTTTTAATCCTTCTCATGTATTGGATTGGAATGATTTACAAGTTCTATATCCTAGAGTGGTCATAGTAGAACCATTCAAAATATTTGACACTCACAAATTTAATTTATGTAACAAAGAAGTGTTACAATACAAGGTCTAGTGAGACCAATATTATGAAGATAGTACCACTTGAGAAGAATATGAAGAGTTGTATAAGTTGTTTCCACATTAGTTTTCTTAGTGTTTTGTTGGATATTATGTTTATTTTTTCTGAAATGCTATTATATTTCAAAAAAAATGTTAAAATAAGTGTCATCAAGGTGATGACCAACTTTAGGAGGGAAGGATGTTACATCTTGATTCTCCTATAGACTCATTAATTTGTTAATCTCTAACTTATATGGTTAATTATTGGTTAAATTATTGTGTTAGGTAATTGGTTTTGTAATATGTTGATTTATGGATATTTATATATTACTTATCATCATGATCATTAACTTGTTTGATAGCTTTACATATTTTTCTATTATACATTATGATCATAATTATTTAATTTATTTAGTTATAGAAGTTTATTATGGATTATTTCATGATATGGTCTAATTATTATTTATTGCACTGAGGTGGATGCAAGATGGAGTCCACCCTCCAAACTATGATTGAGGGAGGGTATCATTGGAGAGGATGGATAAGATAGAGATGAGTGGGGGTTGAGAGAACAAGGCTAAAACCCCTACATACACCATATAGCCTATCATCTTTATTATGGTTTGATGATTATTTGATATTCATGGTTCACAACATAAATTATATTACTAATGCGTATCCTTGCCTTGTATTATTTCCTTGTTTGTTAATGCTTGATAATTTTTATAAATATGTGTCACTGTACTTGCATTCATGATATTTTCTTATGGTTGTGATGCTTGTGTGTTATATTTAAATAAGAAAATAACAGGATATATGCATTAGTTAAATGTTTAATGATTCATTCAACTATATATTCTGGTGAGTAATTGGGGAATGATATCTTCTTGGGTTGATCTTGTATGACTGTCATATTATGTTACCTTATAATTGATTTAAAATTGAGACTAGTATTAACTAGTTTGAGACTTGTATCAAATTCATGGCATGTATGATCAATAGTTATTAAAATGTTTGATTTATTAATTTAACGTATACTTGTAGGTGAGGAAGCTAATGGACTAGTTTAAGAGACCTATGTTTGATTTACTAAGATGTTGTTTAATTAAAAGGAATTATATTTTTATTGAGGTCAAAGGAAATCTTTTTAACCATAATGTTAAAATGATTATGTAGTTTGGCATATTCTTGGGAATCTCAGGCTTCGAACTACTTAGATTCTCAACTTTTTGAGGCAATGATTTTCAGATCAAAATGGATATTTTTTTAACTACATGTTTTTACTATGATTTCATTTGTATATTGAAGGAACTTGACTATGAGTGGGGTTATGTCTAGCTACCACACTAGAATTTTAGAGAATAATTATAGAATTAGAGATTCATTAATCAAAGACCCAATTTTATGGGTGTTGTTTAAGGGTTTTCGCATGCATAGTGCAAACATTTGGATATTTGGAAGGTAGATGGTTTTGAAGGAGAGTACAATGGAAGAGGAGAGTTTTGGAAGAAATAATTTGGATTTTTAAACCTCAACATCATACTCAGGTAGGTTTTGTTGAATTAAATTCATGGTTTATCATTATAAAATGATTTAAAAGTTATTTATAGTTATACCATTGGTTTTCTTGAAATGGGTTCTTTTATTATTGAATAGATATTTAAAGTGTGTGTGTGTGTGTGTGTGTGTGTGTGTGTGTGTGTGTGTGTGTGTGTGTGTGTGTGTGTGTGTGTGTGTGTGTGTGTGTGTGTGTGTGTGTGTGTGTGTGTGTGTGTGTGTGATTGACCCCGAGGATGGATATGATCCATCCATAGGGCTGAATACATATAACCCTCCCCATTATCTAAATGACTAAGTTATTAAAGATTATTATGTTAATTTGATAAGACTAGGGTTTTATTTGGGTTTAACTTCAAAGGAAAATTTGAGGCCTAGTTGAGGAAGGCCATAGTCATAGGTTTTGTCAATGTCAAGTTATTTGGGTATCATTTAGATTGATTTATTTTGCATTTTTTGATTATATAAGTGAATATATATTAGGTTTATTCTATTTTATCTAAATAAACATTTGTGCTTGGATAAATAATAGTTATACTTTTTATTGGTTTTAAAATGATACCTTTAGGTACCTTAGGGTATTCTTGTGTTTGATTATGAGTTATTCATTTTTATGTGAATTATTTTTTTAAATATATAAATAAAATTTTTATTGAAAAATATATATGTAAAATACCCTAGGGATGGGTATGGCCCATCTACATGGCTAAGTACTATATACTTCAGCATGGTATACACAAGTGTGTATTTGAATATCAAGGAGACTAAATACATGTTAGAGTCTTATTTGGTTTGTTTGTGTGTGAGTCAATATTGAGAAAAAGTATAAAATATGGAATGGAATTATTTACTATTGTTAAGATTTTGTTATTTGGGTAATTTTTGGTTTGGGTGAAGCACCACTCCTAAATTGAGAGACAAGTTATAGGTGTTTGGTGTTATAGTATATTAACGAACCACTCATAAATGTTTAATTATTTATACGTTATAAATATGGTTGAAGGAAGATAAATATGAGCCTTTATAATTTAATATAAACCTCAATGTTGGAATGCAATTTAGTGGATATAAAATATTTAAACTCATTAAGGTTTTCTTCTTTGGTAGATTTTAGATGTTTGTTTTATAAAAATGGTATATAAGTAGATTTTTATATTGATTTTGAGTAATTAATACTCTTTTTTAAATTGGTTATTTTGCGTTATAAAATTAATATGATATTTATAATCATATATATGTATGTATGTACATACGTATGTATAATAGGGGTTCCCCATAAGACACGTGTGTGGGTGTGTGTGTGTGTGTGTCTACACACACACACACATACACACACAGATATATATATATATATATATATATATATATATATATATATATATATATATATATATATATATATATATATGCGATGGACTATTTTAAATATTTCATGCTTAAGCCTGTAGAATGTTGATTATTGAGGTAAAGTCACTTTTAAGAAGTTTTAATTTATAAATTGTACATTTATAAAAGTGGTTATTGGATGAGTTACTATGACTAAGTATATATGTTTATGTGATTGAGGAACATTTGATGATATATTTATATTAATGATGCATTGTGTAACTATATTCATACATGTATATGTGTAATTATATTCATACATGTATATGTGTATTTGCATGATATGAATTTTGTATGCTTAAGGAACTTAAAAAGGGAATTGATAATTAATGAGTTGTATGATAGGAATTTTTAGACTATTAAAGTTGCTCATATGTTATGATTAAATATTTGTTTTAGTTAAAAATCTATGATTATGAATAATTTAGTTGATTTATTTAAAAGGCTAGTATTATGATCGTTTAGTTATGTTATACTATTTATATGCATGTGATGAAATATATGGAATTATATGATTTCCTTGTATTTGTACGTGTTGTGACACTTTTATATGAAAATCTATTATTTGAATCTTTTGATTTAAGTATTTTTTATGAATAAATGAATCTAGTATTAATGACTCTAAGCAATTAGGTGATATACACCTCATGTACTTAGTTCCATTAATAGATAGATTGTAAAAATATAAATGATTTTTGTGTGTGAATTTGATTGATCTTAAATATCTATAATCTATATTGAAAATTTGGCAAAAATAATGTTTATGGTTTGAACATTGTTAATTAACCTATTGATTTAGTTCCATGTTTTGCATGATATCATGTTAGATAATATTTATTTATGGTATGCTAAATGTGATAGTTATCTTACAACACATGGGTTCTAGTTGACATTCTCGATTATTGCACCATCACTATCTACCCATCAAGGGAGGTTCATTCCCTTGTTGAGATATTGTGTGGGGGATCAATAGTCCATGGTTATTGTGTAAAATCACTTTGATGACACTTTCCCTCCCCTCCAATGGTCAACTGATAGAGGATTTACTCAAAAATGCTTTTGTATATTAACGAGTTCATTTAATCTCTTATGTTCTATAGAAAACTGTTTATGCATAGTTTGATATTCAAATATTTAATATTGTATACTTTTATTATTTTATGTTAATTTTATAATTATAATATATGGTTATTTGTATTTGTATTTGTTGTGATATTTAAACCAATAATGGGTGATGTTTTAATTTGGGTATTCTAGTACTATTTTATATTTTACTTATGACAGCCAATTGGTATTTATACATAGTGATCATTAGCTAAATGAATCATATGATTAACTATATGGTTCAAAGAATATTTTTCTTAATGATGCATTTAGTTAAAGATCATTAATACTTTAAATTAGTAAAGATAAGTTGTTAATGAGTTAATAAAAAAATTAGTTAACTCTAGTTTAACCCTAATGGGTTGTTATGTTGTAGCCTTCCCAACCCAAGATCATACATGGTTACACAAGTTAAGGCACACACCCCACAAGTATCCATGTGGCTCAACAAGGAATTAAAAAAAATTCAAATTCTTCAACAAGGAAGCATCATCTTTGTAGAAATATGTTGTGATTATATAACATCTAAATCTTGTACACATGGCAAACTTAGAGCTTTGATGTTCTTCTCAGTTATTTACCTTTCTCACTTCTACAAGTATCATATCTTCTCTATATTTATGCCAATTGGCATATATCTATTAGTTTAAATAGTCTTATTTCTTTACAAGAATGGTTAAAATGTATTTATCTTCCATATTTGTAAATTCTAAACATATACCTATTCTCTGGCTCCATAAACACTATTGTCTAGGTCATAAAATAACACTGACATTATTGTAATATCCCAATCCAAGTGTCCAATACCTTAAATTTATTTAATTTTCAAATTAAATGTATCATAATCATCAGCCTAAGTGATTTAATGCAAGTTATTAATCCAAAGGGATTGATATAAATACATGATTAACCATCATTCATTCCTCACCTAGAAAAAGACCAAAGAGACCAAGACACTTATCAAAAGTATTGTATCAAAAATGTAATTGAAAAAATATTCCCTATTTCCACATCAATTATAGGTATAACACATTTATATGCCTGAAGTAAAAAATGCATAGTGTAAGAGCCTAATTTTCCAAGTTAGAAGTTAGATCACTATGGTACTTTTCTTTTTCACATTATATGATTAAAATATAAGCCAACATTAGTCTGAGGCCCTCTTTGGAGTATTAACTATGTAGTTATTGTCCTTTGATAGAGGTGTCATTAGCGTCATCTTGAAATCATGTTCCCACAAACCTATTTTTACCTAAGGTCACATTGAAGATGGAAAGCTAGGGGTTTTCCATTTCACAAGGAGCAACAATCCATGAACTAGATCTGAATACACTAGAGCAAAGGTAAATCAAAACCTAGAAACATCTAGGTGGTCACATCCTATTTCATTATATATTTTGTATAGGACACTAGTGTCTAAACCAACCAATAGCATCCATCCTAGGCTAGGGTTACCCTCTAAAGAGATAAAGTGTCAAATCTAGAATCTGATGACTATTTTAGAATCTCCTTTCTGCCTACTTTAAGCCTATTCCAGATCTAGAACTACATTATCATTAGAACAACCTAATTACTTTACTTCTTTATCATTTATATTTTTATCATAGTTTTACTTTCTATATTTAGACTATCTCAACATAATAAATTCAGTATATGCTTATCTATGAGTTTAGCATCTAGTTAGCCTACTATATATATTATTATCACCCTTGTTCTATTTCATTTATAAAACCCCTTTAATAATCTAAATAACACCAATCTAGATACCATTTTAGGGTTTAAAATATCCAACAAGTTGCAAGGGTAACATGGTTTTCACCAACACATAGTTTACTCTAACCCTTATTCTTTCAAAAATTTAAAAGTTTATTTTTGAACTAAAACAATCATTCTATGGACATTTACTACACATGATTTCAATATTTACTATTGAATGACCTACACAATTAGAGCTTCATACCAAAGATAAAGTGTGTTGTACACACTTAGGTACATTTTATCCTTTTACTTTATAAAATCTATTATTATAATAAAATGGGAGTGTTTTTAGATACTAAAATATGGTGTTTGATACTTGATAATTACAATATTGACACACATTCACTATGCATGAATTGAATACACAAATAAAGTCCTAATCCACCATTATCTCACACTTTCATACTATTTTATGAGCTTGACCCTTTTGTTACACTTTTACACACTTACAATAACGTCATTATTTATTTCAAACCTAATAAATATAATGCACATACATCTCCAAACTCTCAGATTGGTCTATCCATATACATGTCGGTTATGCCAAATTTAGTTAGTATCATTAATTGATAATGAATTTATATGTTCATTATTGACCCTATCTTAGAAATGGTTATTTTTCAAAATTAAATCTCATCTTAGATTTGGCCCATTTTCCTAGCATATTGGTGGTGAGAAATTACCCCAATTTAACTCATATATAAATAAATCAGATTCTTATTTAAAAGGCATTTGGCACTTATCTAGAACACATATATACACTTTTTCACATGGATAAAAATCTACCCTATTATTCTATAATTACAAACATATCACTAGGATTAGTCACAATCTAAGTTTGAAGCACTCAAAATTTATGTCAAAACAAGCATTGTCAAGTATCAAAACCTAATCATTAGATACATACATATAGAAAATGAGCAGCATTACAAAATCACACTAGGTAGGATAAACAGTCTGCCATTATTTCCCTCCTTCAAGTATATGATATGTAGTAAATGGTCAATCATTATATAAGGTTGATTGGGATCAACTTATCCCATTACACTTTCCTCCATTTTTGTAGGTTTGTTTACCTCATAATCACACCTAGGGTTTCAAGGCAAAGAATACCAATTTATATATTTTGTGCATCATAAAGGTTCGAGATCATAAATACATAACAATCATAGATAGGCAAATGTGACCATAAAGTCATTATACCATTTTTTGTGTGCAAGTTAGTACTATACAACAATTCAATATCAAACGATGAAACTATCCAAGGTTGGAAAAAACTAACCCAACTTAGATAATGAATTAATTATAGAATCTAATGAAATACAATCCTATATTATCTTGATATTCAATGTTATAATAGAGTCATAGTTAGACAGTCACCCAAAAAAGCTAAGTGCTCATCCATTTGTTATACTTGTCAAATTTGATCAATTAATCTCAATATTTTTACATTTAGACGTATCTTAATTATAGTAATCTTCACCACTAATAAAAATTAGGTTAAAACACTTGTTAATAATGTGAAATTTGAACATGTGTTTCTTAGTGACAATTACAAATAATATATTTTTGAAGATTTGGGTAAAGCTTGCATGAAAATTATACCACATGAACCATGGATTTGGACCATTAAACCACCATCAAAAGAGAGGGTATGATAACCCCTAATGGTATTTTAAATATAAAATATCTTCACATTCACTAATGCATCATCATATTTATAGATCACTTTTCTTATCATTTAAAGTTTAAACCATGTTAAAGTGATTGTAGATAAACTAGTTGGAGAGAGGGAAGTTATATGTGATCCATCACCATAATTTATCTCTTTAAAAGTAATAATTAAGCATGTATGAATTAATAAGGCCCAAAGTATGACCATTAATATCAATCTTGACCCATATGACATAATGTATTAAATCTTCCCCTGAGGTAATTATTGATTATGTAATCTTTGGGTAAATTAATATGCTAGCGCCAACTTGCCTATCCTCATGAGAAGTTATGTATTGTGAAGTTTCCAACCAAATAAATTTTAATGTAGTTTATATAATAAAGCTAAAATTTTTTACTTATTGTACATAAATATTATCAAAGGCTCCAATCCATTTATAGGTGTAGTCATATAAAATGTCACTTGAGTGCAATGAGTGTCACTTGAGACCACCCATCCCTAGCTTAGCCCTAGATATATCTTAGGGCTTATTTGAACCCTTATCTATATGTTGTGCAGGTATTACACATCCAAAAATTAGTCCTATACCTTCCCCTAGGGATCTAGACCCCTAGTGCCCTAGGTTATGCCACTTGGACACTAGCACACTAGCTAGTAATCAAGGGACTACATAGTCTTCCTTACCAAACTTCAACCCTAATGGATATATTCAATTCCTAAGACACATAAGGTTAGACTAGAAATATTTCAAACTCCACACACACCATAATAGTATAAATACATGACTTTTATCCCTTTATCCACTAGATAGAAATCAGATGCAAATACAAATAAATAATCTTATAATAAATTATACAAAATCAAGGTCATTGATCCCTATTCTATATACTTTTACACACAACCATATAAATCTATCCTAAACTTAGATTACATAAATTTCTAGTCTCAAGCCTCACTTGAAGCACTCAATTTGGCATTCATACTAGCATCACTTACACTTTCACTAGAATTTATCTTTGATGAACTACATCATGCATGATCCCCTCTCGAGGTACTGGTATGTAGGTGATGAGTCCAAAATATGACTAATTTTTACCATTATTTTCC